>OZ024741.1:295347025-295349525 GCA_964016885.1 Eledone cirrhosa
AGTGGGCAAATTCCTTTCATGTCCAGTTCTATGAGGGTCTTATACTTTTCCATGGCTCCTTCGTATACTCTGACTCTGTCTCTTTGGTTGTAGCCAGAGAACTGCATGCGGTTGATGAAGTGTTACTATTACACATCCAGCGGAGCATGCAAGCTTCATTCCTCTCTAGTCTGCGTATATCCTCTGCACACAATGCCCAGGTCTCACTGCCATGCAACATTGCTGTTCGTATGCATATATATATATATTAATATATATATGTATGAATATATATATATATATATGAATATATATATATATGAATATATATATATAAGAATATATATATATATATGAATATATATATATATGAATATATATATATATGAATATATATATATATGAATATATATATATATATATATATATATATATGAATATATATATATATGACTATATATATATATGAATATATATATATATATATATATATATATATATATATATATGAATATATATATATATCTATATGAATATATATATATATATATATATGAATATATATATATATATATATGAATATATATCTATATATATATATATATTCATATATATATATATATGAATATATATATATATATATATATGAATATATATATATATATGAATATATATATATATATATATATATGAATATATATATATATATGAATATATATATATATATATATGAATATATATATATATATATATGAATATATATATATATATATATGAATATATATATATATATATATATATATATATATATATATATATATGTAAATATGATAATAATGGAGCTGCGGCGCTGTAAATAGGTTACCTATGAAAAAGTTTGTCCTCATCAGTGGCCATCCAACCGTCGTAGGCATTTCGTCGCATTAAAGGCCATATACCTCAGGTTGGTGCGAGCAACGGCTAAAAAAAGTCGTTGGGACACGTAAATAAGGGAGACGCTAGGGTAAACAGACAAAATGGTTTAAGCAGCAGAAAGTGATGAAGAAGGAAACAAGTCCCAGATTTCTACGAATATAAATTCGGTGGAATCGTGAACGAGAGAATAAAGACCATCAAACCTGGTTGAAATGTGAGCAAGGAAGGAATTTCGCACAGGTCTAACGGGAGGAAGAAGGGGTCTGGTCCGCGAATTCGGTAAACATAATTTCTGTGAAGTCGCAGACGAGAGAGAGAGAAAAAAAATTCATACCGGCTTGGCCAAGTGCCCGCGAGAAAAGGATTATGGACAGGTCAAACGGGAAGAAAGGGGAGGAGGAGAGGTAGTGACAGAGAGTGAGTGAGTGAAAGGTGAGGAAGAGGCTAACAGAGAGAGAGACTGCTAGAAAGGGTAAAGACACAAAGAACGAAACAGACTGGTGGCAGCGCAGGAAAAAATATATGTGTAAATATGATAATAATGGAGCTGCGGCGCTGCAAATGGGTTACATATGAAAAAGTTTGTCCTCATCAGTGGCCATCCAACCGTCGTAGGCATTTCGTCATATATATATATATATATATATATATATATATATATATGAATATCTATATATATATGAATGTATATATATATATATATATATATATATATGAATATATATATATATATGAATATATATATATATGAATGTATATATATATATATATATATATATGAATATATATATATATATGAATATATATATATATGAATATATATATATATATATGCAAGTTAATATAAATTAATATATTTGATAAACACAAATACCAACATATCTGTGTTTGTATTGTAAATGACTAAGTTAGCTAGATTGAAAAATACTAATTATAATAATACAGTTTGCCTGTCTCGATTTAAAATAATAAATCAATAAAAACAAAGCATATTGGCAAATGGCCGTAGTGCTTGGACAAATTTAAACTTCAAAATCAAACCTGTTCCGTAGACAGGTTTAAACCCTAAAATCCAAATAAGTTTCGAAAAATGAAAAAGTGAAAGAATACCGCATTTAGATCTCCTCAGCAAGCACTAGAAAAATTGGTATGTTTCACTTCAAAATATTTTAAAAGACTGTTTAACGCACATGGTTTTTTACACTTGGTTATCCAGTGTCTAGCTGCCGCATACTCGTGCTGCTAGAAATAACAGCCGTTTATATGGGGCTAAAGTTAGCTCTACAATAAGGAGCAGTGATACTATTAATAATGAGTTCAAAACTCAGGCAGTCTTTTACAATGAAATAGCTCAAAGAAAGAAGTATTTCCGAGCCGTGTAATACAAGTCAATATAAATTAATATATTTGATAAACACAAATACCAACATATCTGTGTTTGTATATAATATATATATATATTCATATATATATATATATATATATATATATATATATTCATATATATATATATATATATTCATATATATATATATATATATATATATATATATATATATATTCATATATATATATATATATATATTCATATATATATATATATATA
>OZ024741.1:295352025-295412025 GCA_964016885.1 Eledone cirrhosa
TCTTATGTTGTTTATTACATAACTATATATATATATATATATATATATAGAGAGAGAGAGAGAGAGAGAGAGAGAGAGAGAGAGAGAGAGAGAGAGAGAGAGAGGAAGAGAGAGAGAGAGACAGTTGATGTTTGTGTGTATCTTTCATACGCAGAAAAATACTAATATGATATGACAATGTAATGGAACATTTCTGACCTAACGGTTATACACTACCCCTGAAAGGGTTTTGTTAGGGCTTTTCTTGGCATGTTTTTAGGAACCCACCATTGTTTATAATCCACCAGAACAAGCTGCCAATTTATTCTCATTTTGTTGCGTGGTAGTTATTATTAAATCGGTGTCATCTTGTAATGTATAGGTGATGACTTTAGTTATAACTTCAACTAGCCATTGAATGCGTCTGTTGCTGTTGGCAGTATTTTAGTGTGTTAATTTTTTTGTTTGTTCTTTTTATTTTTCTGATA
Source organism: Eledone cirrhosa (assembly GCA_964016885.1). NCBI lineage: Eukaryota > Metazoa > Mollusca > Cephalopoda > Octopoda > Eledonidae > Eledone > Eledone cirrhosa. The sequence goes on from OZ024741.1 coordinate 295,352,493, forward strand.
ATTGTTTTTCTGTTTTGGGGGATACTGCACTTGGTTTTGTTCACAGGTTTTGGTGGGGTGTGTTTTGTACATATATTTGTGACAGTGTCTACAAAGATCTGCCAAGATGTTTTGATGTTGGTGGAAGTGTGTCGACATGTGATAGTTCGTTCATAATTGCATCCCAGTTGGCATTGTAGAGATCCATGTTATCAAATGGGTGGGCTGGAGAGAGGACCCTGGGATTAGCTTTCGGCTGATGGAATCTCAGGTTACAAAGAACCATGTCATGGTCTGAGAGAAGGGTTTTTTCCACTGTAATATTATGTATAGTGTTAGTGTGGTTACTAAACACTAGATCCAGAATGTTCTTCTGATGCCTCGTTGGTGCAAGGACAAGTTGGGACAAGAAAAACTCATTCATGAAGTCAAGAAGTGACTCGACAGCCTCTTTGTCAGTGGTTGAGGCTGTGGAGCCTGGTTTCAAAATACATGTAGACCAATCGACACAGGGTAGATTAAAGTCTCCCATCAAAAGTATGTTGCTAGAATGGCACTGTTTAATAAAGCATTTAATACTTTTGAGGCATTCTTTGAAACAGATTATGGGTGTTTGTGGCGGCCTATAGAGTCCAACTAATGTCAGGTCATTGGCTTTATTGTGCACAGTGACTGATTCACAGTAACCATTAGAGAATGTTGTGTTGCCATCTGCCGTAAAGGAATCATGCAGAAAAATGGCAGTTCCACCTTTCCTTCTGCCAACATGATCCGCACGGATGGCTGTGAGATTTCTCACTCTTACTTCGGCCTCGAAGTGGGAGTTGTCAAGGTGGGTCTCAGTAAGAATGAAGAAGGGGATGTGAAATGGTTGGTTACCAACCCAATCCTCAATGAATTGGATCTTCCATTTCTGTGCATTGATGTATGGGCTGATACCTTGTGTATTGAGTAAGAATGTGGAGGCTAGTGCGGTGGCTGGTTTTGACTGTTGTAGGGGCTTGTTTTGTGATTGTGTGTTAGTGACAGCAAGGTTGGTGTTGGGTGATGGCTAAAATGTTTTTCTCTATCTCTTTTGCCAGGTTCATGGCTAAAAAAGAAGGATTTTTTTTTTTGTTCAGGGAGCAGTTTTTGATTGGATTTGTGGTTACAACATTGGATAGGGTTGCAGTTCCCTCTTTTGTTGTTATTGTTGTTGTATTTGTTGTAAGTGTGTCTTTGTGAAAAGACTTGAGCAGCGTTATTTTTGTTGTTGTTGTATATATACAATATATTAATAAACGCAAACTATATTTATAAAACCATAATTATTTTATTAGATAGTCCACTATCCAGCGAACCTCAACCATTAAGGTTATTTTTATGTGGGTATGTCAATATTTATTTATAAAACAAATTTGTATTTTATCTGATGAAAGCGCACCATAATTTGCATTGGTTGCTCTTGAAATATATATAATAAAATAATTATGGTTTTATAAATATAGTTTCCATTTATTAATATATTGAATATTTACTCCACTAACTGTTGAGTGCTTTATATCAGTTATAAAATTTTTAAGCTTGTTGAATCCCAACAAATTAAATATAACCTCTGCATATATATTTATATATATATGAATATGTATATATATATATATGAATATATATATATATATATATAAATGTCACTGGACCGAGACCTTTGGCGGTACTCAGTAACAGAGAAGACCCGCCTTACCTAAATATATAGTAAAACCTACTCCAGCCAGTAGGCATCTCTAACAAAATACACCCCGTCCCACCACCACCACCCCCACCCGATCCACACCACCCCGTTCTATGTAAAGTTATGTTGGTGCCGCGCCATCGAGGCCGAAACAAATGAGATCGTGTAGGTGTCACGACAAAAAAACACACAGTCCACGCTGTAATGTGGCCGTGTAGGCAACATGGTAAAAACCTCCCAGACCCACACTGTAAATGTGGTTGGTGTTAGGAAGGGCATCCAACTGTAGAAAACCTGCCAGACAGTCCTATGCGAGCAAGACAATCACTCTTGCCTCAAGTGGGACTACCCCCGTCCAAACCCATGCAAGCGTGGAACACGGACGTTAAACGTTGATGATGATGATGATGATGATATATATATATATGAATATGTATATATATATATGAATATGTATATATATATATATGAATATATATATATATATATATATATATATATATATGAATATATATATATATATATATATATGAATATGTATATATATATATGAATATGTATATATATATATATATGAATATATATATATATATGAATATATATACAGTATTTTCCGTTGTGTTATAGAAACACGTTGTGTTATAGAAACACGTGTCAATAAATTCCTTTCAACTAAACTGTATCCATTCAAATCTTTCTATATGAATATATATATATATGAATATGTATATATATATATATATATATATATATATTCATATATATATATATATATATATATATATATATATATATATATATGAATATGTATATATATATATATATATATATATATATATATATATATATATATATATATATATATATATATATATATATATATATATATATATATATATATATATATATATATATATATATATATATATATATATATGGCACATGGCTTAGTGGTTAGAGCATTGGCCTTGCAATCGAAAGGTTGTGAGTTCAATTCTCAGACCGGGTGACGTGTTGTTTCCTTGAGCAAGACACTTTATTTCACATTGCTCCAGTTTAATCAGCTGTAGAAATGAGATGATAGGGATCAAATGGTCCATATCATTCCACTGCAAAGTGGTCATGCAGGTGCCACGGCAAAAAAGCACCCATCACTCACTATAAATGAGGTTGGTCATGAAATGAGGAAGGACATCCAGCTGTAGAAATCAAGCCAGAATCAGTTCCCGTCCTACCCTTGCAAGCAGGGAAAAAGCGGACGTAAAATGAAATGATGATGATGGATATGTATATATATGTATATATATATATATATGTATATATATATATATGTATATATATTTATATATGAAGAGGTCACGGAATGTTTGACAAAAGAACTTTGACAATATACGAACAACCGTCCGGTTGTGGAACCAACCAATCAACCGGAAATTTATAAATTTAATTTATAATAACTGGTGCGTGTGTTTCTTATTGGCAACATGACCCTCTCAAAGCATAACAATATCGGTTTCAACATACGTTTTCAGATAAAGAATCTTGCTAAACAAATTCAGAAACGAAATATATATGAATATGTATATATATATATATATATATGAATATATATATATATATTTCATTGTTTTAACTTATATCATGACTCTGTTTTCCTTTTAATGTTTTATTATTTTCCGGGATTTATCTTAACCTACAACATTTTCAACATATGGATTACATTGAGTTCTTCATGCAGAATAGACCCCCAACTTACCGTGGATATCTCTGTGTATATATATATATATGTAGGAGTTGTATTTAATTTGTTGGAATTCCGACAAACATAAATGTTTATAACTGATATAGAGCACTCAACAAGTTACTGGAGTAAATATTCCAAGATAATAATATATGGAAACTTTATTTATAAAACCATATTTATTTTATTATATATATTTCAGGGACGACCACGCAACTCTCTGTGCGCTTTCATTAGATAAAATACAAAATTTGTTTTATAAATAATGACATACCCATGGAAATCACACCTTAACGGTCCGAAAATTCGTTGGATAGCGAATTTTTGGACTGTTAAGGTGTGATTTCCATGGGTATGTCATTAGTTATAAAACAAATTTTGTATTTTATCTGATGAAAGAGCACCAACATTTGCTTGGTCGCCCTTGAAATACATATAATAAAATAAATATGGTTTTATAAATATTATTATCTTGGTATATATATATATATATATATATATATGGAGTCCCACAAACCTATTAAAGAGTTTATCAATTTCTATCAATTGTTATCTATTCGAAATGGTCCAGGTTATTCTCCTACCTGTTTGTATTTTTTGTTGTTGTGTCTATAAAGTATGCTATGGCCACATGCATTTGATCACTTTTTTCTTGGTGTCACACTTTCTTAACTTTGTGTTCACTCTGGAAAAAAATGTATTAACTTTTCACACCATTGAGTGCCTTGTGACTGCCTCAAACAAATCAATTGGTTTCTGCTACACTGTAGCTATAACTTTGATTTATACCTATTATTATTATTATTATTATTATTATTATTATTATTGTTGTGTGTGTGTATGTGTGTGTGTGTCACAACATGGCTCACTGGTACAAACTAATATACACAGTAATTGATTGAGAAAGTTGTCTACATTACAATTTGATAGCAAAAGAAAACCGATGAAGATCATGGGGAATTCAAATTCTGTTTAGCAACAGTGTTTACCCCATTGAAAAGATAAAATATATAAATCAATGTATGTATATCCACATGTGTGTGAGAGAGGGAGAGGGTTTTCAAGAATATATATGTGGCTGTATCTGTATGTTTTATCTAAATAGTGTAGGAATAAGATGTACTAAGATCTTACAAATTGAACTACTTTGATTCCATTGTAAACATTCGTTTGCTGCTATATTCTAAGAATTGGTCACAAAGATTATATTTTGATTGTTATCTGAATTATTTTGCTATCTTATGGTGTTGTTTTCCAAATTTTATCAGGTTTCATGGCTAAACATTTAAAGTTTAGAGTAAAATATAAATTCAACTGTTATATCTTAATAATTTTAGTCCAAAATATTAGTGCCAAGTAGAGATCTGTTCATATTTGTTTCTATAAATAACTGTATTGTTTCCTGAAATAGAGTGTGTTGCATTGTGATAACTAAAACAAGTAATGGTTAAAGATTTCAATCTGGTTTGGAGAGGAGATAACAGAAGCAAAGAAATAGCTTTGAGTCACCAGTAGAACACATTAATAATAATAATAATAATAATAATAATAATAATGATTTCTTTATTAATGCTTTCTTTATTAATCACAAGGGTTTACACAAAGTAGACATTAAGGACAGTACAGGACAATACAGGATGGTACAAATGGGCATTTCTGTGTGTAAAAAAACCCAAAAAACAGAGGATGTAACAAAAAAAGAACAATGAAAAATTCCCCAATAAGGGGGAGACATCCGAGGGCGATCGTTGAGAAAGCGCATTAAAAAAGCTACGGTGACCCTGACCACCAGGGCAAGTGCCCTCTCCCAGTCTTCCACCTTCAATTTACAGGCATATACTCAGAGTAGGCCCATTCACTCAGGCCATTCTTGCCTCTCTCACCCATCTTTCAACAAAATGCTGGGAAGAGAGCACTTCCCTCTCTACCCTGATTTTCCTTTTCAAATGAAATTTGAAAAAGTTAATCAGGGCCTCACCGAAGAGGTAAGTGCTCGTCGTCAGCCCTTTCAGACGCATCCCCCATACTATCTCTTTCGCCATGGCCACCAGGCAGATAAAAACTGCCTGCCCTGCCCGGCTAAAGGAAGAGGGCGGGGCAATCCTCATGATGGACTCAGCTGATAGCCGGGTCCGTTCTAGCAATGCTCAGACACTGGATGAGTGCATGCAGGATGGTTTCGTCGCCCTGCACATATCTTGGACATGTCCGGCTGACGGCACTTCCATGCCTGTAAAGTTTATCCAAAACTGGCAAAGCTCCACGGTAGCACTGCCAGTCGAGGGATTTCTGAAAATTGTCCATAGGCCCTGGCCCGAAAGTTCTTCTGAAGAGATTGGCTAGTTGATTTTCGTCAACGCCTAGAGTTTCCCCAAGTACGTCGTCACTCTTCCCCTCCACTAATCCTCTATAGAACGCCAAGGTGGAGTTTCCACCGATCACATTGCTCGACTGGTCGAGGGCCATGAGCGCCTGAAGGCATTCCAGTCTCAATAATAATAATAATGATTTAGGAAAAAGGCCAACAATTTTGGGGAGGGGAAAGTCGATTAAATCGATCTCAGTGCTTTACTGGTACTTTATTTTATTGGCCCTATAAGGATGAAAGGTAAAGTTAACCTTGGCAGGTATTGAACTCGGAACATAAAGGGCCATAATTCTATGCTGCAAAGCATGTTGTCCACTTCCCTACCGATACTAATAATCCACTGTCCTATGATAATAATAATAATAATGATTGGTTTTATTGGCCGCAAGACCTGAGACATTGGGCACAATACAAGGACAAAAGCAACACAGAATGGTCTACATAAAATAAAGGAAAGGAGTCATCGTGCAGAAAGCAGTAGGAATAACAATAATAGAAATTGTAATAAATATAAATAACAATAGAAAAAATAACAAATGTTGACAACCAGTTCCGAATAAGCTAATTCTCTTTTTATTGATAACATAATCCCTGTTATATGTATTTCGATGGTAACTGTTATATAACAGTGATTATGTAATCAATAAAATGAAGTAAATTCTAACTTACTGACTTCTACTTCATTACTTCATTGTTATACTTCCTTGAGTACTGTTACCTGCATACAGTCAGTTTATTAACTAATACAAAATATACCAAGTATATACATATATATATGCACAGCGATAAAAATAGACGGTAGCCATGGAGTAGGCAGACCCAGAAAAACCTGGGACGACCTGATAAATTCCGACCTCACACACTTACACCTCTCCAAGACAATGTCACTGGACCGAGATCTTTGGCGGTACTCAGTAATAGAGAAGACCCGCCTTACCTAAATACAAAGTAAAACCTACTACAGTCAGTAGGCATCTCTAACAAAATACACCCCTGTCCCACCACCCCCACTCTATCCACTCCACCCCTTTCAATGTAAAGTTATGTTGGTGCCACAACATCCAGGCCGAAACAAATGAGATCGTGTAGGTGTCATGACAAAAAAACACACAGTCCACGCTGTAATGTGGCCGTGTAGGCAACACGGTAAAAACCTCCCAGTCCCACACTGTAAATGTGGTTGGTGTTAGGAAGGGCATCCAGCTGTAGAAAACCCGCCAGACAGTCCTATGCGAGCAAGACAACCACTCTTGCCTCAAGTAGGAAAACTCCCGTCCAAACCCATGCAAGTGTGGAACATGGACGTTAAACGATGATGATGATGATGATATATATATTAAGGTTTAAGCAAAGAATCACCTAAGGGTGAAAGCAGCGATTCTTTGCTTAAACTTTAATCTGTTATTTTAATAAATATTTGCTCAAGGGTTCTTATATATTTGATATATATTTATCCTTATCGAGCCCTCTTTGGATTTTAGTCTTCGCATTTATTATTATTACTATATATATATATATATATATAACAGAGTGTTGTATTTGCTTGAAGCATTGTGGAATAAGAAATACAAATTTAACTAGGAAATAAGTTTAAATGTGTGTGTAAGATTATAAATACCAAGGTTATAGGAATTAGAGAAAATAGGATAAAAAGAGGAAAAAGTGAGAATGGTAGAATTTTACCTTAGCAATTTTATTGATCCCAAATACTTTCTGATTTACCATCCATTATGAAGGGAATCTGTGTATAGAGGCTTAGAGAGCAATCTGAGAAGAGTTGTTGATGGCTGGTAGATTTAATTTGAATGGATGAAAAAAAAATGTTTTGCACATAAGCATAGGGAAAAAACGTGTGTGAATATGTGTTTGATATATATATATATATATATATATATATATATATATATATATATGTGTGTGTGTGTGTGTGTGTGTGTGTATATGTTTATATATATGTGTGTGTGTGTGTGTGTGTGTGTGTATGTTTATATATATATGTGTGTGTGTGTGTGTGTGTGTGTATATGTTTATATATATATGTGTGCAACTAAAGTGCACTTTGGCCATGAGGTTATTGGCTTGTCAAAAGACTCCTTCTGTGAAAGACCAATTTTCCAAACTGACTGCTACCAGTGAAATTTTCGAGATGGTATAATTGTCACCAGAAGGGTAGACAAGTTGTCAGAAGAAGCAATCTGTTTTAGCCAAAATTTTACTCAGTTATATATATATACTTATAAATATACACAGGTACAATAACAACAAACATACTCAGACACGAACACACAAACACACACCAAACAGAAAACACGTAGATAAATGCATGCACAAACAGAGACAACAATAAATAAATAAATAAGTAAATAAAAATAAAATAAGTAAACATTACAATACAACAGGAGGAAACATAAGAGTATCACTGATGATGTTACACGTGTATGATGAAAGAACTTTGTGAGACTATATATAAATATATATATATATATATATATATATATATATATATATATATATATATATATATATATTATATAGCTATATTTTTAATTGTTGGTCAATGAATGATAAACATTGATTGCCAGCTAAATTAACTATAGGGATATAAAATATATGGAAGAGAAAACCAAACCAAAAAGTGAGTGTGTTTTATTATATATTTCTGGCAATATTGTAACAATATTACCCTCCCCAAATATAACAATATATATTTATATATATATATTCATAAATCATACACAAAACGCCAGCACCAACAGTTTTCCAAGAGATGTCAACATGAATGGACCTGTTATTTTTATCTAAAGACATTTTTTTCCAATTCCAACCCACCCATCCCCTCAATCTATCTTACTTCTCATTCTTTCTTCTGATGAAAGACTAGCATCTGAAACGTTAAGACCCTCTTCCTGCTATTTCAAGCGTTAACCTAATATGTTTCTTCCATATACTGTACCGATTGTGTTGTTATTTCTGTTTACCTTTTACACAGACACACACACACGACGGAATTACTTCATTTATATATATATATATACAAATTTTCAGAAATGTTAGAGGGTTGAATGAAATGCCCTGTTGTGTTTATTACAGCTATTTGCACACCTGCTGAGGCTAATTTGGGCTTTCAGTCCATTCCATACCTGTCTAGAGCAGGGGGTTAGTAGAATACCTGGCATTATGACACTATTACAGATAGAAGATATATGTATAGTTGGTTAGTTAGAGAAGGTAGAGAGCAAAAATAAGTGTCATAAAATGAAAAATAAATCACTCCACTGATATTTGAAACTGTGTTGACTGAGCAAAGATTCTATACATTATTATTATTGTTTGTATTTCATTAAAATAGTGTTAGTAATGTCAATATATGAGATGGTGTTGTAAGCACATTGTCATCAATGGATGAATGGAGAAGAGGACAGTGAATGAAGGACAAGAAGCACTCTAAATCAGAGAAAAAACAGAAACAAAACTAAAATTCAATATATTGAAATTCACAAATCATTCACATTGAATTTTAAGTAGAAAATAAAAGTGTTAGATTCTATTGTCTGTATTGACAATGACATTTATGAAATGTCCATTGTCAGCCTACTCAAATATGGATCAACATCAATAATAATAATAATTTCATCTGTTACTTTCATTCCATAATTAATGTAACTAGATAGTGTGATGTACTGTTTTTGTTTGGATGTGTATAATCCTGGCAGATACCAAATATTTGGCCAGAGGCAGGATTTCTGAAAACCACTTGTTCTTATGAACTTATGTTTTCAACAATATAAGAACTTCTTTGTAAGCTGTAACATCTATAATCTATTAAATCACATTTAGTAACTGTAAATGAATAAAGATTAGGTCAGTTTACATATATAGTATTTTTTTCTTGATGACATTCTCGCTATATATATATATATATATATATATATATATATATATATATATATATATATATATAAAGTTCAAGGAAATAATAAAACAGAGATACAAAAAAGTCTTATTAGTTTCATGCTTTATATGGAAAAAGGGAAAGAAAGTTAGACGTTTCAAGCTTTAGCCCTTCTTCAAGAGCACAACAAATAAAGACAGGATCACAAAATTCCATCCCGCACATCCCCTCAATCTTTCTTCTGATGAAGGACTAGCGTCCGAAACGTTAAGACCCTCTTCCTGCTATATCAAGCATTAACCTAATATATCCCTTCCATATACTGTACCGATTGTGTTGTTATTTCTGTTTACTTTTTACATACATATATATATACATATACATACATACAGGGTGTCCCAACAAAATGCATACACACTTTGATTAGAATGCTGTTGAAGTGTGTATATATTTTGGGGGGACACCCTGTATATATATGGTATATTTTGTATTAGTTAATCAATCGACACTAGTGTATGTAGGATAGAGCACTCAACAAAGTATATATGTAGGTCTGTATACTCCAGAGTATTGCTACTGCTAGTACTTATTTTTTAGCTGAGTGTAGAGGAGCAGCATAAAGTGAAGCTCAAGGACACTAAGTGTCAGCTAGTCTGAGAATCTAACGCACAATCTTACAATTGCAAACCCAACACCTTAACCACATCTGCCTTATCATATTAGGTTCAGTTTATTCTATATACTTTCAATAAGGATCAGAAACCTGAATAAGGATCTCCCCCTGAATAATTTATGTTATTTTATGCTTTTAATTATAAATGTACAATTGAAAGATTTTTATCAGCATTCTCTCTCTATCTCTCTCTCTCTCTCTCTCTCTCTCTCTGTCTCCCACTGACAAACTGCCACTTGCTAGGTTCTTCTTTTACCTGTTTTCTCTTTCCTTCATCGATAATTTATCCATCACTTTTACCTTCTCACAGTATATTTCAGTCAATATGAAGATTGTGTACAATGATCAATGATGAGGCATGTATGACTTTCAGTTTTTCAGTGAATATTAGGAATAAGATTGTTCCTTCTCTTTCTCTCGTTTTTCTTTCTTTCTCTTATTCATATTTCTTTCTTTCTCTTATTCATATTTCTTTCTTTCTCTTATTCATATTTCTTTCTTTCTCTTATTCATATTTCAACAATGAACCATAGAGAGTGAATGTTTCAAGCAATGTTTCCTCATCAATTATGCCAATCATTCTAATGAAGCAGCCATAGAGATTTTTCTGCTATACCTTTTTTGCCCTACTCTTTCATTTTTCACTACTTGCACTCACACATTCCTATTCCAAGAACATTTTTTATAGGATCCTATCTTTCTAATATGCACTGCTTGTAGCTGCAGCAATTATTATATATATATATATACACACATGCATATATATATGTGTATATATGTGAATATATATATATATATATATATATATATATATATATATATATATATATATATATATATATATATATATATATATACACATATACATGTATATGTGTGTGTAGGCTTTTTTTATATATAGTTTTTGAAAGATATCATGTTAGGAAAGAACAAAATATTTTGCAGATTTATTATAATTGCAATAATGCAAAACATGACATCGAAGCAAGTTTTTAAATAGTATGGGGGTTTCTTTCCTTTTTATCGTGAAAATATCTCATTCTTCATATTATATATTAGATAAATATACAAAGTTCTTTGTGACATTATAAAAAAACAAATTGTACCTCTAATTTGGGATAGCAATACATGTCATGTTTCAGATTTACACAGTCTATGTTTTACTTCTCTATCAAGATGACCACAATAGTTTACAACATTTACTTATCAGCTCGCTCGCGCTAGATTTATCAGGGGGCAGAGGGGGTGAGTACCCTGGGCACCCTTTGTCAAACAGGGCCCACTGTAGGAAAAGACCCCCCCCCATACACACACACCTCAACCTGAACTGCTCTGGGCCCCCTTAGGTTTAAATATGCCTAGCATGTTTGACCATATTAACAACAGATAAATCAATGTATCTGATTTTGGAAGTGGATAGGACATGAAGAGAATTGTTAAACTTGAAATAAGGTAATTTCACAAGCAAACAAATTATTTTAAACGTTGACCCTTTTAATATTAAATTTCCTGAAACCACTGATGGTTCTGTGATACAAAACTGTTTGCTTTAAAGTGTTTATATTTATATAAAAACTGCTATCAGAATTTTATGAAAGAACCTTTGTTAAGTTATATTCCAAACCACAGGTAAATTATATGGTAACAAATAGGATTAATATTGACAACACTTACATTATTCGTGCTATAACTTATAATATTTTAATATTAGGTATGTGCCATATTTCAATATTAGGTATGTGAAATCCCCCTTAGAGTCTTTTAGCCATTATTTAACACATGGGGATTTTTAATGGAGATAGATGAGATGTGAAAAAGACATTACACATTAGTTCTTTCCTCTTTATTGCTAAAATAAAATAATAATTTAAAAAAAAACAGAACAATTTGGTATATGAAGAAAAATCTTATATTTTACATCTATTTATTTTTCTGTCGTTTCCAATTATTGATTCTAATTGCATGACTGATTATGTTCCTCCATTTTTTTCAGTAGATTAAAAACTGATATAATTACTCAGGGAAAAAAAAGCAAACAAACCTTTTTCTCATCTTCCTCCCTCTCTTCCTCCTCTTCCATACTACAATCATATCAGTTATGGATGTTGTATTTTTGCCTTATTCATATTGCTGCTATAAATATGCTTCCCAAGCTTCATATCCTAAATATGCTGCTTATTTTGTTTCTAGTTGTTAACTTTATTTTGTGCATGCTGAATAACTTTTACACTGATCACATATTAAACCAGGTAATTGATTTTTTTTTTTTTTTAGCACCTTACAAACCCTGATAAACAACAACCAGTTGCTGAGTGAGGTGGTTTTTTTTTATAGTACTTACATTTTTGTCTTCTAGAGTCAATAAAAATAATAACCATCTGAGGAATATATATAACAAAACAGTGGTTTTCTGTTTTTACTCCTTTTCTATCAGGGTTTAACTCTTTTTTCATCATATCACCATTTCAGAATTGTTGGTAAGGACACAGTTACATTCATCCAGGTTTATAGAAATGTTAGCTTTGCTTTATGCCATCAAAACATCAGATCAAACCCATTATATTAGATAAATATACATCATTTTTCATATCTTCATAGGTAAACAAAGCTGTATATAAAATAGAAATAATATGATGTTGTTAAGAATGTATGTATACGTTGCAAGCAAAACAATATTGACTTTATAATTTTCATCTACAAATCAAGCTTATCTCACAATCTTAATGTTTTCTTTCTTTCCTTCTTCTTAAGGGTATATTGGTAAAATGTTCAACCTATAATTTCCTTACATTTTAGCTTCATCACTTTGTTTCACATCATCTCGTAACATATCTTATTAGAGAGACTTTTTTTTTTCTGTGAAAATTAGAGACAAACAAACTTACAGAAGTTTTCATATGAAATATTGACTATGGAATATTTGACGTACAGCAATCACAAATAATAGGTCAACTGTTTCATAACTGAATGTTTAAAGTGTTATCATCATCATAAAATATAATATTTGTGTGTCAGATTACATTTATGTGGTGATCACATTAAGATAATAATATCATTGAGTTCCTAATGGAAACAGAAGTCAAAGAATAGTTGACTCTTTCAATGTTTTGAAAAACACAGGTTTAACTCTTCCGTGTTGGAGATATATAAAGTGGTTCATCATGAAGCATTTAGAAATAAATTCCCCATGGCATTAACAAACTGAAAATATACCATTATATTTATATTTAATTCTTCATATCTCTCAGGCTGTGAGCTATAAATCAGGAATAAATAACTATGATATTCTAGATATCAACTCACAGGTCTTTGTATCCCACTATATGTGTTGTATGTCCAACTGACAGTTATTTCAACTTCTTATGATATTTCACCAGGATCTTAGTTTTGTGCCCTCTTCCTATACACAATGACATAATTTCAATCACCTCCAACAACACCCACTCCTACAAAGACAATACTGCCCTTCATTCTCCCTTAACCTTCCACATTTGTCATCCACATGCTAAATCTGGTCTAACTTCATAAACAGAGACATCAAAAATATGCTTTAATAGAGCCATGTTAATCTTACCTCCTTCAATAACACAAAGACACAATCAAAAGACATATTAAGTAAACATTATTATAACAGATCTTGCAGTATCTGTCAAACAAAGGTTCAGTATTTAAACCCCAATCAAGAAAACACTGTCAAGTGATATATAGGATGACTGAAGGGAAATATAAGACACACTATCATAACCACCTGTTCAATTTCAAATACTCCTATGACTTGCATATAACTAGATTTTTTTCAAATACATCTTGTTTTAAAACAAAACTGCCTCTAACTACAGTATCAAATGGAAAACAGGGAAAATTCACACCACTTAGAAACAGAGCCTTTGCTATTAGTCTATGTATGACTTTACATAAATTCATAGCAATTTGCTATTTTAGTACCATCATTCCACTATTTCTTACAATAACTCTCTGTCCCAGGCACAGAATATAATTATTCTAAGTGAGATGTGATTGATGAGTTAAAACGCTGCTCATATTTTATTATGTTGTTCAGAGATTAATGCAGGTTTTTATGTTTTTATTTGTTTCAATATTTTTAGAATAGAATCTCGTACAAAGTATGTGAAATTGTGCATCATTTTAAAGTTATTTTATGGTCTTTCATTCTAATATAAATTACATTTTTAATATAAATTGAATTTTTGTCAATTTTTGGATCTTGAAGTTATGAAAACAGGATTTTCACCAAATTTATTTCTATGAGTATAAACGTGGCTGCAATGCAGCACAAGGGACTAGAAATATCAATGGAGTTTGGGATCAAGGAAATGTTAATGAATACACAGTGCAAAGTTGATTTCAAACCTTTTGTTCTGGTGAATTTGCTCTTGAACTTAAGGAAGGCATGGCCATTGACGACAATGAATTGGAGGTTTTGGTGGAAGAAGCAAATCCTCAGACAACTGTTCAAGAGCTTGTAGAAGACTTGATGTTAGCATTGGAACAATTTGGGAAAGTTTAAGTCAAATGGGAAAGTCAAAGATGCTTGAAAATGAGTACTCCACGTATTGAATGAAAATCAGAAACATTGCTGTTATGATATCTGCTCTTCACTTCTTTTGTGCAACAAAAACACTCCATTTCTTGATCAAATTGTGATATGCGATGTAAAATGAATCCTATATAACTGATGACATTCAACAAAGTGGTTGGACTGAAATGAAGTTCCTAAGCATCTTCCAAAGCCAAAGTTACACCAAAAGAAGGTTATGATGATTAATTGGTTACCCACTGCTAGATTAATCCATTACAGCTTTCTGGGAAGTATTGTCACGAAATCAAAGATACACATATAGAATGCAGCATATGTATCCAGTATTAGTCAATAGATCTTTCTCCACCCGATTACCACTTTTTAAATTATTTCAACAACTATTTCCAAGATATTATCTTCAACAACCAAACAGCCACAAAAAAGTGCCTCTGAAGAATTCATCACCTCTAGAAATTCAGAATTCTATGTTACTATAAGAAATAAACTTATTGACAAAAATGCGTAGTCTAAATGACTTTATTTTCACCAATAATGTTTATTCAGAACTGAGATATGTAGTTTTAGAGTTAATGTTTAAAAACCTGCATTAATTTCTGAACAACCTGATAGTTAAAGTTTGAAATTAGTCAAAATATATTGCAGATAATTACAAAGATAAATTTTAATTAATTCTTCTTTTTGACAATTTCTCTTAAAAACAAACTGCTTAAAGTTTCTGAAACATAGCAAATACGGTTTCAGTTGTTATTAGAGACTCAACAGCAATGCTATAAATAATTTTGATTTTCTTTCCTACTAGTACAGTTTGGTGGTAATTAAAATTGCTTTGTTAATTATTTCTGATTCTTAACAACTAATTTGTATTGTTGTTACTAAAATTGTTAAGTAGCTGATTGTCATTTTTTAAAATCCCTTAGTCACAAGAAAGTGCAGTGCTCATGAAACTTTTCAAGGCCTAGCGTGGAAGGTCTCCTTAAATTGGAGACATGGCCCAAATACTTGCAACAGAGTGGATTCCACGAAAGATATTCTAGGGTTAGGAGGTAGTGTTAAATCTGGCAACAGATTAAATCTAATACTCAAATACGTCACTGCAAGATTTGAAAACAGCATCCAAAGGCTGGAAAAAAATACTGTAAGGCATCCCATCCAATGCTCTAACACTTCCATCAGTTCATCACACTAGACTGTTATTTTATTGACCCTGAAAGGATTGGATTTGAACAGTGATTGCCAAAGTAGGTGTTACCACTCCTCTGGGGTACTGAAAGACAAGGAGTGGTATGGGGCATTGAGAGTCAAGGAAGGGTGATGGAGAAAAGGAGCGAAGAATACAAATTAGTAGTTTCTCATAGAACTCCTCTTTAATTATTCAGTAAATGCTTTGAGATTTTTTAAAAAATTAGATTTAATTTTCAATACATAATGTTTATCAACCTTACAGTGTAGAGTGGGGTGGTGATGAAGCATATTCTCTAAACAAAGTTAAAAAATTCTGGTCAAACACTTCTGCCTGCTCACTATCTCCACAATACCAGTCAAAATACGATACTAGGTCTTCTTCTTCTTCGCCCAATTATTCCTGGGAGTGTCATGGGAGCAGAGTCCTCAAAAACTCCTTTCAGCGGATCCTGTCAAAAGCAACCATCCCCGATCGATTTAGCTGTATCCCCATGCAAGACCAACCAAACCTTTAGATGTTATCCAACCATCTTGATCGGGGTCTCCTGCCAGTTGGTTTTGCCTGTAAAATCCACCCCTAAGACATTCTGACCTTATGCCCATAATATTGGAGCTGTGATCTCTCACTTTGGAGAAGTAGCTCTAGGAGTGTGTATTGGCTTGTTAACATATATTTGTTGATTCAATTGTGCTATGGGAATGTGTCTAATGATGAATAATAACTTTAGAATTAGTGAATAACCTAAGTTTTTATAACTTTGTATAAGTTCAGTGTTTCTATTGATGATCACACCAAAATTGAGAACATGCTGCAGATGGTTACTTGTGATTGACAGAAGAACAGTGGCTTCTGGGCCTTTGATAACAAATTTGACAGAAAAAAGTTTGCTTTTATTGGTTAAAACTTTTCATGTTGATACACAAAACTGAATAGCTTATTCTTGTCTCTAATGAATGTTAAACCTTGTACTAGTGACAGATTTTTCAACTAATGACTAAATCTATATCAACTCTTTGTGTGAAAGTGCTATTGTTTACACTTTACTACTCCAATCTTAGATTACACACTACTGTTTGCAGTATTCAATACGTTCTTTAAAAAACAATAGGAATATCTTGATCATCTTTGCTTTATTTACTTTGTCAGGTCATGTGCTTCACAAAGTAAACTAAAGTGTACTAGCACATTTTTTGGCAAATAAAAGAAGGGAGGTAAAAGATATCAAGTATATTTCTGGTACTCAGAGAGTTAAAAATAAAAATGAGAAAACCTGTATTTCTATTTTATTATATTTTCTAAAGTACTTATAGTGTTAGAGCTAAAATAGTGTACATACATGGAATATAAATATACACTCATTCTCACAGATGATAATTATTTCTGTTCTACTTCGATACATGCAACATAACTTAACGTCACACAGAACAATTATTTTTCTTCTACTTGCCATCTTCCTTTCTTACTCTTTCATTATATTATTTTCTGTGTAAGCTGGTAGTTTTTCATATCTCTGTTATTCTACCTAACAGCTTTCGATTGATTTACATAAATTATGGAAATTAATGTGTTCCTCAATAAATAATTGGCCTAGCCCTTCTTTCTAACAAAACCCTTTTCATTGCCTCCCCACTATCTCATTAGCTTTCTTCTTAGGACCTCCATCAGATTTAAATAATGAACGTTCCAGTCATTTGACCAACGCACTGTTATACTAATGAAATTAGAATGAAAGTGGCTGAATATTCCACAGATATGTGTATTCTTAACACAACACTCAGAGAGATTTAGCTTGACATAGTGATAAATCCAACCCTTTGAATTAGAGGTACAATCAATTTGACAAGCCCCTTCCCAATTTCATTCACAAGGTTTTGGTCGACCCAAAGCTCTAGCAAAGACACATGCCCAAGATGCTATTCAGTTGGATCGAGTCTGGAACATCAGGATTGTGAAGCGAATTTCTTAACCATTTAGACATGTTTGTTATTAGCCTACTCCCTTACTTTCATATCTTTTAGGATCTTTGCTAAGTAGAGTATCACTTGAATATCTCCTATCTATATAATTCTGTGTTAATATGGCAGTAATTTGTTATTTTTCCCTATGTACAGTATCATTTGAGGGCATCTTATCTGTTTTATTTAGTACTGTCATTCAATGCATTAACATTGCAGAAATTTGGTAAATTTTCTGTTAAAACAGATTGTTCATATACTATGCATAAACGGTACAACAAAGAATCTGGTATATCTGGAAGATTTATTTTTGCTGTTTTCTGTATCACACAGACACCACAGACTCGCCTCATACTGTAATCAGACAAACATCCAATACAGTCATTTTCTCTTTATATTTCATTCTGTTGTCATTTTCTCTTTATATTTCATTCTGTTGTCATATCAACAAGCTGAATAATACAACACTATTCCCTTATTGAAGGCAGCATCTGAACATTGATATAATGTTAAATTGATTTATGGGACACACTCACATGCATACACATAGATGTATGTACATCAACCTCAGTACTTCGCTGCTATTTTGTTTTAACAATCCCAGAACGATGAAAAGTAAAGTTAACCTCAATAAGAGTTGATCCCAGAAAATAAAGAGCTGGTACAAAAATTATAAATCATTCATTTTGTCTGTTTTACCAATTCTGTCCATCCATCATTTCTTAGGTTTGTATAAGAAATTGCAATTCATTTTCATTAGCATTAGAACATTTTAAATTAAATAACACTTGTATATCTTTCACTAAAAATATCTATGAAAATATGGTGTAAAAACCACCAAACTTATCTGTTGGACCTACAAAACTTCAATTGAAATAAAGTATTGAGCCAAAAATGTTGCTTGTAAAATAGAAATATGAACTTATCTATCAGTCGAATATATACAGGAGTTTATACATCATCATCATCGTTATCATCATCATCAGGTCTGTTTTTCTATGCTTATATGGGTTGGACGGGTGTTTTTCAGCACAGCATTTCTCCACTCGTTGTGTTCTTTCATCATCTCTTTTATGAGTCTCAGCAATATGAGATCAGCTCTCACCACCTCCACCCAGTACTTCATTATACAGTGTATAATATAATGTTATAATGTTCACTTTGTAGAATTTGATGCTATCATTTTATTTTCTTTATTTAGCTAACAGTTTTAATAGTCCTCTTCTTTAATCTCATTAACAAACTTAGCTGTTAATGTTATCACTTACTATACAATGAAATTTTTAAATCTCTTTTTACTCTGCTTATATACAAAATGATAACATACATGATCAAAGACATTTTTGAAGAAAAAAGTTTTCTATTACAGTAACATACTGTATATATTATAAATTCATTAAGGGCTTATTTATAAGACTAAGCTAATTTACATTTATTTACATGGAGTAGAAGAGTTTGATTGTGCTCAGGTTGTGATTTCTAGGTTCAATTCCTATTGGCAACTTAGTTTAATTACTCTGTTTAGTTACAAGCTAATAACAACAGAGTTGTGTTTTCAAAATGTGAAATTGCTGTTACAAGATATTTTCCTACCCTGAAAACAAAAGTAATGGTAGTATTTTGTACTAACAGTATAGCTAGTTCTGTTCTTGTTGTTCCTGGTTTTTTTGTCAGATCCTCCCACACAAACAACAGGAGCTTTGAAACACAGTTGTGTTACTCTTTTTACCCTTTTACCTGTTCCAGTCATCCAGCTTAGGTACTGCCCTAGTGTATATATATATATCATCATTATAATTTAATGTCTATTTTCCCACGCTTGCATGGGTTACATAGGTTGCCATGTTATGAGACAATTCAGATCCAGAGGCCACGTCTTGCTTCTATGAATCTGTATTTTAGCTTGATTTCTATAGCTGGACGCCCTACCTACCACCAACAATGTTTCAATATGGACAGGGTCTTTTAGATCATGGCACTGAAACAAACACAGTACTGGGTGAACTAGGCGCTTTTTGTCTTGTCACCAACACGACCACTTTACAGGATGGACTAGGTGCTTTTTGTCACAAACATAATCAACACACATACACACACACACGCACACGCACACACACACACACACGCACACACACACACACACACACACACACACACACACACACATATATACATATATATATATATATATATATATATATATATATATATATAACAATTCAGACAACATTTGCTAAAAGAATGGTGTATTGAAAAGTTTTTTAGAATTAATAGTAATTATTTCATTTATTAATAATCTATATATTAATTTGAACAACGTCAGTATTCCGTGTGTCATAATTCTTGATTACCATTGGTTCATAAGTTTCAAACGACTCCGCCCACCTCAACGAAGCCAAACTGAAATTACTATGCATAATGCCAATGAGGGAGTGAGAGGGGAGAGTATGAACACTATATGTGTCAGTGTAGAGACGTGTGTGTGGAAATAAGAGGTGAAGGAAAGCAATAACTATTAACATGCATGCGTGTGTATGAACGTGCGTGTATGTTTATGTGTGTGTGTGTGCAGCGTTCCACAGAAAGTAAAAACTATCAACATGTGTGAGTGTGTGCGTGTGTAAGTTTGCGTGTGTGTGCGCGATTCCATGCATGTATGTGTGTGGCGTTCCACAATCTCCACACTGTTTATCTGTCTGTGTGCCTGTCTGTCAGTCTAACATACACAGAGTTGAGAAGGGAGTAAATAGGGACCTTTTTTTACATAGACGGACATCTTTTATATTAATTATCTATATCTATATCTACATATAATATAAAAGATTGGAACTTCCATCATCCTTTTGAGAAACGTGGAACAACCACATCTATGCAATGATACACGTTTTACAGTCAGGCAGAAGATGAACCATCTCCTAGAGGTCACTATTCTAGCTGGGAGCACCTAGAATTGTTCATATACTATGCATAAACGGTACAACAAAGAATCTGGTATATCTGGAAGATTTATTTTTGCTGTTTTCTGTATCACACAGACACCACAGACTCGCCTCATACTGTAATCAGACAAACATCCAATACAGTCATTTTCTCTTTTACCTGTCTTCTCTTATCATCTGTTTACCCGGGCGAAGCTGGGTACGTCAGCTAGTTATTAATAAAGCAAATATTGATTATCATATATATATGTATATATAAATATGTATATATATATATATATATATAATATATGTATATATATAATATATATATATATGTAATATATGTATATATACATATATAATATATGTATATATATATATATATATATATATATATATATATATATATATGTATATATATATATATATATATATAAATATATATATATATATATATATATATATATATATACGGAATAGGCAGACCTAGAAAAACCTGGGACGAGCTGATAAACTCCGACATCACACACTTACACCTCTCCAAGACAATGTCACTGGACCGAGACCTTTGGCGGTACTCAGTAACAGAGAAGACCCGCCTTACCTAAATATATAGTAAAACCTACTCCAGCCAGTAGGCATCTCTAACAAATACACCCCGTCCCACCACCCCCACCCGATCCACACCCCCCCGTTCTATGTAAAGTTATGTTGGTGCCGCGCCATCGAGGCCGAAACAAATGAGATCGTGTAGGTGTCACGACAAAAAAACACACAGTCCACGCTGTAATGTGGCCGTGTAGGCAACACGGTAAAAACCTCCCAGACCCACACTGTAAATGTGGTTGGTGTTAGGAAGGGCATCCAACTGTAGAAAACCTGCCAGACAGTCCTATGCGAGCAAGACAATCACTCTTGCCTCAAGTGGGACTACCCCCGTCCAAACCCATGCAAGCGTGGAACACGGACGTTAAACGCTGATGATGATGATGATGATGAAAAGACGTAAAATAAGAAAATATTTTTTTTTAAATTTTTTAAAAATTTTTTACTTACTTACTTAAATTTTCACTCCAACTAATTAGTTTCTGCAATGGGATAAAGACAGTTACATAATCCAACTGTCGAGAATTCATTGCGTCATCAGGGAGTCTATTCTCAGCTGAGCCTCCAGGCAATGCGCGGACACTAGCGGCTCATATAAAAATAATAATTCGGTAGAAAGAACAGCTAGGCGAGGACTGGATTCTATGTACTGAAATTCTCACTGCTTCCAGTCAAATGTCCGATTCTAAAGAATCAATCACGTGACATAGAGGCTAGTTAGAAGGAATGGGATGGTAAGATGACTGACGCCTACTAACACCCCAAAAAAAATTTTGAAGTGGTTTTGTCAGGTTTGCTCGACAAATCAGTGATTTGGAGATAAATATAGATAATTTAATATATCAACTAACATAGGCGCACAGATGCACGTCCATGCCAATATATATATATATATATATATATATATATATAAATATATATATATATATATATATATATATTCAAAACAACAAACAGCGGAGGACGCGTTTCGCACTTGTCCGACAGACAACCTTTCCCCCACCCCGGAAAAACCCCAGTTGATGGATGTGAATCCGAAATATATAGGGACTATTAAATCTCTCCCAAGGTAACTCTCTCTCATGTTGTTATTTTATTTTATCCTTTATACTCTTTCCTTCATTCTTCTACACATCTCATACACACCACGCATCTCAACGTACACCCACTTACATCTCTCTCTCCCCCACCGGATCTTGTTACCCGGAGATTTACCCATTTGCATTGTCGAGGCTTCCAAACGACTTAAAGATATTTACTTATTATTCCACAATGCTTCAAGCAAACTTCAATACTCTCATATATATATATATATGAATATGTGTATATATGTATATGTGTATATGTGTATATATATATATTTATGTGTATTATATATGTATATATATATATATATGTGTTTGTGTGTGTGCATGTATATACATATATATATATGTATATATATATATATGTATGTGTGTGTGTGTGCATATACATATTTTTTTGACAGATCCTGCTGTCAATAAAACATACACAATACTTGTTTCACTTCAATTTTATTATTAGTCCTATGCGCTACCATAGGTGGGCCATTGTTTTGGCTGAGAGGGTGAACTGACAGCGAATTTCGTTGAAATCTGTGGTGGCTAATGGTCAACTTTCTTCGGACATGCGCTTACGCAGACCGGTGGGGGTGAATTGGTACTCACAAGGGAACGGATGAAAAACCCAAAAGCACGAACTTCATCCGTTCCCATGTCGATTCAATTTGGATTGCCTCGGAAACAACCTTATTATGTAACAAGCTGTCTGATGATGACACGACACTCACACACAGAACAGTGTGGCCAGTGTCGTCATTGAAATATATATCACAGCATTATTATTAAAGGACTTGAACATCTGAAACTACTTCGCTTTTCCTTATTCTATATATATATATATATATATATATATATATAATTTAACTTGCTTGTATTTTCGTTATTGTAGTGGTTTCTGTGGCTTTATCCCCTTAACCACAGTTTTCAGTTTGTCACGCCTTTAATGTATGTTTATTACTCTGAGATGTAACTTATCGAGTTATCAATATCTTCTTATTGAGTGCCTTATGCAAAGCTTCCAAATATTGTTTTTTTCAAGGGATACGGGCTGATTGCTGCAACTTCGATTTTACTCACTTTCATTCTTATTATGTATATCTATATATATCTATATCTATCTATCTATCTATCTATATATAGGTTTTACTACAATGTATATATATATATATATATATATATACATTGTAGTAAAACCTTGGTATAGAATATCCAAAAGTTTAGAGCACTCAGTCCATGAGACGACTTATGTACAATCAATTCTACAACAATGGCATCAGACAAATACTTGAGTTTCGTTGGCCTTATTACTATTTCAGGGCAGACTGAATGATTTGGTATAAAGACCAATGAAACTCAATTATTTGTCCAATGCCATCTATATAGAACTGATTGTATCTGTGTATGTGTATATGTACATATATATATATATATATATACACACTCCTGCGAGTGCACAGTTGAAAGTCCAGAATAACAAGACTCACTATTTAACCATAATAAATGAATGTATGTGACTGTATGTGTGTGTGTCTATATAAGGAAAAAAGCCTATGGTTATATAGTTGAAAATGTTTGTTATGGAATAAAATAATATATATATGGCTTGAATGTATTTCCTTGAATAATATTAGATTTTTAGAAGATAGTAAGATGATAAACCATAATCCAACCTGAAATATATGATATACAGTATATTTTTTAACGTCATCATCATATTCCTCCTATAAAACCTATATCTTCTTCTTCAGTTGTTCTTCAGCTTTTCCTTTGTTGTTCATTTTATTATTATTAGCTGGATCGACATTAGAAAAGATACAATTTTTTCTTTCCTGGAACCACTATATTGAAACAACTACTTAAAACATTCTTTTAAATTCAACCAACTTAAGTAAATATTGTTCCTTAATTTTTCCATATATTTTTTTTTTTTACTTTCATTGTTTCAGAGTATTGCTGGTCGCACAATGGTGACGTATTATTTTTTTGCATTGTCTCATTACTGTTGTTTATAGATTGTCCCTGCTCAGTTTTTTTATATCTCTCTGTCTATATATATGTATCTATCTATATCTCTATATATCTATCTCTTTCTATGTCTGTAACTAAAACAAAAAAGGGGAATATGAAATTACTTCTAACATCTATCTATCATCATTTCCATCATCATTTAAATTTACAAAACAAAAAAACAAAAGAAAAACATCTTCACAAACTTGTTTATTATATTTGATTCAAATAGAATCTTGTAAAAATTAATGATGTTAATTAACCAATGTGAGAGAACAACATTGATAACAATACTATTTTCTATGTCTTCGTCTAGCTAAGTTATCTGCATGTTTTATTTATAAATTTTTTTTTTTTTTTCAAGGATTAAAATTCTCTATAAAACTCTCTATCAATGTTGAAACTAATGTTTAAAAATGTTATTTCCATAATCCTAATTCAAATTAGGATTTAAAATACTACTTAAAATAATCGGAATTTGAATGTATTTCAAAGTATTCTTTTTTTAATTACCATTAATACATGATAAATACTTGAAAAGAAAATCCTTTGAAGAAATAAAACAAAGAATTATATTCTTTTTCTTTCTACTGTATTTATATAAACATTATCAAACCATTCTCTATTAGTTGGTTGGCCTGGCACCACAAATTCAATAGCTTTGCTCGCCAATATAACAGCTACACTTTGAAGACATGTTAAAATCTTTTGATGTAGCAACTGATATTCTGCAAAGTTTTTCCATTCTCTAAGTAAATCAAATTCAGAAATTAGAATTCCTAAACACTTCTCCACATCTACAGACTCGTTTCTATCATTCTTGAGTTCTGACTTGATCAAAGTATTCTAGAATATCATTTGCTCTAAACCTTTGTCCTAAAAATAGAAACGCATATCTCTTTTAACTATATTATTGTTATTTTATATAATATAATGTAATATGTTACTGTATTTAGCTTATAGAATTGCTGCAATTATAATACTTCAAAGATAAATGTTCAGTCTTTTTAAAGTTTTGTTAGTAAAATGATAATAGTAATTATAATAATGATAATAATAAAACCACTTATAAATCAATATTCAGAACTACATACAAACTATACATTACTTTCTGTAAATAATGTGCTTTTGTAGCACCTCCTACCCAAGTAGTTGAAAGTAATTAAATCATTCACCTTCTCTTGCTCCAAATTGTAGAACTTGATTCTGCAAGTATGAAATAGCTAATGAAGGAATATTAATAATCAGGGTTTCTAATTTAGGCAGAAGAGCAGCATATTTTGGGAAGGAAAAGTCGATTAAATGGACCCCAGTTTTTAACTGGTACTTTATTTTGTCAATTCTAGAAGGATAAAAGACAAAGTTGACCTCAGTTTGGATTTGAACTCAGAACATAAAAGATCATAACTAAATGCAGCAAAGTATTTTTTTCTGATACCCTAACAATTCTTCCCCCTTAGAAATAATTATAATAATAAAAATAATGGTTTCTGATTTAGGCATAAGGCCAAAAATGTTAGGGGGGAAGGTACAAGTTGATTAAATCTACTCCAGTGTGTTACTGGTGTTTTATTTCATCAACCTTATAAAGATGAAAGGAAAGCTAACCTCAGCGGGATTTGAACTCTAACAATTCTGCTAATCTGCCACTCTTATAAATAATAATAATGATAAGATGCATGGCTTGAGAAGTTAGGAATTACCATCAGGTTAGGATTATTGCAGAAAAAAGCCTTGCTAGGACCAGCAAGGGCTCTAAGGAGAGTGTTAGAAAATTGAAAGAGAAGGAATGATCCAAAGAACCTTTAGCCATTGGATTTGGCTTGCTCTTTTGGTATAACATATGCCAAAGAAAAAACATTATGAATGATAATAAGGATAAAAATAATAACAATAACTTCTCAGTCATTCAGTCATTAATATTAAATTATGAAGATTAAAATTATAGAGATTATTGTTTTTCAATAGAGAAGCTAAAGATATGTTTCCATGTTAACTGTATTGAATTAACATGTTTATTTTCTACTTGGGTGTTACTTTTTATTTCATTATTAACATTCTTAGAAGCAAAATGGTTGTTGATTCACATCATTATTAGTTGAATAGATAATTGAATCGATTCAGATTTAACCCTTTTGATCCCAATCTGCCAGTAGTAAAGAAAACAAATAAAATATCATTTTATAAGGTACATTGAACTTTCCATCACAAGGTTATGGAAGAATATTTGTGCTTATTTTATGTTTAAAACATCATCTTAATAAGGAGAAAGTTAATCATTTAAATAAATTCCATCAAAGTTAAGGACCAAAACACTCGCTTGAGGAAGGTTTCTTCACTGAAGACCTGCTCTTCACTAAATTCCACCAAATTCTCGATTGTTTTAAAAATTAATTAAAATACATAGGTTGTGTATATTTTAATAGAAATAAGGTCATGAAAGGGTTGAATAATATGAGATTATTGGTGAACTATGCAAACTTAAAACAAAGATTTCGACCAAATGTTTCAAAATATTTAATAATTATATTTCAAAAATATGATATTCTTATTAAATAGAGAATACAGTAAAAGTCTGTTGTTCTCATAACAAAATAACATTTTAAAACCAACATTTAAGCCTTTTAGTATCTCACTAATCTCTTATTTTATAACATCAAACTATGTTTCAACATTATAATATATTTATTTATTATTCATTAAAACAAATAGTTTGTTTAGCTCAAGGAGATACACGTATTCCCTTTTTGTGTCTGCATCTATATATAACTGACAACATTTCTATCAATACGACACAACTGCTCAGAAGCTTTAGTGTCACATTGACTTTGTTTTTTTTTTCTTGCTGCATGAAATTTTTTTATCATCTTCAACAAATTTGTAACAAAAAAAATAAACTAAAAAAACATAAATTAAATTAAACAAGTTCTTTTTTTTTTATTAATATTTTCTAATGTTTTATATGTATTTTTTTTAAATATACATTAACTGT
The DNA here is from genome assembly GCA_964016885.1 of Eledone cirrhosa. NCBI lineage: Eukaryota > Metazoa > Mollusca > Cephalopoda > Octopoda > Eledonidae > Eledone > Eledone cirrhosa. The sequence goes on from OZ024741.1 coordinate 295,380,161, forward strand.
TTATTTTGCCATGCTGCTCTGCTGCTTTTTTTTACCATCTTTGCCTTTTCTGCATGGCAATAGAACAATTATGTTTAATAGTTTCATTTACTTTTAATAACTTTCTGCATGATTTTTTCTTTGCCTTATTAACAGCTGTATTGTTTTTTTTCCTACATATATATGTGTGTTTGTATGTATATATATATATGTGTGTGTGTGTGTATATATATATATGTGCGTGTTTGTGTGTATGTGTATATACACACACACACACACACACTTTATATACCTTATATACTGAAAGATAAATTGCAGTTTTATTAAAAGCTCCATGCAACTTATCAACCAAAGTTTTCTCTGGGATCGAAAGATTAAATAATTGTTTCTACTTTTGGCACAAGGCCCGCAATTATCCCAGTGCATTACTGGTACTTATTTTATCGACCCCGTAAGGAGGAAAAGCAAAGTTAACCTTGCCGGGATTTGAATTCAGACCACAAAGGGACGTAACTCTATGCGAGAAAGCATGGCGTCCGACCCTCTACTGATACTGTAAATCCACCGCCCTGAAAGATTAAATAATGAAATTAAAATATAAACACTAACAAAGTGTGATCTCTACATAAGTATATACTGTATTATCTTCATCATCAGCATTATACATATATTGTATGTATGATGTATGTATATGTCTACATATATGTGTGTTTATATACATATGTATTCATATATATATATGTGTGTGTGTGTACACATACACACACACACATATATATATATACATATATATATATATATATATGTGTGTGTGTATATATATATATAAGTATATGAAGCCTGTCAAAGAAAATTGACACAGCCTATATATATTTATTTTCTATTACCACAGATTAAAAATTTAAGCAAACAATTAGTTGTATGTATGTATTTGTGTTCCAAGTAAAAAGTGATGTTTTATTCTCTAAACTATTGTTGTTTTCATTCTTCTGCTGTTGCATTTTGATTTTTAATTAGTTTTACTGCAAAATCATTAGACATTTTAAATTCTTTCAACTAATTTTTTATTTTTCTGAACCCAATACTTTCTTGTAAACTTAGCATGCCTTCTTTATATTTCTGCCAGATTAAAATATCTTCAAGGATGCTTTATGAAAACTGTTCATGTTTTATATTAAAGTTTCTTCAGATTGCAATTTATTTAATGTCATTTATTTTGTTTTGATTATTTTGCTGTACATACATACACACACACACATACATACACACACACATACACACACACATACATACACACATACATACACACATACATACACTCATACATACACTCATACATTACCACATACATACACACATACATACGGAATGGGCCTTAACTAGCTTACTGGTTTCAAAGAATCATAATAATTATATGCTTGCATATGAGCAGCATTTTGAACATTTAATGTAACCGACATGAATTTCCTATATATTACTTTTGGAATATAGTTCAATATCACTAGTATGTCCTTCTATTTTGGCATATCCTAATGGTTAGTCAGTAAGCTAATTATAATCCACCTTCTGTGTATGTGTGTATATGTGTGTGTGAGTGTGTGTGTGTGTATTTATGTATATATATGTATGTATATGTATGTATATATATATATATGTATGTATATATGTATGTATATATATATATATGTATGTATATATGTATGTATATATATATATGTATGTATATATGCATGCATATATATATATATATGTATGTATATATACATACATATATACACACATACACACATGAATATATATATATATATATTGCTATATTGTTCAAACTTGGAGACATTTTCAGTTTTCTAAATTTGTATTTAAATGTTATGTTTTGAAAAATATTCAATAAAACACATTTATTAAAATAAATGAACAAGCCAGTTAGTTTTATGCATAATGTCACATTTAAGCTGTCTTCATCTTTATTTTACAAAAAAACAATTTTATTATATCATGGTAAATCATTCAAATGTTACATCTTCCAGCAAGCAAAATAGCAAATATATTATCTCCTAAAATAACAAATACATACCTCCATGGTGTGGGAGATATTTTGAAAGAACCATTACATTCAGTGGTGGAAACTGGTTTTAGAAACTAGAGGTATGCAAAGATCCATGAAGCTGAAGTTGAGAAAGACACTGGTCTGCTAACCTAGGATTTCAGGTATTTCAAGGTCCCCTCAGGCACTTCAATCAGCTGACAGCAACTGAGCAAAAAAAAATTGCCAAACCCTTTATCCCTGTTGGGTCCTTTGGCTTCAGCCTAGTCAGCCTTATGAATAATTGTTTCTACTTTTGGTACAAGGCCAGCACTTATCCCAGTACATTCGTGGTGCTTTATTTTATCGACCCTGTAAGAATGAAAGGCAAAGTTGACCATAAAGGGTCGTAACTTTATGTAGCAAAGCATAGTGTCCGACCCTCTACCGATACAGCCAATACACTGCCCTTATGAATAATATGATCTTAGGAGAATGGGGGTAGACACTATAATTGCCATTATGTAAGAAAATGAAATTCTAGTTTCCATCATGGATTCCACCTCACAGTGGCTCAGTCTTACAAATTACTCTGTCTCATTTGAACTGAGGTTGTCTGGTGGAACAGCACACTGGATGTTTGCACTGCTTTAGGTTCAAAAACAAACCTGCCAAATAATGGCAGGTATTTTGTCATCTTGTAACTTTCTATCAGTTGACTAAGTATGGGTTTGATACTAATTTCATCAGGTTTCTAAACCTATCAGAGAGCAACAGGTACTTCATCAGCTTGTAACTTTCTATCAGAGGATGAAGCTTGGGTTTGATACTGATTTCATTAGGTTTCCACTAGAGAAACAATCATTGTTAGTCACATTCCAGACAAGAGACTTACCATGTCAGAGCAGAAAGATTGTGAGGCCATCTTGACTTCTGTGATTAAACAATTATTGTTGGCAAGAAATAGTTCCTATTTATATTTAAATACTTTTGAGATGAAAGATAACTGAAATGATCTCCACAGTGAACTAAAGTAAAGACCCCCTTTTGTCAAGAATGACTGGGATTTGCGCCTAGAAAGTTCCCCTCCGAGGCACAAATCTAGGCAAGGTTTTTGTGGAAAACCAGCAGATGCCCATACATAATGGTCTCACCTCTCCACGCCACTGATGTTGTCCAAGGGAAAGGCAATAGCCAATTCAGCTTGGCATCAATGATGCTGCAACAGTTTACTACAGCTGAGTAAACTGGAGCAATGTGAAATGAAGTGTCTTGCTCAAGAACACAATGCATCACCCAGTCTGGGAATATTTCAAGCTCCAAATATTCCAGTTGCTGGAGTATTCCTCTTTAGACAGATGAATTGGTTGTTACCTGTAGATAAAAAATGTGCATTAAAAAACAACTTGGGAGCCCTAAGTAAAGGTGTGGAGAGAATTCACAGACACTACAGCGTTAGAAATCAATCGAAAGATCAGTGGCTTTATTGACAAAACATTGCTGTCTGTGAAGTTATGTAACCATGACTCACTTATCTTGCTTTTATGAAGCTTAACAAAGAAAATCTGCATTTTCCACTCTGACAATTGTTATAGTGAACAGGTCTTCTCATATGTGGCACACATTGTTTATGCAGGACAGAAACAAATGCCACTAATGCCCAAAGTACTATACAGCCATGAATACTCCTATAGTATGTTATAGTAATATATATATACATACATACATATATATATATATATTGTTATGCTTTAGGAGGGTCATGTTACCAATAAGAAACATGTGCACCAGTTGCTTTCACTTAAATTTATTATAAATTAAATTAATAAATTTAAGAATTTATAAATTTTCGGTTGGTTGGTTCTACAACCAGACGGTTGTTCATATATTGTCAAAGTTCTTTCGTCACACATTCTGTGACCTTTTCAGTGACTGGGGATTCTTTTCTTTGTTTTTATGCCTCTCCTTTATTCTGTCCTACGCCATCTTGTTTTTGTGTGTGTTGTGTGCTTAGTTTGTGCATATGTTACATCCGGGTGTCTGTGTGTGTTTATATTTGTTTATTTATTTGTTTATTTACATGTTACTGGTTGGTTGTTTGTTCTATGTGTGTGTTTTCATTTTGTCCTTAATTGTAAGTTGTGATGTTGCTATTTCATTCATGTTTTCTATTTAATTTTGGTTGGAATTCATTTATGTTTATTGCCTCTGTGATTTGTCTAAACATTGCGTCTTTTCTGTGTGTAGATTCTATTTTTATGTTCTCTAATTTACCCTTATTTTCTAATTTAGCATGCTGGTGGAGTACAGATGATTCTTTTCTATCTTGAAGCTCTTGCCAGTGTTCATTTATCCGTTCTCCTATACTACGAGCTGTCTCACCTATGTACACTATATTCTTATCTCTACATTCTCCTTCAGTACATCTTATGCTATATACTACATTTCTAGTTTTACAGTTAATATGTGGGCTTAGTTTACAGATTATACATTTCTTATCTATACAGGGAGGTCTTTGAAAAGGGTATGTATTGCTAATAAGTGTTTTTATGGAGGTACCTGGTCTTTCTACTATCTTAATATTGAGTGTACGTTTATCTAGGGCCCTTCTAAATTTGTAAGCTAATTCACCTCTAAGGGTTGTATTGATGAATATTACACTCTGGTATTTATTGCTATCATACCATGAGTTTATTCTATTAACCTTATTCCTTGTTCTTTCTATTCTATTCCAAACTTTGCTCCTATACGAGGGGCAGGTCCCATTTGTATCATTATTTACCATTTTTTTCCATTTGGTTCTGGCTCCTCTATATACTCTGATTTTATCTCTCTGATTGCAACCAGAGAACTGCATACGGGGATGAAGTGTTGTATGTGTCTCTCTAGTTCTTTGGGGTTACACATGCGGGGCACGTTTCTCATCACTCGTACCAAATCCGCAATCAGTATGTTGATTTTGGTGCAGTCCGAAACAGCTGAGTTTCAGTGGATCAGATATTTGGAAGTCATAGGTTTGGCATAATGGGAATGGAGGATTTGTTTTTTGTTATTAATGGTTTCTAACCAGAGCTCTGTGTCTAGTACAGGTAATCGATGGTTGGGGTGTTTTCTTGGGTAGTCTATAGAAACTCTAATACTCTGATGGATGGAGTTAGCTATTTGCTGTATGCTTTCCATGGTGTTTTTCTCTAATTCCTGACTGTTCTCTAGTGGGGCTGTTTTTACTACGATGTTTATATCATCAACGTAGCGGGAGTACATTATCAGGGTTAAGAGGTTGCTGTCTTCTAATTGTTCTTTAAGTTTAAGTCTATTGTCCCACCATACCATGAATAGGTTAGCTATGTCACCTGCAATGCTAACACCAATGGCTGCTCCCTCCTCTTGGGCATATGTTTTTCCATTAAATTTGAACTATGTTCCTTAAGGGTTAATTTTATACTGGCCCCCACCGCATGTGCAATCATTTTCTTTAGTTTATCGTGGTTTTCGGGGGTCTGTATGGCTCTGGTACACCCGTTCCATCTATCTGTGTAGGTTTTCTTGGCCATTGAGGTAATGGTAGGTGGTCTGCCTCTTACTGGTCTTGTAGGTCACAGGTTGCTAAGGTCATACATATCTAGATAATCATTACTATAGGTAAGTTTAAGTAGGAGTCCCAGCTTACTGGTATCAATCCCACGGAATTCAACATTGCTCTCACTGATCATTTTTACGCATTTCTCCACAGCAAAATCCACGTCAATGGATGGATATAGAGACACAACATCCATACTACCTATTATACAGTTTGTTAGGTCCCTAGATCGGTTACTTTCACTATTTCTGCTGAGGAGGTCCTCTGTGCTGTCACATATATCTGGGAACATTTCAATGATGAGGCGTATGATCAGGGACAGGAAGTAGGAAAGTCTGTAGTTACTAGCAATGTTAGCTCCACAGACTGGCCGTGTTGGTGGTCCTGTGACAGGGTCACTGCTCGTTTTATGGTCTTTTCGAAGCCCATACAACTCTGTAGAGGAGCAAATTTTGGAATAGATTAGAAAGAACTAGGAATATGGTTAATAGAATAAACTCATGGTATGATAGCAATAAATACCAGAGTGTAATATTCATCAATACAACCCCTAGAGGTGAATTACCTTACAAATTTAGAAGGGCCCAAGATAAACATAAACTCAATATTAAGATAGTAGAAAGACAAGGTACCTCCATAAAAACACTTATTAGCAATACATACCCTTTTCAAAGACCTCCCTGTATAGATAAGAAATGTATAATCTGTAAACTAAGCCCCCATATTAACTGTAAAACTAGAAATGTAGTATATAGCATAAGATGTACTGAAGGACAATGTAGAGATAAGAATATAGTGTACATAGGTGAGACAGCTAGTAGTATAGGAGAACGGATAAATGAACACTGGCGAGAGCTTCAAGATAGAAAAGAATCATCTGTACTCCACCAACATGCTAAAATAGAACATAAGGGTAAATAAGAGAACATAGAAATAAAAATAGAATCTACACACAGAAAAGACGCAATGTTTAGACAAATCACAGAGGCAATAAACATAAATGAACTCCAACCAAAATTAAATAGAAAACATGAATGGAATAGCAACATCACAACTTACAATTAAGGACAAAATGAAAACACACACACACGCATAGAACAAACAACCAACCAGTAACATGTAAATAAACAAATAAATAAACAAATATAAACACACACAGACACCCGGATGTAACATATGCGCAAACTAAGCACACAACACACACAAAAACAAGATGGCGTAGGACAAAACAAAGGAGAGGCACAAAAACAAAGAAAAGAATCTCCAGTCACTGAAGAGGTCACAGAATGTGTGACGAAAGAACTTTGACAATATATGAACAACTGTCCGGTTGTTGAACCAACCAACCAACCGGAAATTTATAAATTCTTAAATTTATAAATTTAATTTATAATAAATTTGAGTGAAAGCAACTGGTGCGTGTGTTTCTTATTGGCAACATGACCCTCCCAAAGCATAACAATATCGGTTTCAACACACGTTTTCAGATAAAGAATCTTGCTAAACAAATTCAGAAACGATATATATGTATATATATATATATATATAATAGATATATGTCACTGGAAAAGTAAATAGGTTGATATACTTCTGGAATCTAATTATGGAACATTGTTAGGTGAAAAGCTGCCAGAATAATTGTACAAACATTTTATTTGAAAGGGGACAAATAATATAGCAGATTAATAAGTCAGCTATTTGGTCCCTAACACAAATAGAGTACAAAGGATGAGCTAAAATAAGATACAGCTAATATAAATGGAGAAATTTTTTTAGTAAAGCTTTCATGTTAGACAGACGCACATATTTAACAAATACAATATCTCTATACTGATATATTTACTACTCTTTTCTTTCTTTTTTTTTTCTTTCTCTCTTCTGTTTGATATTGGTGTATTTTGTTTTTTAATTGTTTTTAAGTTTTTACATATTTGTCGATAGTATTTTTCATTGTTGCTGTTGTTGCTGTTGTTTTATTCTCCACACATTCATTCATACACAAACAGATATAACACTCGTTCTATACCGCTTGAGTTCATCTTTTAATACACAAGAGTTTTATTCATGTTAACTCTTATTAAGTCTAAGTTCAAGACACATTCTCCTAATTATATTTTCTTCTGTAAATTTAAAATGAAATCAAATATTCACAACATCATACGTGAGTGAGAACAGGAATTGTATAAATACCAAACTGCCTGAAACTGCTCCTGATACAAAGCTGTTTATTTTAAAGTATTTATATTTATCTAAAAACATTCTATTATAATTTTATGTAAGAACCTTTGTTACATTCTAAAAACTAGATTAAAAATGAGAGATTTAGATATGTAAATAATGGGCAGTGTATTTTCATTAGAAATACGGTTTAAAGAATACAGAATTATGCAGACTTTAAAGAATACAAAGTTTTGTAAAGTTTAGATAATATAGAGTTTTGTAGAGTTTAAATAATATAGTCATGTAAACTTTAAAGAATACAAAATTGTATAGAGTTGTGTAGAGGTTAATGAATATAGAGTTTTGTAGAGTTTAAAGAATGTAGAATAGTTTGTGTAGAAGTTAAAGAATATAAAGTTGTGTAGAGATTAAAGAATACAGAGTTTTGTAGAGTTCAAAGAATATAGAGTTTTGTAGAGTTTAAAGAATATGGTCATGTAGAGTTTAACGAATATAGTCATGTAAAGTTTAAAGAATACAAAATTGTGTAGTGAATAGAGTTGTGTAGCTTTTAAAAAATATAGTTATTTTATGGATTCCAAGATTTAAAACTAAAAAATATTTTACTGCTATGTATAATTTGATATATCATTATGTATTGATGTATTGATACACACAACATGATATTCTTCTGGCTTTGTTAAATTACTTTGCTGATATTTAGAAGTGACCCTAAAAATATTCTCCCTTGAGTGGAACTAATCTGATTGGTAAGGTTGGTAAATAATGCCTAAGGTAAAATAAATATACATTTGGAATGAAATAAATAGAATAGTTTGGAAAGAATTAAGGGAACTAATTTAATAAGCTTCATAAACTATTCTTCTTGTGCATGTCAACAAAGAAGGAAGTTTTAATTGGCTGCCTCAAGCAATATTCTCAGATGCCATGTATAGTGGAGGCTATATTACCTCCTACGTTTTGTAGTCATGGGAGCATAGGCCTCAAACACACATTCCAATGGGTTCTGTCAGAAGTGACTGACCTCAATTGATCTGGCTGTATTGAAGGTCCATCAATGACTTGTTATTATGGAGTTTCTTCTCTGTGTTTTAGGGACTAGAGACAACACTGTCTGAAGTTCCTATGACACACATTCTTGAGTACTCATTCTAGCATTCGTCAATAATAGCTTTGATTTATACATTTTATATAATTTGTTTCTTTATGAACAAAATCCATGTGAAAAGAATATTTTTTGCTTCACTATTCAGTTTCTCTGCCTATTAACTTCAATTCTCAAATCTTAGAAATAGAAGTATACTGTTGTAAAATTTACTCTGCCAAATTATTTTGGGATTGGTTGCAGAATATTAAATAAATCTTCTTCTTGGAGAAACGTAACTCAAATTAAATAAATGATTATATAAAATAATTAATGCTTCTGATACCAAATAATCTGGAACTGGTACTAAGACACAAAACTTTTTATTTTAAAATGTTTATATTCAAAAACCTTCAGTGATTAATTTTATGTAAGAACCTTTGTTAAGTTATGTTCCAAACACCAGCTTAATAATGAGTATGTTAGTTATATTACTAAATCCATCTAAATTCTTAATTATTTTCAAAATAGTTTTAAAATCATAGGCAGTGTCTAACTGAAAATGTAAAATCATAATTAAACACTGAAATGTAGTTAGTGTGATTCTCCCTTCTTTCTGTCAATTCACATGTTACACCCCATAATACTTAGGAAAGTTTAAAATATTTATCATTTTTGTAGACAACTTATTGCCCATAATCTTTGCATCCACCTCACTCTAAGACAACAAACTCACTTCGTTGTTATTAATTTATACATATTTCTACTAAAATTCTCCTTTCCTGAAATACATATTTTATTTTAGGCTTCTAATAATGAATACTTGTCATGTTTCCCACATATAATTGCTCAGTTTCCACAAACTGGATATTGAAAAAGCAATTAACAATAACACAATGTGATTTTTTCTCTCTTTTATTTCTAAGTAAAATTTCCAATGTATTGCTGATTTATAAACCATCTTTCAGACAAAACCATCAACCTTGAAGATATGTCTACAAAACACATTTTCTGTCATATTACTCTTTCTTTAACATATTATTATTTTTTATATATATATTATTATTTTGGAGGGGTGGCAAGGGTTAAACCAGACTTCATATAACCGCAATTACACAGAACACCTGAAAGAAAATTATCAATTCGAACCCACCATAATGATTGGTTAATGATGAGAAAGATACAGTTTAGTCTTTTTACAGTGAAAAGGACACCAGTATAGCTGTCAGAAGTAGCTAACTGTTTCACAGGCAATTTCAAATCACTTTTATGTATTTAATCATACAGATTGTTTAAAGACTATTATATATATATATATATATATATATATATATGAAAATGTTTAACCCTGATGGCAGAGCTCAAAATGATTTTGACGGCTATTTCTGGACTGTCCAGAAATAGCCATCGAAACGGCTTGACCTATAACCCACTCTACTACCCTAAGTATTGAGTACTCTGGTGCGTTATGGTCCATCTGGTTCCTTACCACACCTCCTTCATTATATATATATACATATATGTGTGTGTGTTCTTGTCTGATGACTCTGCAATAAACAGGCGAGACTCTAGAGTAACAAGACTCACTATTTAGCTTAATAAAATGAATGATATATATATATATACATATATATATATATATATATATATATACATATATATACATATATATATACATATATATACATATATATATCATATATATATATATGTAGAAGTTATATTTAATTTGTTGGGATACAACAAGCAAATATTTTTATAACTGATATAAAGCACTCAACAAATTATTGGAGTAAAAATACAATATATTAACAAATGGAAACTATATTTATAAAACCATATTTATTTCATATGTATAATGAAATAAATATGGTTTTATAAATATAGTTTCCATTTGTTAATATATTATTTATATATATATATGTGTGTGTGTGTATATATATGTATGTATACATATATGTATGTATGTATGTATATATGCATGTATGTATATATATATATCTATATATATATATGTATATATATATATATATAACACTCATCTTTTCACCCCTTGATAATTTGTGTGTGAGACACGTTGGCTGAGAGCTTATGACAGGAACTAAAAGATTGATTCTTTTTAGCTTCCCGTCCCCACGTAAAATTTGTAAATCAGTGACTAGTTGAGAGATAGAGTCCTATCGGTTGCCAGTTAATCACTTTACCTTGTCGGTTGTCACAAACAGTCATGACCGGCACGGGCCGGTGTTTGGATTATGTCGATCGATTGGTTATTGATTAGGCGATACCCGCTGATGAAGCCGCATAAGCCGATTGTGCATTGTTGCATAATATATGCAGACAGATGGTGCAGTGTACCTTACTGCTGCAGTAAGGTGTCCGGGAACCTTATAGGCACCCGTTTTACGTGTGTTGTGTTGAGGCAAATAACTATGTGTATACTCTGGTAATGTATCTTACATTGCCCTTTGAGTGCGCTGAGATACAACCAGTACTGGCATTAATAAATATGCTGGGTCTGTCAACCCTTATTATTATTATATATATATATATATATATATGTTCGGATCTAGCTATCAAAATGGCCGGAGCGCAACCGTCAGGGTCCTAAATTATTTCATATACATATAAATATATTAACCTTTTTGATACCAACTGATTCTAAACTATCTCTGGTTCCATGAAACAAATTTTCAAAGGTTTCTATTTAACTTAAAGTTCTTTCAACCTTTTATTACGTTACCAATATCATGTTAATAATGAAATAATTAATACTTTTTAATAAACCTCTCCAAATTCTTCAGTAATTAATTTCATTAGAAATATGGTAACAAAAGGGTTAAAGACTATTAATATATATATATAAATATATAATATTAATGCAATTTTAAGTATCTTTTATGAATTTATATGTATTGCCTAAAGAATTTTTATGATCAGCTATTCATTAAATACATTTTCTTTCTTTTCCCCACAGGAATGTCCAACAGGTATAGTGAATGAAGATACATTTAAGGACATTTATGCTCAATTTTTTCCTCAAGGAGGTAAGACTGGTTAAAGGATTTCTTTACATAAATATTATTTATTAAAACCAAATGTATTGAAATTAATATTATTTATAACAAAAATAAACAAAATGTATGCAAATAGATAATATTTAAACCTTTTGATACCAATCATCTATTTTAAAGGGTTCCTATTTAAATTAAAGTCTTTTCCATAATTATGTTCCAAATACCATTTCATAATATAGTTAATAATTTTAGGAAAGCATTCCAATATTTTCATCAATTAATTGAACTACAGTGCCTTGATAAAAGGCACCCAGTTCACACTGTAAAGTGGTCATGTAGGTGTCATGACAAAAAGATCCAAGCACACACTGTAAATGATGATGATGATAATGATGTGTGTGTTTTTATTAGAAATATGGTCATTAAAGGTTTATTGAAACAATACAGTAAAACAATAACAATTTTTTAAAGGTTATTTCCCCGACAAATGCAACGGTTTGCCTTGCAGGCCACATAATTGGTTTCATACTTAACATGAACTCCTTTCTGAAGCAATGTTTTACAGCTGGAGGTCTTTCTTGACAATAATCCTTTTAGTCACCTCTTACAATATGCAGGGATAAAGCATAGAAATTTACTAAAAAAAATAGGGTTTAAAAAACTGCAAAGTATATATAAAGTGTATGAAATTACACTGGAATGTGACACCATTGCATATGTAACACTTACCCATAACTAGCACTGTTACCTATAGTTTAGTGGTTTAAGTCTCGAATTCACAATTGTAATGTTGTGAATTTGAGTCCCAGACTGGGCAATGAATTGTGTTCTTGAGCAAAGCACTTTAGTTCATGTTGCTCCAGTTTACTCATTTGTAGAAATGAGTTGTGATGTCACTGGTGCTAAGCTGTATCAACCTTTGCCTTTCTCTAGGACAACATCGGTGACATGGAGAGGGGGGATTTGTATGTATGGATGACTGCTGGTATTTGACAAAAATACCTTGCTTGGACTTTACCCTTTTGATCTACGTAACATATTAATAAGGTTTACAATGCTGATTTAGCAGTGGAGAAATGGCCCTATGATGTGTATGTAGCTGGTTTATTTTGACTAGACTAGGGGCTGTCCTGACATTGGCTGAACTTTAGCTGACTTGGCTTTGGATCCATTGGCCTAACGTCTGAGCTGCACTTGAAGGATCTAGCCAGGCATTAGCTCACTGGCTGGCTGAGGACACAGGTTGCCTATCCTTCACTGAGCTGGCCTGACTTTAGCCAACTCGCTGGCTGAGAAAATGGGCTATCTATCCTTAGTTGACCTGGATAGGTGTTCCTTTTTGTGTTGGTTTAATCTGGCCAGGCTTTGGTTCAACTGGCCCTTACTATGCAGGATTGAATCAATGTACTAACATGAGTGAAAGTTTTCTATTTAGTTGGATAGTTTTTGTATAATTAATACAAAGGAAGAAGTGTTGAAGTCAAGGTATCTTAAATCTATTTAACTTCTTCAATTTAAATAGTAACAGATTTTATTGGAATCTATAGTCTGGTTTTCAATTCTATTCTCATGTATCAGTTGCTATTTGTAAAAGATATATAAATAAAAAGGTGTAGTTATCATAATCTCTATTTATTTTTCACTACAATTCCCTGAACTAATACAAGAAATATTTGATGAGGGTGGTGGGTGGTGCTGGGTTTTTCCTAATCAATAAAAGTAGCCACTTTCCAATGATTTCTCTTGATGTTCTTTTGTGAATAAAAGAAACATGAGATGTTTAAATTATATCAACATTACTGTATAACTGTATATATAATTGAGTGTAACATGATGATAATGAGAACATGTTTAAATTCTATCAACATTATTGTGAGTGTAACATAATGATGATGATAATGATACATGTTTAAATTATGTCAACATTATTCTGTAATTATATATAGAATTGTCAATGAAACAAGGTTATACCATCCTAAAAATATCTTGACAGTTTTTCTCAAAAGTTCTAATGATTTCTACTTTTTAAAAATCTTTTTTCCAGATTCCAGCAATTATGCTCATTACGTTTTCAATGCATTTGACCATGATCACAGTGGCTCAGTTAATTTTGAGGTGAGATTTACATCTTCTAAACACAATCAATGTTTAAATATAACTAATCTCTCAGACTTTTACAAAGCGCTGAGGAAATAAAGTCAATATAAAGAGTGGTGTGCTCATGTGAAGAGATGCTATTAAATAGCTTATAAAATAGGGCGAAGACTCTTAAAGATGGAAAACGAAGTTGCTATCAGTTGCTACAAGGAATCGAATCCCATAGTGATCAATAGCAACTTTTTCAGTTTTTAAGGATCTTTACCCTATTTTAAACATTATTTTTTAGCATCTCCATTTGTGGGTACACCACTCTTTATATTAAGAGTCAATATATTTTATATTTTTTCTTTAACCTCCACCCCCATATCAGAATGTAGCAAATAAAAGTTGTGTGTGAATTTAAGAGAAATAAATACTACATCTTATTTTCTTCTGTGAAATCTGATGTCATGATATGTGAGCAAAAGAAAAGCTTCGATTCCCATACCTTGCGTTATATCCTTGAGCAAGACACTTTATTTCACATTGCTCCTTTTCCCTGGATTTGCAACCGCTAGATAGTATTAGCAACTACTAAAGACCACTATAAACATTGTTTATTCAATCCATTTTGATGAACTCCACTTCACTCATTAAGTGAATGTAGTCTGGGATATTGTCGATTGACTGTATATATATATATATATATATATATATATATATATATATATATACAGAGGTATCCAGAGTAAGTTGTGGGGTCTATTCTGCATGAAGAACACGATGTAATCCATATGTTGAAAATGTTGTAGGTTAAGATAAATCCCGGAAAACAGTAAAACATTAAAAGGAAAACAGAGTCATAATATAAGTTAAAACAATGAAATAAAAAATCAAGTCATTAGAAATATACTTCACTGTTTTACGATCGTTTCTAGGTGATGATAATACATTGTAGCTATACTCCGTTATTGATCTATGTAAGGTTAGTTACAAAATATCAGATAAAGAGAATATTTACTTACATGCATATCACCAGCTGTTTTCAAGAGCAATAATAATTTTATTCAGAATTAGTAGTATGTTAGTATCATGTCCTTATTTGGGGGTAGTTGAAGAACTAACCAATCAAATTGTTTTTTACATATGGTGTTAAGATGAAAAGTAATTCACTTTAGTTGAGGTCATGACCCTTTGAAAGGAATGGTTGAATGGTGTTAATAGTAGAATTGGCATACAAATCTATTAGGAGGAAAGGGATTGTCAAACTGATAGTTGAATGTATCTGGTATAGTGAAGTTTAAAAGGAATGTAAAAATAAATGTAAAAATAAATGGTGATTAGTGTTGTATTGAGTTTTTAGGTGAATATAAATTAAGGTTATGGCTAGGAAAGATAGTATATTAAAAGATGAAAATTATAATAAGATGATGAAATACAGTAATGCGATAATATACAACATAACCAACACAATATAGTACAGTGTGGTAAATTGCACTTAGTATAATACAGCATATGATACGCTCTAAAATACTATCAAGTATGTTTATGTATAAATAATCAAACTCAGATAAATACATGTTGGCATAGTTAAAACACATAAATTTCATAGATTACAAAGTGCATATATCCACACTATATATAGAGAGAGGTACAGTTATATAGATATCCAACCAAAAATATACATATGCACAAATAGATGCAAACCTAAATACACATTTACACATGTGCACATAATTATATACACACATATCCATACATATCTATATCAACACATACACACCTATAACCACATATATATATATATATATATATATATATATATATATATATATATATATATATATATATATATATATATATATACATATATATATATATATATATATATATATATATATACATATATATATATATATATATATATATATATATATACATATATATATATATATATATATATATATATATATATATATATATATACATATATATATATATATATATATATATATATATATATATATATACATACATATATATATATGTGTGTATATACACACCTCATACATGTACACACACTCATATATAAACACTCATACACATATACTCACATATATATATATACACACATACACAAAGCAGTGAAGTATATCTCTAATGACTTGATTTTTTATTTCATTGTTTTAACTTATATATATATATAGAATATGGAAATATTAGTGTTGTGGTATATAAATAATTGTTTCTACTTTTGGCACAAGGCCATCAATTACCCAGTGCATTACTGGTACTTTATTTTATCGACCCCGTAAGGATGAAAGGCAAAGTTAACCTCGGTGGGATTTGAACTCAGACCGCAAAGGGACGTAACTATGTGGTATATAAATAATAGAACGTGGAATTATTAATGTTGTAGTATATATATAATAGAATATTATATATACTACAGCACTAATAATTCCATGTTCCATTATATATATACTATGAGCACAACAAACGATGATGATGATGATGATACAGCACTAATATTTTCCCATCTTCTATTGTGTATATACCACAGCACTAATACATCCCCATGTTCTATTATATATATATATAGAGAGAGAGAGAATATGGAAATATTAGTGTCGTGGTATATATACAATAGAACATAGGGAAATATTAGTGTTGTGGTATATATAATCCTGCAGTGGGATGGGCTCCGCCAAGCTTTAACTGCCCAAGAAAAGCTGCACGAGTATGTCAATACGGTGCTCCTATGACTCCCCCAGGAGTTACAGTGTCATACCATATATATAATAGAACATCGGGAAATATTAGTGCTGTAGTATATATATAATAGAATATGTGTTGTGGTATATATATAATAGAATATGGGGAGATATTAGTGGTGTAGTTCACATATTATACTGCAATAGAACATGGGAAAATATTAATGCAGCAAATAAATTGCTCATTAGTTGAGTATTCATTAGATTACAAGATAAAAGTGTCAAACTTATCTTTAAAACAGAGAGAATGGTAGTGTGGATAATAAATTTATACTTTAATTTCTACAAAAATCAATAAGCTGAAACAATATGCCGACTTTTGTTTTCGATGAAAATGTGGTGGTGGTGTTGGTGATGGTGGTGGTAGTGATGGTGGTGTTGTGAGGTGGTGTTGGTGATGGTGGTGGTAGTGGTGGTAGCATTGTGGGGGTGAGGTGGGTAGAGTGTAGCATTGGTCATGGTGGTGGTGGTGGTGGGAGGGAGGGGGTGTATCACTATTCTCCTCTACAGGATTACAGACATATCACAGGTCAATTCATATAGACACTATTTAAAAGAGCAGTTATTGCTGAAACTCATAAATGAATAAGATATTGTTTGAAAATATCAAATGCCAGTTTTAAATAGTTTAAGCATGTTTATTAATAATCCAATAGAAGCCATCTACACTCCATTGTCCTTGTTAAAAGTTATTCATCATAATTAATACTGATGCAGTCACTGCTTGTGATAGTAGTTGTCTTCATAATAGACAAGTAAAGAAATTGTAAAGACTGGAATGCAATGAGAACAATATGTAAAAGAGGTAAACTTAAAGGTTGGTTTATGATCGAGAATGGAAAATATCAATATTTATTAACAAATGAAAGAAAAACTGTGATATAGCATTTATATATGGTATAAATTATATATATATTCATTTACAAGGTGTTGTAAAAAATGTATACACACTTCAACAGCATTCTAATAAATATTACCTGTAAAGGTAATCAAAGTGTGTATACATTTTTCGGGGACACCATGTATATATATATATATATGTGTGTGTGTGTGTACTTGTATATAAGTTTCACCCTCTCTGTCTTTATAATATTTTGATTTCAGGTAGTATCGGTAGAGGGTCGGATGCCATGCTTAGCAGAACAGAGTTACGGTCCTTTACAGTCTAAGTTCAAACCCCACCAAGGTTAACTTTGCCTTTTATCCTTACGGGGTCGATAAAATAAAGTACCAGTAATGCACTAGGGTAATTGCTGGCTTTGTGCCAAAAGTAGAAATCATTATTTATTATTTCAAGTCCAGAACAAGGCTTGGCAGATAAGTCAAGTGTGGCTTTTCATGGAATTTGTTTCATTTCTTTAGTAAAACATATTGTGACACACACATATATGCGCGCACGCACACACATTTCCCACAATACAGCAGGTTTATGTATATATGCAACACCTACTCTCATACTAGAGGAGCTTCTCAGCAATGGGGGAGACAATGATATATTCTGTATTCTGCAGCAGAGAGTGAAATCCGATGTTTATGCTGCTATATATATATATATTATTTTCCATGCTTGCATGGGTCAGATGGGTTGAGTCATCCACATTATGCAGCAAGTCTGGCCAGTTAGCTGTGCTGAAACTTGTTCAAATGGAACTGCATTTTTTTTACTGGATACCCTTCCTAACACCAACCACAATATATATATATATAAAAGTCTAAAGTCTGTCTTAAGCCGGAAGGCTCATTTGGCCGGTGCTTATCCCAGTTTCATAGCGTGAAGCGACTGAGAGTACAAGACTCCACCCTGGACATGACGCCAGTCCATTGCAGGGTTAAACTCCCAGCTATTGCTGGTACTTATTTTCAGCTGAATATACTGGAGCAACGTGAAATGAAGTGTTTTGCTCAAGAACACAAAACGCAACCCAGGAATCGAATCCATGACATTATGATCGTAAGTCCAACACCCTTACCACTAGGCCACGTGCCTCCACTATATATATATATATATATATATATATATATATATATATATATATATATATATATATATATATATATATAATATATATATAAGTATGTATACCTTCCTGCCAGATGATTGAATGTCTGAAAGTATATACTTTCCTTATGCATATTAACGGCTGAGAAGCCTAATTTGCATATCGAGTGAGTTAATCGGCCGGGGTACCGTAAACGATAAATGGAAAAAATGAAACGAAATTTCATTTCTCACTCTTAGTACGGCTGTTACTTAAATATAAGTATGTATACGTACATACATATATGTATACAGACATACAGTAGTATGTATATATATATATATATATACATGCACACATATATACATGTACGTATGGATTTACCGAACATTTATTATAATGCTCGGTGCTGATGATAGCTAATAAGCTTGAAACTAGTACATCGTTCCTTTGTCAGTGTTGAACAAAAGGGCAACGATTGTTGCTAAACACTGTACGGCTTAATCCGGGATGTTTGTTTACAATCAAACCGAGCATTATAATAAATGTTAGGTAAATCCATACGTACATGTGTATATGTGTGAATGTATGTATATATATACATACTACTGTACGTCTGTATACATATATGTATGTACGTATACATACTTATATTTAAGTAACAGCCGTACTAAGAGTGAGAAATGAAATTTCGTTTCATTTTTTCCATTTATAAATATATATATATATATATATATATATATATATATATATATATATAGAGAGAGAGAGAGAGAGAGAGAGAGAGATGCTTGCATACATGTATCCTCTATTAATGTGATAACTTGAATTGAATTGAAGAAAACCAAAGCACAGCATAGAACAAATATCATTAAAAATATTAGAGTAAGAAAGATTAATAAATGCAAAAACCACCTGACTCTCTTCCATTAATGTAAAAGTAAAGTAAAGTAGTAAATATATCTAAATTTTCATGAAGAATTAAACGTATCATTGTACATACTAATACTAATTTCTTTATTTTATAATTAACAGGAATTTGTCATGGGTCTGTCAGTATTATCTCGAGGTACATTGCAAGAAAGACTTCAATGGGCGTTTAATCTCTATGACATCAATGGAGATGGGATAATTACAAAAGACGAAATGATGGATATAGTATCTGCAATATATGAAATGATGGGCCGTTTTACTGAGCCTTCTGTGGATGAAAATACAGCAAGAGAACATGTGGACCGGGTTTTTTCAGTGAGTACCTATTTACTGTTGAATATAGTGTGATTTGAAGAAACATATATATATATATATATATATATATATATATATATATATATTATATATATATATATATATATATATATATATATATATATCCGAATTGACAGATCACGGCTTGTAGTTAGAAGAATGTCTCAGGAAAGAATCGCTGGACAGATTTTATGGGCAAAACCAACCGGCAAGATGGTTGGATAACATCCAGGAGCTTGGTTGGTCATGCTTGGGAATCCAGCTGGATCAATTAGAGACGGTTGCTTCTGACAGGATCTGCTGGAAGGTGTGTTTGAGGACTCTGCCCCCATGACCCTTTCAGGAATAAGTGGACGAAGAAGATTATTTCAATTCTGGATTATCCAGGAATTAAAGAAGCATCTCAAAACCAGATGTACCACTGCTCACTGTCTTTTTGAAAGTAGATTGAAATGATTCAAAGAAACGTTATTCCAATACACCAAGATACATAATTTAACAGAAACTAAGGGGTGCTTCACTCTCTGTGGTCTGACAGCATGATGGACACTATGTCCATGTACAGTGTAACTGTGAAGAGGGTCCTAGGCTCAGAAGGCTTGGCTGGCAGCCAGACTAGGGGATGGTTAACACCAAGTATAAACCCTCACTATCTGTGGAAATGTGATGACTAAAAGAGTCAATCCCAACGGTAAATCAAGTCAAAGGAGAACTTGGGTGTACTAACCCTATTCATTCCATAGAGAGCATGGAAACACGAATGAATGGTTAGAAGAATGATGGTTGTGTCTACGCCCTATCCCGACCTTCAGAAATGAGAATGGGATTTCTTCATCTATTTACAAAAGATATTTGGAACTGTAAATAAAATAATGATTTAACATAACAAAAATAATAACTACACCAGATATGGAGGGAACCTGTGGCCTTAAGGCTGCATGGAGGCCTTGTGAAAGTATCAAAAATTTCCAACAAATTTTTACTTTTTTTTTATGTTTTTGCCTATTGCTTACTGCAGCCTACAATGCAGAGGAATGGAAGACAAACAAATACCAGGGATTATCCATCCACTTCCTCTTCGCACCGGTCGCCATTGAAACCTCAGGTGTATTCAGACCCCATGCAGCCAAGCTCCTCTGCAAGATCGGATTGTAAGCAGCCCAACTGAGGAAGGAGCTTTGTTAGGTGGAGCGGGGTGCTGTTGCAGCGGGTGTTACTGGCCATTGTCCATGGAAATGCCTCTGCAGTCTTGTCCATGGGGCACAGCCCCAACACCGCCATGGGCTAGGCCCAGAACGCAGAATCCTCCCCTCCCCTTCTTCTCTGACCCTAGAGCCCTTGCCTTTCTCTTCCTTTTTCGTTTTTAAATATTTGTAGTGATTTGAGTATATATAAATTTCTATTAACTATACTCCCCTCTTCTTGTATGTAGTTAAATAAATATTTTGTAAATGAATGTATTTTAAATACCAAGGAGTAAAACAAAATTCAACAAAATAATACACACTGACAGACAACCAGAATTTTAAAATGAGTAGATCATATATAATTTTAGTTTCTTGAATGTGAATGCGGTCTTATTAAATTACAAGTAACTTACTGCAGCCTTTCAGCATGAAAAAGTTCCCACCTCTGAACTATACTATCTTAATGCTACAGTATGTGGTCAAGTTAAACAAAACAAAACAAAACAAAACAAAACAAAAATTATTTAATTAGTCAATAGCATACTATAAGAAACCCTTTATAATGATTGATAAATGGAGAAAAAGATTTGTTTAATCAGGTAGGTAAAAACAGTACTCAGGACCTTTGAAACTGAAGAAAGAAGATATCCTCAAACTAGAAATTTGGTCTGAATGTTTATAGCAGTATCCAACCATCTTGCTTGGGGTCTACACCTGTTTCTTCTGCTGGCTGGTTTTACCCATAAAATCTGTCCAGTGATTCCTTCTTTAGACATTCTAACTACATGCCAATAGTATCGGAGCTGTGATCTCTCATTTTGGAGAAGTAGCAGCTCTACCTTGAATAACTCTCTGATCTCTATCGAGTAACATTACTTGAAAAACCCTTCGGATAGACCCGATTCCAGCGGCTTCTATTTGTGATATAAAAATAAAAGTAGGAAATGACATCGACTATTTCAACCACAATGATGATGATGTTTTTGTTTTTATTTTTTATTGTTCTCTATGTGATTTTTTTTTTATTTTTAACTTTTCAGAAAATGGATCTAAATAAAGATGGTGTCATATCACTTGAAGAATTTATGGATACATGCCGGACAGTAAGTAACAGAAAGTTTCAGCTGTCAACTTACTTCTAGTTTATGTTATTACTTTCTTTTTATTTATTACTTTCATTTATTTTGTTTTCTAACCTGTGGATAGAGAGAATATTAAGTCAATCACAATTTGCATCTTCTTCTTGAATACAGACACAGTTAGGACAGTTTATCATTGATAGAGCCCTCAGCCCTGCCCACCATGTATCTGGAGGGTGTTAAAGTGTGTTGGAGATTATGTTATTAAGACTAGCTATAGAGGAGGAGTGGAGATGAGAGGAGGATTAAGTACAGACAAATCCAATGAGATTCTATTCCTAATTACACAGGCAATGTGATTGATGAGAGATAGATAGGTTGATAGCACATTCATAATAGATAAGAGAGTTACAAAGAGATGAGGAATGTGGTATAATGAGACTTTATATAAACATAATGGCCTGGAGATATTATACATTCAAAACTCCACCAACATCATTTTGGGGGGTTTATTTTTCCATTCTTGCATGAGTTGGGTGGAATCTCTCCAGCACAGTTCTTCACCAAAAGTCATAGTCCTTTACTATCTACTTTAAGATATTCAGCCTCTTGCAATCAGTCTTCACAACTTCATCCCATATTTTCCCAAATGTCCAGCCACTTGCAACATTTCTTTAAACAAATGATATCACCCATATACTAATAATTATTTCTACTTTTGGCACAAGGCCACCATACTAATAATGTGGTCAGCCTGGTAATAAAAGATATCAACAATTTCTAAGGGGTCTTTTGAGTATCTAAAGGAATTTATCTTATGCATATTTGTACTGGTAACTGTATACCTAAGCACATTCTGTAAATATCACTAAGTATCCCACCTTAGTCCTCCCCCTCTCACTTCCTCCATCCCCATCCCACCTTACACATCCAATAACTCATGCCAGCAGGGAAAGCCAATTCTTCCCGCTGTCTCCTGTCTGACCTAATCTCAGAGCATAACAGCCCATCTGGCCCAAAAAATAGAGGTTTAACATGCATGGAGAGCTGGACATGCTCCACACCTGCTCTCCCTCAGTGCTGGTACCACAACAAAAAGCATCCAGTCCACCCTGTAAGGTGATCATACTGGTACCATGACAAAAATCACACAATCTACTTTGTTAGGTGATTGTTCTGGTGTCATGATGAAAACCACGCAGTCCACCCTGAAAGTGGTAATGGTGGTACCACATAAACAGCTTTCAGTATGCACTGTGATTTGGTTGGTATTAGGAAGGGCATCCAACTATAAACACCAAGCTCAAAAAAGATCTTTATGAACAAGATGTGGTGGTCACCTGACCTGGCAAGCCTCAATGTAACAACCCATACAATCATAGCAAATAAAAGTTAAGTGGTGATGATGATGAATCATATGAGGTATTTATGGAAAAATATACATATATATACATGCTTGTACGTACACACAAATATATGTATGTGTGTAGGTACATGGAGCTGACCTTGGCAATATAATATATGTATTGGAATAGGGGGTCTTGTGTGGAGTAAGGATCTTGCATATCTATATATGGGAGTAGGGATATTGTGAGGGAATCTCAGATTGAATCATGAGAGATTTTATAGGATCTGATGATAGAGACAGTAGGGCCCGTCTGTCACCTCAGCTAGTACCACAGGCTCCATTGAAGGGGCTGTCTGTCACCTCTGCTTGTAGCCCAGGCTCCATAGAAGGGGCTGTCTGTCACCTCAGTTAGTACCACAGGCTCCAAAGAAGGGGCTGTATATCACCTCAGATAATACACAGGCTCCATAGAAGGGGCTGTTTGTCAGTTCAGTTAGTACCACAGGCTCAATAAAAGAGGTTGTATATCACCCCAGTTAGTACCACAGGCTCCATAGAAGGGGCTGTATATCACCTTAGCTAGTAACACAGGTTTGATAGAAGGGCCTGTCCCCTCAGCTAGTAACAATGGCTCCATAGAAGGGGCTGTCTGTCACCTCAGCTAGTAGAACAGGCTCCATAGAAGGGGCTGTCACCTCATCTAGTCACCACATGCTCTATAGAATGATAAGGATGGAAGGGATTGTTACCTCAAGCCACAGAATGTATGAAGCTAATGTCAAAAGCTAGGGTAGGTTTATGTGTGTTTGCTGGTATTCAAGACTACCTACACTGATTGTTAATGATAGTAATAATAGAAAGGACTCTACTTTGGGATAACATTTATCTAAAAACAATTCTTAAGTAATTAATTAATAACTAATAATTGCGTATGTATTGGAATAGGGGTTATGTATATGTACATGTGTGTGTATATATGAGTAGGGTTTCTGTGCATGTGTTTATGTATGTAGTTATCCTGTGGAGACAGTCAAATAATGAGAATAGCAGTAGAGGAAAAAGGAGGGCTTCAAAAATTTTAATTTTCAGGTTAGGAATCACTTTCTTTGTTTTTTATTTTTGTTTAAATATTATATGGTTTTTCTTTTGATTTATTTTTGCCAGGACCCTGTTGTAGTTCAGTCTCTAGCAGTTCTTGATACTGAAATTATGATCTGACCTCAACAAAATAAATGGTATTTTAAACAGCACAACCTGAAATTAGTTGAACTAGATATTATCTTTGCCCTCATATAAACCTATTTTTTTAAACACAACTTTAAGCAATTCTAAACCTTTCTTTAACCCTTTAAA
This sequence comes from Eledone cirrhosa, assembly GCA_964016885.1. NCBI lineage: Eukaryota > Metazoa > Mollusca > Cephalopoda > Octopoda > Eledonidae > Eledone > Eledone cirrhosa. The sequence goes on from OZ024741.1 coordinate 295,405,072, forward strand.
TACCAACCTATGCATGTGTGTACATCCCTTTTGCAGATAGAGACTTTCCTACTCATAAAAATAAATTCTTCTACACAGGTGAGAGGTGCCGGATACTGTTTTCATTGTTCCATTTTGATTTAAGCTTGTGTTTTCCATTTTGTCTGAGTTAACATGAGGACCAATACCTTTGGCTGAATATTCAAGACTATGGAGAAGGGTTTCCGCTTGGCTTATTAGATCGGAAAGTAGTACTAAATCATCTGTGTAATCTGCAACTGTGATTTTTGTGGCAGGATATCTATTACTTCTTTGTGGATGTAGTGTGAATTCATTATCTTTAACATTGCTCTCAGCTTGAAATATCAATCAATGAAGTGGAAGAAAGTTGAAATATTATAAACATAAATGGAGTGTAACTTATCTATGAGTATATACAGTATAACTTTGTAAAATCATAATCTTCAATTCTTAAAGAACACTTCTGATATTTTGCATCACAAATTTTGACAAGTGAAATTAAAATAACAGCTCAAGTTTTTATGATCAACATTTTTCTGAAAAAGGAGAAATCCCATCAAACAGTATTGCTAATGAATCAGTTTTATGAAGAGTAGAGTGGGTGATCATAGCCATTACTACCATATTTTGTAGGGAAATTTCTGCTGAAATTGATTTTATTTAGAATTATTTATCATGAAAAATGAATGGAACATTTGAATAATACCTCATTGTCAAGTGTTCCTAACTGGAAGAATGAATACTCAGAGCAAATTAACATCTAGTGAAAGTTTAAAATACCATCTTACCCTATTTGCATATAAAATTTTTTGGTTCAGAAAACAGAAACAGCATACTTAATTCAATTCAGTCTAAATTATAACTATATATAATGTTTTGAAAGGTTACTTTATCCATCCATTCATGTAACTATATATAATGTTTTGAAAAGTTACTTTGTCAATTCATTTATCAATTCATTCCCTGAAATAAAAGTTGATTTAAATTCTTTCTTCTAATGGTGGCAGATTGGCAGAGCAAAGAACAAAATGCCTTGCCATATTTGTTTTTGCTTTCTGCGCTCCGAGTCCAAATCCCACTGAGGTCAATTTTGCTTTTCATCCTTTTGGGATTGATAAAATAAAGTACCAATCTGAAGTTAGAATGTCGAACAAGATGCCTTGTTCAAATTCCAGTGAGGCCTCCTTTGGTGGTATATTTAATCTGTCACCCAATTGAACACTAGTGCCTGGTTCTCAGATGCATTTTGTGGCCTCCATTTTGTGACAAACATTCAGATCAGATCTCAAACTTAAGGATATCTCCCTCCTTCTTTCTCTCCTTCCCAGTTTCATAGGCCCTGAAAAGGGTCACAAGCACTCCCTATCTTTCCTTCACTAAACAGTGACAAAAAGAATTATATTCAACCTAATAGTTCATCTTCACATCACTACTCTTAAGGTTAAATCAATTTCAACATTTCTATTTTTCATTTCATTGTATGTATGTTAAGAGTTTATACATACTTTTAATTGTATTTCCCATGAAATGTTTAAAAAATAGAAACACAATACTCTATATCCACCTCTACAATTTAATGTCTATATTGATATTTATGCTTTTCAAATCATATCTCTATACATGCTAGACACTATATTTATAATTTTATGCTTCTTTTACTCATGTGAGACAGAAGATGTAACTACATAGAATCTTAACCACAAAAACATAGCCTTAAATATATAAATCCTACTGCAATCAACTTTGCCTGTGATCCTTTTTGGGGTTGATAAATAAAGTAACAGTGTAGTGCATTGGTAAAATTGTTATAGGATTAGGGTGAAGTCTCTTTTAGCTCTTTGCGTTCTGTGTTTATCTGAAATATCAATGGTTACACACAGTATTGGCCCTTGAATTTCATTTGGACGTTAGTGGCATGGAGATGGGAAGTTTGCATGCATTAATGTTGGTGTCACAACAAAATGCACCCAGTAAACTATGTAAAGTGATAAGGATGTTTGGAAGAGCATTCAGCTATAGAAACCATGCCAAAATATAAAATGTAAGAGTCAAGACATTGTCCTCTGACTTGTTTATTAATGGCCCATGACAACCCATCCAACCCATACCAGTATAAAAAGCTGACATAATAGAATGATGACTGCTGGCCTTCCACAAAGTACTTTGCCCAGGTGTGCATCAGAAAAACTCCCCAGGGGAAGATCCATGGTGTCACAAGACTTAAAGAGGCCCTAGGTAGCACAGAGAACACAATAAAAAGATATCCTTAGCACAGTCGTTATTAGGATTAAAGTTAGGATGAGCTGATATGTTGATAATTACAATAATTATCAGCTATGTTAAATACTACCAGTTGGTAGATACAAAATAAAAATAAAAATACTCCAAAAACTGACTTTTTAATTATTTAGAATAATTATAGGTGAGATTCATAATTAATCATTTCAAGAACAAGAAAAGGTTGCAACTATTTACAATTACAGAATCTGAATTGTTTTAAATTATGAAACAGCACTCTTGAAACTATTGAATATATCTGCTATAGGCTTTCAACAAATTTTTAAAGTTGTAAAACTGAAACTTTAAATATATCTATATATAATAAATTCAACACAAATCATCAAAAATGTAATTATAACAAGCTCACAAATGTTTTATCAAACATTTACAATTATTTTAACCCTTTTGATAACTATCCACCTGAAACTGCCCCTAGTTTTACAATGAGAAATTTATTTTACTAGACCTTTCCAAATTCTTGAGTGGTGTCTTTCATTAGATATATATTAATGAAAGGATTACGTCTATTATAATAGAAGTAACTATAAAACATTCTTAATCCTTTCGTTACTGTATTTATAAGGAAATATACTATCTTTCAATTAATTAATGCAGCATTTTGAAAGATTTATTCAAATGATTAATTATTTCGTTTCTAATATATTAACTTAAAATATTGTTCTTGTATAATATCATGCTGGAAGATATAGATTTATTGAGGAATTGTTTGTAATGGGTGGTTTCTTTATAGAACCAAGGTTGATTCGATTCATAATAATTTGCTTATATTTACAGTGATATTAAGGTAGCATTAAATTATTAAAATCTGCGTCTACATGTCTATATATAAAAACAATGAAAATTTTCAACATCTCTTCTTCAACAGGATGAAAACATCACCAAAGGCATGGCCATATTCGATACAGTTCTTTGACAGATTCCAGCATCAAATGTACATAAAATGAAACACCGATTATGAAAATCTCATGTTGCAGTCTCTTTTCTTTTTAAATTATTTGGACTTGTAAATACATTTTATTAAATGTTCTCAAAATATTTTTGGGGAATAATAATATGCACAGAACATTATAATAATGAAACTAGGAAATACGTTCCTACAGATTGAAGTGGTGAAATATAAAAGAATTATTCAAAGAAAAGCATAAGGTATATGCAAAACAAGTGAGAAAGAGAGAGAGAGAGATGGAAGACTTGAGAAAGAAGAAACTAAAATGACATGAGCTGGCAAAAAAGAGTTTCATGAAATCCTATATACATCACTATTTATCACAGCAAAACAACTCTATTCTAAATTTCATATCACAAAGTGACTACAACAGAAAGATGAAAAAAAAGAAAAAGAACAAAAAAAAAACGGAAATAATATTCGTTCTTTTTAATTTTTTGCAATATTTATTTTGTCCTCTTCTAAGAGAAAGAATCATTTATTAAAGAAGAATTTAGTGTCTGGGTGCACATATTAGTGTGTGTGGCATATATATGTATATATATAATAAATATATATATATATAATGTAATACATATGTATATATAAATAAATATATATATATATATAAAATTATATATATACATATCTATATAATTATATATATATATAAAATATAAGTAAATATATAATTTATATATATATAATATATATATATATGTATAATATACATATATATATAGTTTATATGTATAATATATATATAATATATATATATGTATAATATATATATAATATACAACATACATATATATATATATATATAATATGATATATATATATATAGTTTATATGTATAATATATATATATATATATATATATATATATATATATATATATATATATGTATAATATATATATATATGTATAATATATATATAATATGTATAATATATATATGTATAATATATATATAATATAATATACATATATATATATATAATATATATATGTATAATATATATATAATATAATATACATATATATATATAATATGATATATGATATATATATGTATATATATAATATAATATACATAATATAAATAAGCTCACGGTGAAGATGATGAAGGACCGTGACGAGTGGAGAGATGCTGTGCTGAATAAGACCCGTCCCACCCTTGCGAGCAGGGAAGAGCGGACGTAAAATGATGATGATGATAATATGATATAATATATATATATATATATATATATATATATATATATATATATATTGAGGGAGAGAGAGAGAGCGACATATAGCGGAAGTCATTAAAATTAGTTTCAATATGGTGTAATTTTGCTGTAAACAAGGGGTGGGATGCGCACCTGTGTGTGTGTATATATATATACATATATATATATATATATATATATATACATATATATATATATATATATATATATATATATATATATATATATATATATATATATACATCACCATTGAAAAATGGATGCTAAACTGTGAAGATAATGATGATATATGTGTGTGTGTATATATATATATATATATATATATATATATATATATATATATATTCATGTATATACATGTATGTACATGTGTATATATATATATATATATATGTATGTGTGTATGTATATATATATATATATATGTATTTATGTATGTATGTGACTCTCTCTATATATATATGTGTGTGTGTTGTTATATTTGGGGATGGTCATGTTGCCAGTATTGCCAATAAAAAGAAACATACACACTATATCATTTTCACTTCATCTTTATTACGAGTTATTTATTAGTTTGTCAAAGTTCTTTCGTCACACATTCTGGACCCCTTCAATGGCTATCTGTTCTCTTTTTATCCCTCCTCTTACTGATCTTAATCTGCTACTCCATCTTCTTCAAGAAGTAGATTAAGATTAGTAAGAAGAGAAGGCACAAAAGAGAACTGATAGTCTGGCGAAAGAACTTTGATGAACTATTGAAAAACTAGTAATAAAGATACATTGAAAAATATATGGTGCATATGTTTCTTTTTATGGGCAATGCTTGCAACATGATCTTCCCCCAAATATGATAATGTCAGTTTCAACATGCGATTTCACATCAAGAATCATGCAAAGTAAGCACATAAACACACACACACACACACATTTATATATATGTTTGTATATGAATATATTTATAGAATATATGTATATATATATATATGTATATATGTATACATATATACATATATATACATATATATACATATATATGTATATATATATATATATATATACATATATATATATATATATATATACATATATATGTGTGTGCCTATATATATATATATGTGTGTGTGTGTCTATATATATATGTGTGTGTGTATATATATACATATGTGTGTGTGTATATATATATATATATATACACACATACATATGTATATGTACATATTTATATATTCATATATGTAAAATTTTACAATGTAAAAGATAAACACAGACATTTTAACAATTTCTTTAAAATCCGAACTACAAAAACAATCTCTAAGTGAAATAGTCACAGTAGAGACAACAAAAATGATATATACAGATATACACACACAAACGCACACAGACACATATATATATATATATATATATGTGTGTGTGTGTGCGTGTGTGCATTTATATATGTGTGTGTGTGTGTGTATATATATATATACACACCCAAGGAGTGTGTGTATATATATATACCCAGGGAGTTATTATATATATATATATATATATATGGAGGACTTCAAAGATTACACACACACACCCAGCTCTGTCTTCTATAATGCTACTGAAATGATTTAATTCTTTGTAATTATTTACTTTCGCTGCTCATGTTTTTGTTTTTCATTTTTTTTTAATCATCCAAAAATTCTTTTTATATCCAAAAAATGCTTTATATGATGTCTCATGGATTTACTACAATTTTCTGAAAAAATTACAATGTTTTTTTGTTTTTTTTAAACTTAAACCAGCTTACTTATTATATATATATATATTTAAAAAAAAAAACATTTACTACTGCAACAAACTATTTGAAAAAAAAATCAAAATTTCTGTAAGATTATATTATCATTAATATTTATTACATTTCCCCTTAAATCTCTGAAATATTATAAAAAAAAAACAAGATCAAATTAGTTGTATAATGCATGCATTATTAGTTTCTATTTACAGATATATTTTAAAAGAACATTTTCTCAAAATGGCTTACTGTCTCAAGACAAATGGATTCCGTCTGAGTTGTCAGAATGTTTTTTAAATTTTTTATTTCAACAAAAATTTTTAACAGTTACTTTCAGTTTACTAATTAAAATTTTATTTTTGAAGCCATGGTTCAGAGATTTCACTAATTAAAATATATTCACTAATTAAAATATATTAGTCCATTTTTTAATGAATTGGGGTAAAAATAATATGTGAGTTGAAAAAGGATTTTTTTCTCCCCCTTCCTTCTTACAATGAGCATGGCAGATCATTTTATTGGAATACTACAACGAAAAATAACTAACTTGGCTGATTATCTAATTATAGCAAGCTTTAAAATCTATTAACATATTCAGCTTCACTCACTTATTGTTTTGATTCCGCAGCTTATTAATAGTAATAGTAGTTGTACATATTTTGTGGATTCGTACTAATTATTAACTGATGGAATTTCTAAATCTATGGAAAGCTTCACTGTTTTTGAT
>OZ024741.1:295424525-295432025 GCA_964016885.1 Eledone cirrhosa
TCAGACAGCGTGATACCCAACATGATGCACTCCATCTTTCACTGGGCAATACTGAGTATGTTTCTGGGCTATTGCTCTACATCAAGACTGTATATCTCTTTCTGCCACTCACTTGAACTGTTGAAAATATATATTTTCTAAAGTATAGATCGACTGATTAGCCTTATTCGCATACTGGCTGGCTTTGCTGAAAATTAGAAACAAAACGAGAATTTGGTTTCTTGCTCTCACATAGCTGGTTACATAAATGTATTTATGAGCTTTTTATCAAATAATAATAATAAAAATAATTTCTACTTTTGGCACAAGGCCAGCAATTACCCAGTGCATTACTGGTGCTTTATTTTATCGACCCTGTAAGGATGAAAGGTAAAGTTAACCTCAGCGGGATTTGAACTGAGACCATAAAGGGCTGTAACTCTTTGCTGCAAAGCATGGTGTCCGACCCTCTACCAATACTGCTTAATAATAATAATCAATTTGTTAGCAAGCAAACAGCCTCATTACACTGTTTTTTCCTCAAAGAAATCCCTAATAAACTTCCTACACTCAGATATGTCTCTGTAAATAATAACTTTCTACTTGAGTGGGCAATGCTGTACAAATGCTGATTTGATAGACTTTGCTAGGTGGCGATATTAAGTTAGACATGGTCAGGGACAATACTTGCTTTAACTTAACAAAGTTATATATGTATCTACACACAAGTACTAGCTATCTTCAAGCTATTGATAGATTCCGTACCCAAATTGGCAAAATTATATTGGGATATCTAAGACCTACTCCCAAGAAAGCGATTTTTCATGAAACAGGGTTTCCCCAACTCACTTGTTGATAGAATAGTCCATGAAACTGCTCTGTTTAAATGCAAAAGAAAACAGCATGATATTTGGCTTCGTCCATGAGTAGAACAATTAAATCATTTAATCCTTTAATGTTCAAACCAGCCAAAACCAGCCAGAATTCTCTACCTCTTTCTGTTGAAACTGGCTATAACTGGTCATTCAAACTGATGTTAACATATTGTTCTCAAAATAAATACTTTCAAAATCTCATAGATTCGATATTATGTGAGATAATTATGTGAGGTAAAGCCTTTACCATGAAAATATGATAGTATATATTAGAGTAATGTGAATGCTAAAGGGTTAAAATAATGATTCAAAACGCAAAAGAACTCCATAACACTATCGCACAGTCAATCTCTTTTAACAGTTGGGTCTGCTACACCGAAGGGGCACATTCAGACAAGGGAGTGGGTTGAGGAGCTACTTGCTATTTCAAAAATAATTATAGAAATATAAACTTCAGATTACATTGGGATTACACTATATTTGATGCAGAATGGTGGGAAATTACATTATTCATAGATTCAGCTAAGGAATTGCCCCAGAAAAATGGTTTTCTATTTACTGATAGTCTATTGAACCTAGAACTGCTTCAGTCAAGAAAAAGGGGTTGGGCCAGAGATATTGAGAATGCTCTGCTAAAAATAGATAATTACCTACCAGAAAATAATTGTTTCTACTTTTGGCACAAGGCCAGCAATTACCGAGTACATTACTGGTACTTTATTTTATCGACCCCGTAAGGATGAGAGGCAAAGTTAACCTCAGCGGGATTTGAACTCAGTTCGTAAAGGGACGTAATTATGCTGGAAAGCATGTCCGAGCCTCTACCGATACCAAATAAAGAAATAACGGTGCTTTGGATATCAGTCCATACAGATGGTGTAGGATAAAACAAAGAAGAGACACAAAAAAATCTCAGCCACTAAGAAGGTCACACAATGTGTGATGAAAGAGCTTTGACAATATATAAACAGCCATCCAGTTATTGAACCAACCAACCAACCAGAAATTGATGATAAATTGAAGTGAAAACCAACAGGTGCATGTGTTTTTATTGGCAACATGACACTCCCTTGGGTAGTCTATGGTAACTTTAATAATCTGATGGATGGATGCAGCTATTTGCTGGATGCTTTCCACAGTGTTCCTCTCTAATTCCTGACCATTCTCCTGTGGAGGTGTTTACACTACGATGTTGATGTCATCTACATAGTGGGAATACATACCCATCTATCAACGTTGGTTTTGCTGTGGTAAACTGTGTAGAGATGATCAGTGAGAGTGATGTATAATTCTGTGGGATGTTGCTTCTGTAATCTGTCAGATCATTGTGTCTTTTCTATGTGTGGATATGAACATGGAAATAAAAATCGCCTGTTTTCAAGTTCCAGCAGAAAGCAATATCCCAATGAGAACCATTAAATTTCAAATACTATAGGCAGTTATCCCACTCTGCTTCTGCTGGAATTCGCTAGATGGTGCTTGCTGGCCGTAGCCTTTCAAATTTCAAAGAAATCTAGGTTATACACATCTATAATCATATCGAAATATATTGAGAGACACATAGATTTATATACACAAAGGGTTAAGCCGGGGATATCAGCTGTCATAGCCTTATCACTAGCATTGGTCATAACACCAACATTGTTATTTTTTATTTTTCCGAGCCTACCATGAAAATAACGAGAACCTATCATATATTAACTATCAATCTAACCATCCTAAGTCTATAATTAACTCTATAGTTAGTAACGTATCACTTAGAATATCCCACCTATCATCCTCTCTAGAAAATGTTAACAAACACACAGAATACTATAACAATGCATTGCGAAAGGCAGGGCATTTGAATAGGCTAAAATACATAGATAAAAGTGAGAGATGTAAATACACTGCAAACCATCGCAGGAGAAGTAACTTATACTCTAAAAATAATTATAAACACTCCTGTCACAGGCAAAATACCAACAATAGTGAACAGCAAAAAGGTAAGAGTTCTCTTAATCCCCAGGAAACACCCACAAAAGATAACATCACCAAGAAAACTAGAAACAGGATATACCTCTGGTATAATCAAGTATTCAACACTGCAGTTATGTCTAGACTACCCTCCTTATTCTTTAACCTGATCGATAAACATTTCCCATGGTCACATAAGTACCATAAGATATTAAACAGAAATACCATTAGGTTATCTTATTCTACATCCATGAACCTGGATGGTTACATAAACAAACTGAATATGAGACGCTTAGGTAACTATGATACTGAACAGAACTGTGATGTTAACAAGAACCCCATGGGATACTCTCAACCAACACGGATTAATGAACCTAAGGCCGTGAAAACTAGAGGTAAATCTATCACACCTATTTTCACACATACCACATCAAATATCAACAACAATAATAGTAGTGAACCATCCCATAGAAAAGAAATAAGATGCAATTGCCCACGACCTGAGAACTGTCCCATATAGAATATGTGTATGTGCAATAACATGGTATACCAATGTGTAATCAATACAAACAAACAAAAAGTAAAATATGCAAGGGCTACTTCAAATGTATTTAAAAAAACAATGGTATGCCCATGTACATTCTTTTAAAATTGATAAACTTAGATATTCTACAACTTTAGCCAACAAAATATGGGAACTGGAAGAAAGAGGAAGTTAATACGAGATTTCCTAGTCAGTCCTAGGATTCGCTGACCAGTATAAACATATACTCATCCTCACATGCTCCAGGGAGAATGCAAGCAGGATTTTCAAAATTTTCAGCATAGAATATCCCGCCGACTTCAGACTGGATATCTCTGAAAGTGGTAAATCCATGCCAAATTCTACTGCAAAGGGGCCAGCAGGGACCTGTTTGTCCACTAAAAGTTTGCCCTCCCCAACAGCTAAAAGTGGGTTCAACTTTAACAAAATGGCTCTCATATGCATCTGATGTGGCAGCGTTACAAATAGAGCCATCCATATCAGACGGTTCCATCCAAAAATGAAACCCCATACCTAGAGACAGGACCAATACAAACAATAGTTGCTTCCTCAAGATCCCACGCCTCAGCGAAGAAACCACCAACACCATATGCAAAACCATCACGTGAGAGGGCCTAAATATCAGACTAGCTCACTTGGGACCTTCTCTGCGGAGATGCCTATCTACAAGACAACCCCCCCACCCCCACCCCCACCCCAGTGAAGATAACGGATGCATCCTAGCCAACTAATTGCCCTATCTGCAACACTAATTGTTGCCTATGTGGCTATGTGGCATACAAGTTAGAATGTGACAAGTGCAACCAATTCTACATAGGCACCACTATTTGACAATTACATTTCCGAATTAAAGAACACATTAACACCAACTTCTCTTCCTTCCACAAACATATCATCAAATGTGGAAACCGGGACAATAAAATAACCACCACCATCTTGGCTACCGAATGCAGCATAGGCACACTTAGAATCAAGGAGCCCCTCTTGATCAAGTGACTAGAGCCTGCCATCAATAATAGAATGGAAAGTAGTGTGCCAGAATCGCTAATTTCACTTATCCAAACTAATTACCCCATTGTTCCAACATCCCAGCTGCCCACTCTAATGAACGTCCGATCTTTGGCCTGAGTCGACACAACTAATGCTAACAATATGACAATCCCTTAATAGCTGCGAATAGCCATCCAGTTTGCCATAGCCAATGCTAGCAGCAGGCACATTCCTTACTAAATTCAAGTGATCATCTAGCAGACAAATAAACAAGGAAATGTTACAGAACGACTACACACAACACTCACCTTTTACTCCCTTGCCCTGAAATCAGCGTTCCTCACTACACATACACACACCCATGCCCACATGCACATATATCATACACATACATTAAACTCTAACATTTTTTTTTTTTGCCTTTTTCATTCATTCAAATTAAATCTGCATTCCTCACTACGTATACACATTTGCACTCACGCACGTACATATATCATACACATATTCACATACGTTTTTCCCTACACCCATGCGCAAAACATTAAACTTTAACGTTTTTTTCATTCATTCAAATTAAATCAACCAGCTCCCATTGGCTTCCCTTGATAAATCTGAAAGTATTTGGGATCATTAAAATTCTAACATTCTGACTTTTCTCAGTTCTTTTATCCTATTTTCTCTAATTCCTATTACCTTGGCACTTATAATTCAATCCCACATGCATTGTTGGGCTTCCAAATAATTAAACTTATTTCCTAGTTAAATTGTATAAATATATTTCCTAGTTAAACTTATTTCCTAGTTGTCATATATATATATATGACAAAAGCGCCCAATCCACACTGTAATGTGGTCGTGTAGGAGTCACAACAAAAAGCACCCAGCACACTGAAAATGTGGTTGGCATTAGAAAGGGCATCCAGATGTAGAAACCATTTACATGTAGAATGCACTGCACAGGTTTTCTTGAGAGGACGAGCGTCTCAGTTTTCATTCCAGCCATGCAGCACTTGGCATCAAATGCAAGTCGAAGATTAGCTTCCATTGAGTTAAGTTACACCATGTCATCTGCAAATTCCAGCTGAATGATTTTATACCCACTAGCCATGATACCATTTCCAACCTGTGTGCACATGTCAATCCTGTTCATGTAAATAGGAGAGGTGACAGTATGCACCCTTGGTGGAATGCGACTCGTACATTGAAGGCTTTCGACTTAGCATCATTTATCCAAACACAAGTGCTTGGGCATTCATATGGAAACATCGGGGTGGCAAGGAACTGACCATCGATCCCCTACTCTTGCAGAACCTTCCACAGCAGGTCCTTAGGAACCTGGTCATATACCTTTTCATGGTCCCATAAGGGAGTAATTAACAAATTTACTGAGGACATATATATACACACATATATATATATATATATTAGTATTGATGCTCTGAAATAGCGATATATACATGAATGTATGTATAGTATATTTAGCAATATACTGTATGTTTAAAAACATTTTGAAGACCATTCGACATGAGTTTTAAAGTAGTAACTATGTCACTTACTTATTTTCGTCAAAAACTAAGAGAGAGTGATCGACAATCTGTTTCTCGCTGGTTAGCGTTTATCAAGACCACACACTCCCCTGTCTTTGCCGAAAATTATAGAAGCTGGATTCTTATAGAATTCCAGTAATATTTAAGAGCTGATTAAACAGAGCAATTGCCAGCGCATCAAAAATTAGGTATTAGTATTGGTGCTGCTTTTTGCCGAAAATAAGTTAGTAATATAGTCACTAATTTAAAACTCATAGTGAATGGTTTTCAAAATGTTTTTAATAAACATACAGTATATTAGCAAATATACTATATATACATTCATATATATATATGAGGGAGTCCAACCATTACTCAATGAAGGAATTAATAAGAATCAATGAGTCATAATCCACTTACCACCACCCTTCTATTAACGGCATATATGTATATATTTATATGCATATATATATATACATATATACATGTATATACATACATATATACAATATATATATACATCATCATCATCATCATCAATTAATGGCTATCTTCCACGCTAACATGGGTTAGATGGGTTTGTCCCATTTAGAGGCAAGCTGAGTCAGGTGACCATGTCTCGCTCATATAGGTGTGTTTCTGACTGGTTTTTTATGGCTGAATGCCCTTCCTAACACCAACCATATTGACAATGTGTGCTGGGTGCTTTTTGTCGTGCCTTTTACATGACCACTTTACAGTGTGGGTTGGGTGCATTTTGTTGTGTCACCTACACAACCACTTTACAGAGTGATCTGGATATTTTGTGGTACCGGCATAATATCATCATCATCATCATCATCACCGTTTTACGTCCGTTCTTCCACGCTAGCATGGGTTAGACGGGTTGTCCTGTTGTGTGCAGTGTCTGGTCGGCTGACCATGTCTTGCTCATACAGGAACTGATCTGGCTTGATTTCTACAGCTGGATGCCCTTCCTAACACCAACCTCATTTACAGTGAGTGCTGGGTGCTTTTTCGTGGCGCCTACACGTCCACTTTACAGTGTGGGCTGGGTGCTTTTTTGCCGTGGCACCTCCACGACCACCTTGCGGTGGGGGGTGTGGGGGCATATTGTTTATATGCTTCAGCATGTACCCATGGGAGGTCAGGTACTCTGTATTACTGCGTGACGCCAGAAGTCACGGTCGTGTGTCATTGTCTTTGAGAGGTGTAATTGGGTAAGGTCGGCTTTTATCACCTCATTCCAGGTCATCTTGGGTCTCCCCACTCCGCGGTTTCCATCAACTACTAGTGCTCTGCACCTTTTTATGCAGCTGTCATCCTTCATACGCATCACATGTCCATACCAGCGCAACCGCCTCTCCTGCACACAGCATTTGATTCCTCTTATGCTCAGTCTCTCTCTCAATTCATTTATGCTTTGTTGTTCACGTATATTACTGTTACACATCCATCGGAGCATTCAGGCTTCGTTTCTCTCTAATCTACGTAAGTCTTCCACCTTCAGCGCCCAGGTCTCACTACCATGCAACATCGCTGTTCGGATACACGCATCATACAGTCTGCCTTTCATTCTGAGGGAGAAGCCTTTTGCAGCTAGCAGTGGTAGTAGTTCCCTAAACTTCTT
>OZ024741.1:295437025-295452025 GCA_964016885.1 Eledone cirrhosa
TCCCTTGGCCTCTTGCCAGTTGGTTTTGCCCATAAAAGCTGTCCTCTGTGTATGTGTGTGTATTTATGTCCCATAAATTTACAGTTTTCCCCCGAAAAATAAATAAATAAAAACAAGGATATCAATAAAATAAGTATCAAATGTGAAAAAAAAGTACCGGTGTTAATATGTTCAACTCAATCCCTTCATGGTGGTGTCCTAGCAGTCTAATAACAAACCAGTAAAAGAATAAAAATTAATGAATACTCTCTGTGGAGAGACTTTGTCAGGTATATTCGACTGTGGTTGCAATGATGATGATGATGTGAATGCGTGTGTGGGAATGTGTATATATATATATAAAGAGCTATGAGTGTGTGGGGGGGGGGGTATATATATAAAGAGCTGTGAATGTCTTTGTGTACGTGTAAGTAGATGTACATTTAAAAATATGAATGAATCCACATATGAGTTTGCAATTATTACGTAATGACAAGTTGATCTCCAAGTATTTTATGTAGAATAGATTGTATGATGTCTGCATAAGAAGTGTGATGTTGCATGGTAGTGAGAGGTGGCCAGTGGATATAAAAGACATGCAAAGGTTGGAAAGAAATGAAGCAAACATGTTTTGATGGATATGTGATGTTAATGTACATGAGCAAAGAAGCATGGATTAACTGAGAAGAAAAACTAGAGTAAGTGAAATCATATCTAGCATGCAGGAGAGAAGGTTGCTCTGGTTTGGACATGTTATATATATAGAGCATGATAGAACATGATGAAGAAATACCAGAAGTTCCAGGTGGAAAGAAGCTGAGAAGAGGAAGACATGGGCAAAACGGATCACATGAAACTGTGTCACACTGATGAGATGAAACATAAAATACACAAGTAGAGAATGATGATCTCACAACGTGACGATGATGATGGTAATGGTGATGATGATTGTGGTGGTGATGATGATGATGACAATGATTGTGGTGGTGGTGATGATGATGACGGTAATAGTGATGATGATGATGATGATGATGATGATGATGATGATTGTGGTTGTGGTGGCTGAGATGGTGGTGATGGTGGTGATGGTGATGATGGTGATGATTGTGGTTGTTGGGGTGGTGGTTGGATGGTGGTGGTAGTGACGTATGCCTGTATACAGTTGGAAATACACAAGTGGTGTGTATATACATATAATAATATGTCTATGTGTCTGTTCATGTGTGTATGTATGAATTTGGTTGATTCTTTAACTATATTATTGAAATGAAATATCATTTGCACTTATCTGCATTCAAATAATTGTTTCTACATTTTGGCACAAGGCCAGCAATTACCCAGTGCATTACTGGTACTTTACTTTATCGACCCCGTAAGGATGAAAGGCAAAGTCAACCTCGGCGGGATTTGAACTCAGATCGTAAAGGGACGTAACTATGCTGGAAAGCATGGCGTCCGACCCTCTACCGATACTGCCAGTCCACTGCATTGAAATAATATCACATGAATCACTTATGGATGTGCATGTGTGAATATGCATGTTCACGCATGTACTTTTCAATGTATAAACACATACATATGCTCATGTGCTATACATGAGAAATGTATGTACACACATTTGAGATTTGTGTTTTTGCATAATAACGTGTGTATTATGCAGGAGGACCAAATTTAGACATTGGGTAGCCCAGGGCAGTTCAGGTTTGGTGACGCCCCACCTTACTCCATATATACATATATATATATATGAGTTTGGAATTAGCTGTCAAAATGGCAAGAGCTCAGCCATCAAGCCTCAACTTTTCTAGTATATATATATATATATATATATATATGTGTGTGTGTGTGTGTGTGTGTGTGTACACATAAGCAGGAAGAGAGAGAAAGAAAGAGAAGGGTGGCTCTTTTTGATGAGGGAGGCCCAGGGCATTCGCCCTTACTGCTCTCCAATAAAATCATTTTTGTGTTTTTGCATGAGTATTCATGTAAATATGTGTGTGTGTGTGCACCAGTGTGTGTATCAGTCTGCATGATTGTGAGTGTATGTGAGCATGTATGCATGAGTGTGCATATGAATGCTTGAGTGAGTATTTTCATGCATGTTAATTAAAAAAACAGTTGCATACAAGTATACATCCATGAACATGTATATACAAGAAAAATGAAGTGACTATGTTTGTGTGTGTATATGTGTGTCCATGTATGTATAAGTATGTGTGTCTGCACATGTATGTGTACGTGCATGTATGTGAGTGTGTACTGTCTTTGAGCAAAACACTTTTTTTCACGTTTCTCCAATCAACTCAGCTGGAAAAAGGAGTTGTATGTTTATTGAAAGGGACAACTGTCACACACTGTATGATGCTGAATCTCCCTGAGAACTATGTATCTGTGGAATACTCAGCCAGAAGCATATTTATTCCATATCAATGCATTTTCATTCATCAAACAATTGAAGCATTTTTGTGTCAGAATTGATGAAGATGCATGTGTGTGTATGTATATATATGTGGGAGATGTGTGTGGTTTGTATGAATATGTTTGTGTGTGTGTGTGTGTGTGTTTGTATGTATGTATGAGTGCGTGTGTGTGTATGTGTGTATTTGTAAGCATGTGAATGTGTGTTATCGTGAATGTATGTATGTGTATACGTTTGTATGTGTGAGTGTGTGTGTATGTGTGTGTGTGAGTATGTGAATGTGTGTTATCATGAATGTCTGTTGTATGTGTGCATGTGTATATTTGTGTGTGTGTGTGTGTGAACATGTGAATGTCTGTTGTATGTGTGCGTATATATGTTCGTATGTATAAGTGTGTGTAGGTGTGAGCAAGTGAATGTGTGTTATCATGAATGTCTAGCGTATGTGTGTGTATATTTGTGTGTGTGTGTGTGAGCATGTGAATGTGTGTTATCATGAATGTCTGTTATGTGTGTGTGTGTATATGTTTGTATGTATGAGTGTGTGTGTATATGTTTGCATGTATGAGTGTGTGTATTTGTATGTATGTTTGTATGAATGAGTGTCTGTGTATGTATGTTTGTATGTATGTATGTATGTATGTATGTATGTATGTATGAAAGAGAGAGAGAGTGTATGTGTGTTTGTATATGTTTGTATGTATGTGTGTGTGCGTGTGTGTGTGTGTGTGCATGTGTGTAAATGTCTCAAGAAAAAATCAGTAATTTGATGTGTGTTACTCAATACCCAGCAGCTGATAGATTGATTGATAGATTGATAGATTGATGGATTGATTGATCTGATCTCTGTAATCCATGTGGTGAGAAAAAGGGGAAATGTTTCTATATCTATGACCAATTATGTTACAGCTTCATCTTACACTATTTCATTAACAGAGAAATATATATACAGTCAGTCTATATACACAGAGGCAATCAACACACAGGCACATACACATACATCCGCATATAAATATATACCACATCCAATTATACACCACACACAGAGACATTCAACACACAGGCACATACACACACACACACATATTATCATCATCATCATCATCATCATTTCAATTTATGTCCCCTTTTTCCCTGCTTGCAAGGGTGGGACGGGAACTGATTCTGGCTTGATTTCTACAGCTGGATGCCCTTCCTAACACCAACCTCATTTACAGTGAGTGCTGGGTGCTTTTTTGCCGTGGCACCTCCACGACCACTTTGCAGTGGAATGATATGGACCCCAGTCCCTATCATCTCATTTCTACAGCTGAGTAAACTGGAGCAATGTGAAATAAAGTGTCTTGCTCAAGGAAACAACACATCGCCCGGTCTGAGAATTGAACTCACAACCTTTCGATTGCAAGGCCAATGCTCTAACCACTAAGCCATGTGGCTCCCCATTGCTTATATAAATATATACAACACACATACAATTATACACCACACATGGACATTCAATACACGGGCACATACACACACACACATACATATGCACAAATATATACCACACACATACAATCATATACCACCCAGAGACATTCAACACACATGCACATACACATACATGCACACACACTGAGAAATATATATACCACACACATACAATCATACACCACACACAGAGACATTCAACACACATGCACACACATACACACGCACATACTCACACATACACACGCACATACACACACACATACATACAAATATATACCACACACATACAATCATACACCATACAGAGAGACATTCAATACACATTCAGAGACACCATCCTCAATATCCACTGAAGTGATTTTGTCACCAATGATGTAATCCTTGAATGGGCAGATATGACCAGCATTGTGGCCATGCTGCTGAAGTCCCAACAATTTTGGGCAGGGCACATCTCCAGGACGAAGGATCATCATCTGCCCAGGGGGCATCACCAAAGAAGCAATAAAAGGACTGTTTGAAAAAATCCCTTGGTGCCTGTCATATTGACCATCACTGGTTCACTCTAACTGAGAACCGTGTTGCCTCACCATCAACCATGCTGTCTCCACCTTCAAAAACACATGCAGAGCCACCCTCAAGAGCAAAAGTCACAGGAGGAAGAACCACAACACTGACCAAACCCTGACCAGACATTTGGCTGCAGTCACTACAGGTATGCGTGCCTGTCCCACATTGGCCTGAACAGCCACAGGCATTCTTGCAGCCAATGTAGACCACCCCCTTCTTAATCTCCATTAACAAACCAAAGCCATGATGAAATACATATATATAATAATAATTATTATTATTTCTACTTTTGGCACAAGGCCAGCAATCACCCAGTACATTACTGGTACTTTATTTTATCGACCCCGTAAGGATGAAAGGCAAAGTTAACCTCGGCGGGATTTGAACTCAGACCATAAAGGGGCGTAACTCTTTAATAATAATTGTTTCTACTATTGGCACAAGGCCAGAAATTACCCAGTACAATAATAATATATATATATATGAAGGCAAACATAGAATATTCGAAAATATTCTGTGTTTATAATAAACATTTCGAAGACCCAATCGCTATAGAATAGAATACGTCACGTATTACAATTTGAGATTCTTGATAAAAGCAAGGGAAGTAACCTACGCGTTTCATTCTTATTAGAAATCATCAGGATTACATATCCAGTGCTTTTATCGAGAATGACACAGCTAGAGACTTATAGAATACTTAGCTGTGTACAGGAACTGGTTTGAAAGAGCGGTTGCCGGTCCGGCAGAAATTATAATTTGGATATAATGCTCTGAAATAGCGATATATATGTGAAGGCAAACATAGAATATTCGAAAATATTCTGTATGTTTATAATAAACATTTCGAAGACCCAATCGCTATAGAATAGAATACGTCACGTATTACAATTTGAGATTCTCGATAAAAGCAAGGGAAGTAACCTACGCGTTTCATTCTTATTAGAAATCATCAGGATTACATATCCAGTGCTTTTATCGAGAATGACACAGCTAGAGACTTATAGAATACTTAGCTGTGTACAGGAACTGGTTTGAAAGAGCGGTTGCCGGTCCGGCAGAAATTAGAATTTGGATATAATGCTCTGAAATAGCGATATATATGTGAAGGCAAACATAGAATATTCGAAAATATTCTGTATGTTTATAATAAACATTTCGAAGACCCAATCGCTATAGAATAGAATACGTCACGTATTACAATTTGAGATTCTCGATAAAAGCAAGGGAAGTAACCTACGCGTTTCATTCTTATTAGAAATCATCAGGATTACATATCCAGTGCTTTTATCGAGAATGACACAGCTAGAGACTTATAGAATACTTAGCTGTGTACAGGAACTTGTTTGAAAGAGCGGTTGCCGGTCCGGCAGAAATTAGAATTTGGATATAATGCTCTGAAATTCTAATTTCTGCCGGACCGGCAACCGCTCTTTTAAACCAGTTCCTGTACACAGCTAAGTATTCTATAAGTCTCTAGCTGTGTCATTCTCGATAAAAGCACTGGATATGTAATCCTGATGATTTCTAATAAGAATGAAACGCGTAGGTTACTTCCCTTGCTTTTATCGAGAATCTCAAATTGTAATACGTGACGTATTCTATTCTATAGCGATTGGGTCTTCGAAATGTTTATTATAAACATACAGAATATTTTCGAATATTCTATGTTTGCCTTCACATATATATCGCTATTTCAGAGCATTATATCCAAAAAAAATATATATATATATATATATATATATATATATATATATATATATAATATATATATATATATACACATATATATACATATTTTATCATCATCATCATTATTTGTGTATATATTTCTACTCTGTAATAGGGTTTAGTGAAAGGAAGGGCATCCAACCATAGAAAACCTGCCAAACATAGGATCAGGAGGACTTTTCAGTTGTGTCAAAGACATGACAACTTCTTTAGTGTTGGTACAGTTGCAACTCCTTGCAGAAGGAGGCAAGCTTTGGTGTCAGAATGTCTAGACTCAGATCAAATACCAACAAAATATCCCATCCATCTCTATCAATTCTACTAATCCACCATCCTTGAAATGATACTTTATTCATCGATTGCCCCCATCCCAGAGGATAAAAAGTGAAGTTGAGCTCTGTAGGATGTGAACTCAAAGCACCAACAGCCAGAACAAACCCTGAAGTATTTAATCTGATGCCCAAACAATTCTGCCAATTCACTGAGTGAAAAAAAATGAAAAAATATTTAAAAAAATAAAGCAACAACAAAACTCCTGTCCTTATGCATGTAAATTAAATGCTAGGTATTTTTAATTTCACAAATAAATAAAAAATATGGGAAGAAACCCAGCAGCCATAGATAAAAGAAACCTATTGAAATTCAGTTAAGCATCTGCACGATGGGGGACAATTAAGAGTGTGAAGTCTATTGAAGCAATTTGCTCAAGACTCACCATAACAACCATATTACTCTCCTACTTCTTTTCCTCATCTTCTTCTGTCTCTTTACAACATCTCAGATGTTTTCTACTGCTAGGCAAGCAATGTTCATTTATAACTATTGTAAAAACAGATCAATCCTCATTTATCAAACAAATTCATATGGCATGGCTAATCGATTCAATTGTATTCCTTCTCTTTTTCTGTTTTTCTTTTAGTTGCTATTATTGTTTTGTTCATTGCCAATATCCTTTCTGAAATTGAATGGCTAAATAAAAAGTTGATGTGTGTAGAACTAATAGCAGACAGATCAATAAAACAAGTACTAAACCAATCTCTTTTTACTGTTAAACACTGTCTTAACATTTATTTTATACCTGGGAAATATCTTGCCTCCATGCTGTCAAATGACAAACAACACACCACTAGACATTACTAATACCATGCCTGTGACATTGCTACCAGAGTTATTGAACACAGCATTTATATATACTTACACTAGCAGAAGAACCGCCCTTCGGGCGGTTTTCTCCTAGCGTATATAGTGTGTATATTGATATACGCAAATATATATGCACATAGATATAATACGTAAATTGACAATATGCACATAAACTGTGTTACACTTACTTCTGTAATCAGTAAAGTAATCCATGATACATTTTACAAAAAGGTGATAATGGAGATGGAAAAGTGATGAAACTGTTGACGGAAAATGTTCATGAATCTTCACTTGAGAATGTCGATGGGAAGCTTCAAGCAGTGAATTTGAAAATAGATGCTGCTGGTATGAATGAATGAATTATATTTACCAATATGAAGAGTTGACCTTCACTATATTGTTGTTTTACTGTATTCACATATAGACTTCTTAAGTTTTTGTAGTGTCCCTTTTCTAGCAGTTAAAAAGTAACTGAAATGCATTTCAACTAAAAGAGAGTGATAGCTGTTTCACATCACTGTAGAATTTCTTTGTAGACACAGTTGTCAGCAAACAGACCCCTTTCATTTAATATTTTTATATATACATTTTTTTTTGTAACTCGTGATAATGCAACATACATCTGACCATGTGAGAAGAATTGTGTTGGTAGATATACACCTATCTTTTCAAATGTCTGCCCTTGTGCCTTGTTGCATGAAAGGGCAAAGGCTGGTTTGACGGGGAAATTGCTTCCGAGTAAAGGTGAAAGGGAACTCAAGCTCTTGAGATACATGTGGTATCCTTGGAATTAGAAACCTTGTTCCAGCATTGGGACCCAATGCCACTTCAGCTTCAATTACATGATTATGTAAACTGATGATGATGTAGCGTGTACCATTGCAATGTCCGTTTAGAGGATCCGGATTTCTCAGAAGCATGATGCAACTGCCTTTCTTCAGTTTAAGTATGTGTGTTGGGAAGCCTGTTGGGGTAAGTTTGTTGATGAACTCAATTGGATATTGCCGTTCATTATCTACTGTATCAGAGCTTCTGTAGATTATTTCATGACCAGGGAACTTGTTGACCATGAACTCATCACCAATCTTGCTGCATCATTTGTTGGAGTGATAATGGCTCTATTTGCAAGCCATAGTGGGTGTGTGTAGTTTCCTGGAAGATTTGTATACACAAAATCACACAGTCCAGACACATTACCATATTCCAGACAAAGTTCATTTGGCAGAAGAATTGTGAATGCACCTACAGTTGGAACAGTTGGAATGTTACCTTTCCCACATCAAGAAGGTAGTTTGCAAACTGTCTTTCATCAGAATCCTCTGCATTAATTAACCGTTGATTGGTTGTCATCTCCATGGTTTCCACATAGTCCCAGAGATAGGATCTCTTGATGGTTTCCTCAACTATTTGTGGTCATACACCATGACGTACAACTGGAAGAATTTGCTTCCAGTCACCAGATAGTAATACTGTTAGACCACCAAATGGCTTTTTGCAATCTCGAACATCTTTGAAGCTCCTGTCAAGGCATCCAAAGATATGCTTATGTCCCATACCTATCTCATCAATGATTAGAAGGTCAGCTTGCTGCATAAGTTTACCTGTGTCATGCCTCTTTGTGAAGAAGCAAGTTGATTCAGCAGTCACATTGAGAGGAATTTTGCACTTGGAATGAAGAGTTCTACCTTTGTGAAGCAAAGTGGCTTCTATTCCAGATATGGCAGTGGCAAGTGCAATTTTTGTTTTTAGATTGGAGGTAATCCAATAAGATGTTATGACATAGGTCTTTCCTGTACCTGCACTTGCATTCAAACAGAAAATTCTGCCTTCATTTTCATTTTCAGAGGTTATTACTTTGTGAAACATAACCAGTTGCTCAGGATTCAATGTTGGCAGAAGTTCATTTATGTTTGCTTGCAGTTGGTGTGTATTGAAATCAGTTTCTGCCATAAGAACATTGTTGATTTCTGGTATGGCAACAATAGTTGGGTCTGGTCAGGGAAGTCCATAGTTGGCATGAATGTCCAAGCCATCATATTGAAGTCTTTGTTGGATCTTCTGTAGAACAATCTGCACGGTTTGCATGGACATGACTTGCTCATGACGTTCATGCATGATATCCTCTGCAAGACAATTCTTCCATTTCTCCCAGAACTGTAGAGGGTCATTTGGCATGCTGTACAATAAAATGGTGCAGAAGATCTCTCGTAACTGAGGACCAAGCGTAATGGATGAGGCCTCTTCCATAGCTTTGTCGTTTTCTCCATCTTCATCTAACAGACCAAGTTTCCTGCATGCTTCTTGGAATGTTGGAAATTCAACTCCTTCAATTGTCTCCAAATCTTTGTATGAAGTTGACCTAGCCTTGTGATGTAGGATCATCCTGAGGTAATATAATTCAGATTGATGTCTACTGAGAGACACTGTTGGAATGCATCCAAGAGATTCACTCGTAAATTGTTGATCACCATCCAGATGTCGCTTTTTTCTTCTTTGCCACTTTTTGTTGTCCAAGTGAAATATTTAGGAATATCAATATACAATATGTTTTGTGCCAGTGGGTCTCTAATATTCAGTTGAACACATTCCGTCAACTTAGTCATTGGCTGTCCCCTAGAAACAATACTTTCTTCCTACCCTCGCTCATACACGACCCCATTTGTTCCCCAGGTAAATGGCAAGGCAACTTTTCAACTGGCGGTTTTCGATGATGTAATGAAAATGTATAGATTCTCCAGAATGCTTCACTGGCTGAAATGTACCGTGCATTGATCATCATCATCATCATCATCATCACCGTTTTACGTCCGTTCTTCCACGCTAGCATGGGTTAGACGGGTTGTCCTGTTGTGGGCAGTGTCTGGTCGGCTGACCATGCCTTGCTCATACAGGAACTGATCTGGCTTGATTTCTACAGCTGGATGCCCTTCCTAACACCAACCTCATTTACAGTGAGTGCTGGGTGCTTTTTCGTGGCGCCTACACGTCCACTTTACAGTGTGGGCTGGGTGCTTTTTTGCCGTGGCACCTCCACGACCACCTTGCGGTGGGGGGGGGGGCATATTGTTTATATGCTTCAGCATGTACCCATGGGAGGTCGGGTACCCTGTATTACTGCGTGACGCCAGAAGTCACGGTCGTGTGTCATTGACTTTGAGAGGTGTAGTTGGGTAAGGTCGGCTTTTATCACCTCATCCCAAGTCATCTTGGGTCTCCCCACTCCGCGGTTTCCATCAACTTCTAGTGCTCTGCACCTTTTTATGCAGCTGTCATCCTTCATACGCATCACATGTCCATACCAGCGTAACCGCCTCTCCTGCACGCAGCATTTGATTCCTCTTATGCTCAGTCTCTCTCTCAATTCATTTATGCTTTGTCGTTCACGTATATTACTGTTACACATCCATCGGAGCATGCAGGCTTCGTTTCTCTCTAATCTACGTAAGTCTTCCACCTTCAGCGCCCAGGTCTCACTACCATGCAACATCGCTGTTCGGATACACGCATCATACAGTCTGCCTTTCATTCTGAGGGAGAAGCCTTTTGCAGCTAGCAGTGGTAGTAGTTCCCTAAACTTCTTCCATCCCGTTCTTACCCTAGTTATTGTACTTTCTGAGCACCCACCTCCGTTGCTAATTCGGTCACCTAGGTAGCAGAAGCTGTCTACTGTTTCTACAGGGCCCTCCCAGAGATTGGTGGTACTTGTTTCCTGTGGCTGTTTGCTTGCTGTTTCAGCACAGCTGCTGCATGTGAATCCTACATTCTTAATTAAGCTTCCTGAGATCCCGCTACATCTCTTGTGTACCCATTGTTTGCATTTGGGGCAAAGAATGGAGTTCCTACCTACACCTTTCCTACATACTGAGCAAGGCCATTTCCCTGAGGGGATCTGGGTTCTGTTTTCTCGTCTACTTATAAGGACCTTAGTCTTTGTCATGTTGACTTTGAGGCCCTTTCTCTCTAGTCCCTGCTTCCAGGTTTGGAATTTATTCTCTAGTTCTACCATAGATTCAGCTATGAGTGCGAGGTCATCAGCATACAGGAGTTCCCATGGGCATCCGGTCTTAAACTCCTCCGTTATTGCCTGCAGGACTATGATGAACAGGAGAGGGCTAAGAACAGAGCCCTGGTGGACCCCAACCTGTACGCTAAATTCCTCGCTATACTCATTGCCAATCCTAACTTTGCTGACTGCTCCCCTATACATGGCTTGTACCGCTTTCACAAGCCATTCATCTACTCCTAGTTTTCTAAGAGCCCACCAGATTACTGCACGTGGAACTCTGTCAAAGGCTTTCTCAAGGTCGACAAATGCCAAGTAGAGTGGCTTACTTTTAGGTCTCTTGATATAGGTCTCAATCTCAATTTGGGCATGGACACAATTTCCTTGATCATCCTTAATAGTGAAAGTGATCTTGTCTGATCCTTTTGTGATGTACTTATATAAGTACTTAACAGCCTTGACACTGATGTGGCACTGATATCTCAATGAGAGGAAAGGGTTGTATCCAACGATTATCAACAGTAAATTCTTGACCTTTAAGTTGGATTGTATGGATGTGACCACCATGTTGTCTATCCCTTCTTCTATACTCCGGAAAGGAATTTTCGGCAACAAATGTGGTTTGTCTGAATGCCTTGGGATAACTTTTTGAGTAATGGCATTGTTGTCCTAGCCCTTCCATACATGGGCACATTATATTAGCTTGTCCACATGGGCCATGAATGTTGCAGGATGTGATGATCTTATGCCGAATTGGATTAGTTTCTTTATCAGGAATCTCACAGTACACTACCTGATCAATGGCATCAGCAGTTTTGGGCTTGCTATCTTCAGCCATTATCAGCAGAATATGTGCTTGAGTGAGGCCTCGTTTTCTGCCACTCTATTGTAGCAGAATGAACCACAAGTTTTCCTAGGACATTTTTTTTCAGTATGTCATCCATGGGGCTATCATACTTGATCTTGAAGACTCTTGCACAAATATTAGGACGGTCTCTAGGTTCTTCACCAGGGTGCAAACTATTTTTTATTTGATCCTAGTTAGGGTTAGTTGTTACTGTGATGAAGTAAGATGGCTTTCCCATGTGTCAAACCACAGTCATCGAATTCTGAAAGCACTCACTCTAGAAGCAAGGGGAACCATAGATTGAAGGAGGAAGAACAATTCTCAGGCCTGCACTTGTTTCAGACGTTAGACTGTGCCCATGCTGTGGTACCACAATTAAAGGATTTTTTTTACCTCAATTCCAGTACATATATTTTAAAATCT
Organism: Eledone cirrhosa; assembly: GCA_964016885.1. Lineage (NCBI taxonomy): Eukaryota > Metazoa > Mollusca > Cephalopoda > Octopoda > Eledonidae > Eledone > Eledone cirrhosa. The sequence goes on from OZ024741.1 coordinate 295,449,614, forward strand.
AGTACTTATTTTATTGATCTCTTCTATTCTCTTTGAAACGTGTGTGTGTGTGTCTATGTGTTCATATGTATGATGGTACCCTATCGCTTGCGACAAGGATTCTTCCAGCTAGGTTTCTCAAATGGAACTGCCTGAAATTAAGGTGAGAGTGTCTGAGCATTCCATAGACACGTATAACAGAGGGTTTCAGGGTGGAACTACATTGGTTCTTCGACTTACTGGCAGAGTACACTTATTTTTACTTCAGTGGAGAGAAGAAAGGCGAAATAAAGTGTCTTGCTCAAGAACACAACGCACTGATGGGCTTCGAACTCTCAACATTACAATCACGAGACACACATATGCGGACATAAACGCACACACATATGCACATATACACAGATACAGTAACACAGATATGCACACTGACACATAAGCAAACAGATACACACACACATATACATATATATATACACATAAACATTTATGCACACACACAGATACACACACCACACACATATATATAAATATATATATACATGTGTGTGTGAGTCTATGTACCTATGTAATGGTAAAAACAATATACACATGTGGATTGAATCATTAGTACTGTAGTAAATTATCCTTTCCTTATTTCCACATCTTCACATACATACACACAGCCACATATACAGATAAACACACTATCGTCTATCTTTCTATCTACCTACCTATATATCTACGTATCGATCTATCGACCTTTCTATCTACCTGCCAACCTACCTGTCTATCTACCTCTCTCTCACACACACACACACACACACGCACACACAAATATATCTATTCTAGAAAGTGTGTCCGTTAGATGTATAATTGCATTTCAAGAATTACGAAGAATTTGCAAGTTACTTCATCTAGGGAGGATTAATAATGGCTTCACTAACCTCGGAACACGATTTGTGTATGGTGTGGTATGAGTGTGTGTATATATATATATATATAAATATATATATGTGTGTGTGTGTGTGTCTGCATCAGACATAATTTATATGCTATTACATTTATATATATCTAATCAATGTGTGTACAACAGTGCTTAATCTAAACTATAATAAAGTAAGGATCGCGGGACTGCGTACTGGTTGTAATTTTTTTCCGATTAGTAAAATAAGTTGGATTACTTTGAATAAATAATGAATGAATATTACATAATTTATCTACTAAATTTCGTGGTTGTTGATTAAATATATTTTATTGTTTATTTAAAGATTCACTTCTTTAAAATTTTCAAATGTCAACACTTCCAGTTAGCGATCGCCTAAATAAACATACATATATTTTCGTCACTAATTTTCTCTTAATGCAGTTTATATATGATATCGTCTTTTTTTAATGTATCATGGATTACTTTACTGATTACATAAGACAGTGTAACACAGTCTTCGTTCAATTTCTGTGTATATTGTCAATTACGATTTTATTTGCATATAATTTTATTTGCATATAATATCAATATACACACTACACATGCTAGCAGAAAACCACCCGAAGGGTAGGTTTCTGCTAGTTATATTAAATGAGTTTTTAAAAAAAAGAGTTAATAAATAAATAAAACATTATACTTGCTTTATCCTCCCATTTCCAATTAAACCGAATGCTATCATGACTGTATGTGTGTGTTTGTGTGAATGTATATGTGTGAATGTATGTATGTTTGTGTAAAAGTATGTGTGAATGTATGTGTATTTGTGTGAATTATGTCCGTGAGTGTGTATTTTTATAAGTTTGTGTTTGCACCATTATAGTTATATACTCATACATATAGATGTATGTATGTGCACACTCATACGCGTCAGTGTGTAGAAAATTATAATCTCTCTATCTCTCTCATCACACACTCTCTCTTTCTATATATATGGTAGTTGAATTGGTGGTGGTGGTGGTGGTGGCGACGATATACCGGAAGTGCAACTTTGAAGAGAAGTCAATTTCAGATTATTTATTTTTACGAAATTATTTGTTTATGAAATTTAGCACATAAATTATGTAATATTCATTCATTATTTATTATTATACGGTCTGAGTTCAAATCCCGCCGAGGTTAACTTTGCCTTTCATCCTTACGGGGTTGATCAAATAAAGTACCAGTAATACACTGGGATGATTAGTGGCCTTGTGCCAAAAGTAGAAACAATTATTTATTATTCAAAGTAATCCAACTTATTTTACTAACTGGATTAAAAGAAATAAACCGTACGCAATCCCACAGCGCTTGCTTTATTATAATTTAGATTATATCTACATGAAAGGGCATAATAAAAGGATATAGATTATCTAATAGTCAAGTGGCTAAGAACATTTCTTAAAAACGTTTTAGTCAGGAATGGTAGGGGACTGGACATGACCTTCTTTAAGGTTTCCATAACTGATGAGAAAGAAGAATTGATAAAGAGA
>OZ024741.1:295457025-295584525 GCA_964016885.1 Eledone cirrhosa
TCTTAATTTGTTTATGCTTGGCTGTTCACGTATATTACTATTACACATCCATCGGAGCATGCAGGCTTCATTTCTTTCTAATCTACGCAAGTCTTCTATAGACAGCGCCCAGGTCTCACTACCATGTAACATTGCTGTTCATATACTCGCATCATACAGTCTGCCTTTCATTTTGAGGGAAAAGCCTTTTGCAGCTAGCAGTGGCAGTAGCTCCCTGAACTTCTTCCCTCCCGTTTTTACCCTAGTTATTGTACTTTCTGAACACCCACCTCCGCTGCTAATTCGGTCACCTAGGTAGCAGAAGCTGTCTACTGTTTCTACAGAGCCCTCCCACAGTTTGGTGGTGCTTGTTTCCGGTGGCTGTTTGCTGCTTGCTGTCTCAGCGCAGCTGCTACATGTGAAGCCTACATTCTTAGTTAAGCTTCCTGAGATCCCACTATATCTCTTGTGTACCCATTGTTTACATTTGGGGCAGAGGATGGAGTTCCTACCTACACCTTTCCTACATACTGAGCAAGGCCATTTCCCTGGGGAGATCTGGATTCTGTTTTCTTGTCTACTTATGAGGACGTTAGTCTTTGTCAGGTTGACTTTGAGACCCTTTCTTTCTAGTCCCTGCTTCCATGTTTGGAATTTCTTCTCTAGTTCTACCATAGATTCAGCTATAAGTGCAAGGTTATCTGCATACAGGAGTTCCCATGGGCATCCTTTCTTACACTCTTCCATTATTGCCAGTAAAACTATGATGAACAGGTGAAGGCTAATAACAGAGCCCTGGTGGACACCGACCTGTATGCTAAATTCCTCGCTATACTCATTGCTAATCCTAACTTTGCTGACTACTCCCCTATACATGGCTTGGGCAGCTTTCACAAGCCATTCATCTACTCCTAGTTTTCTAAGAGCCCACCAGATTACAGCACGGGGAACTCTGTTAAAGGCTTTTTCCAGTTCGACGAATGCCAGGTAGAGCGGCTTACTTTTAGCTAGGTACTTTTCCTGTAACTGCCTCACAAGGAAGAGGGCATCAGTGGTGCCTTTTCTTGGTACAAACCCAAATTGCATCTCATCTAGTTTTACCCGGTCCCTAATCAGCTGTGCTATAACTCTTTCTGTTACTTTCATAACCTGGTCCATCAGCTTCATACCTCTATAGTTTCCTCTATCTAGTGCATCATCTTGTAGCAGTTGACAATGATGCTGCTGCACGAATCCTTTGGTATGACACCTTCTCGTATTACCTGGTTAACAATACGTGTGGTTATAGTGTGACCTACAGACCCAGATTCCTTCAGCATCTCGGCAGCTATGCTTGATGGACCAGTTGCCTTCCCTGTCTTCATATCTTTGATTGCCTTACTTACTACACTGCTGCTGACTTGTACTGCTGACCCCTCTATAGGGTCTACTTGGGGTAGGGTCTCTTCTTCCCATGCATTCTCCTCATACATTAAAATAAATAGGATGGGTTGGGGGTCTCAATATTTAAACTAAACGACTAATTCTGGTTTTAAAAAATCAAAACATGGGAAACAACCGAGAAAAATGGCCGATTTTTTAAACTCCCCTATTATTTTGGACATGAGAGTGGGTACACTACTTGTGTGAATCTAGTTTAGAATAGGTACACCATCTCTGCATAACGTGACTGGAAGAGTTTCCAGCCATCAAACATTGCCTTCAAAAGAAGCCTAATAGAAGCCACAAGGCTCTAACAGAGAAAATGGCCTTACAATACTCAAAAAAGGGTTTTGTACGAAAACCAGCAAACTTGGAACTTTTGAGTAATATTATATTTACTTGTATACGTGAAGGTGCATGGCTTAGTGGTTAGAGCATTGGGCTTGCAATCAGGAGGTTGTGAGTTCGATTCTCAGACCGAGTGATGCGTTGTGTCCTTGAGCAAGACACTTTATTTCACATTGCTTCAGTTTACTCAGATGTAGAAATGAGTTGTGACATCACTGGTGCCAAGCTGTATCGGCCATTGCCTTTCCCTTGGACATCATCGGTGGCCTGGAGAGGGGAGGCCAGTATGCTGGTCTCCACAAACAACCTTGCCTGGACATGTGCCTCGGAGGGAAACTTTCTAGGTGCAAATCCTATCGTCTTTACCTACCTTATACATGGACAGCTGTAATGTAAGTATCCAGTTTAGAATGTACGGTGAATGTACAGCAAATTCTTTTCATTTCAGTTTATCATCTGGCTTAATAGCTTGCAACAATTAAATTTTATATATAGGCACATGGCTTAGTGGTTAGAGCATTGGCCTTGCAATCGAATGGTTGTGAGTTCAATTCTCAGACCAGGTGATGTATTGTTTCCTTGAGCAAGACACTTTATTTCACATTGCTCCAGTTTACTCAGCTGTAGAAATGAGATGATAGGGACTGGGGTCCCTATCATTCCACTGCAAAGTGGTCGTGGAGGTGCCACGGCAAAAAAGCACCCAGCACTCACTGTAAATGAGGTTGGTGTTAGGAAGGGCATCCAGCTGTAGAAATCAAGCCAGAATCAGTTCCCATCCCACCCTTGCAAGCAGGGAAAAAGTGGACGTAAAATGAAATGATGATGATGATGATGCATAAAGCTTCAAATTTCTATGGAGAACTTTATGAATTGTTGATGTTGGTAGTTGCAATTGAACGGAAGCAGAACAGATGGACATTCTTGGTCTATGAGAAAATGACTGATGAATACGTTCAATGTCTTCATTAGATGTTCTTGGCCTTCAACTCCTCGACTTATGCAGCAATGTTCCTGTTTCCATAAACTTCTTATGCCCATTGTAAATCGACTGACATGCTGGAGCTTGTTTTAATATTTAGTTGTGTAATTTCTTTATGTTTGAATATCAGATTTTGTTTCGATAAACCAAGAAACATATTGTGCTTTTTCTTGTGGGGTAGTCATCTTTTAATTCCTTTCTGGAACAAAAAAAACTAACATTGATAAGAACTTTAATAATAGCCTGTTAATATGCAAAAAGAATTATTTTGTTAATGCTTTATAAAATTTTTTTATAATTTTTTTACATTGTCTGGAACAAAAGATGACCTTGTTATCTCTACCACGTGGTGTTTTATTAGGCTATTTACTTGTAAATAAACCAAATATTAATAATGTCATGATATTATTATAATATTATTATTATTATTATTATTATTATTCATTCACCAGTACACTATATATATATATAGGAAAAGAGTCAGAACCCCAACAGCTGAGATCCAGCCGTTTCAACAGCTAGATCCGGATCTATCTGTCGAAACGGCCAGAGCTTAGCCGCCGGGGTGCTGACTCTTTTCCTATTATCCACTCTACTCCACTAAGTATTGAGTACTTTGGTGCATTATGGTCTACCTGGTATTTTACCACACCCTCTTTGTTTTATATGTATATATATATATATATATAAAACAAAGAGGTTGTGGTAAAATACCACATATACATATACACACTTGTGTGTTCTCTGGGACAGTTGCAGATTCCACTGGCTACATGGAAAGCAGAATATATTGGAGGGCATTCTAAATAAATATGACCTCATGGGGATTCTAGGTAATTTGACTCCTGGTTATTTCACTCCTGGTATTTTGACTTTCGTAATTTGATCTCCGCTAATTTGACTGCCAGTCAATTTCACTCCTATTAGAAAAAAAAAATAAAACATTAAAATTCATTATTTTTATTTATTATTATTATTATTATTATTATGTGGATTGGCAGTATCGGTAGAGGGTCGGACGCCATGCTTTCCAGCATAGTTACGGCCCTTTACGATCTGAGTTCAAATCCCGCCGAGGTTGACTTTGCCTGTCATCCTTACGGGGTCGATAAAATAAAGTACCAGTAATGCACTGGGTAATTGCTGGCCTTGTGCCTAAAGTAGAAACAATTATTATTATTATTATTATTGTTCTTTGAGTCTCAGTCATTGATGTTATTTAACTGGAAAGTTTGTTGGAATGAATATCAAGCCGCTACCTGCAGCCTCAGATATTCAGGACGTATCGGAGGGTTCTTGCTGTTCCCAGCAAGCATGCCTTTTGAAATGTTCCAAAACGCTGGGCTGGACTAATCTTCTTTAACCATCCTTGGAAACTCTATGACAATCGGGACGACCTTGATTTCATGGCAGTCCCAAATCCTTTTTAACTCCCACTTTAAGTCCCTGTATCGGTTAATTTTCTCCCTCTCCTTTTCTTGCACTCTCGTGTCAAATGGGCAGGCTACATCTACAAGCAGGCACGATCTTTTTTCCTTTTCCAAAACCACCAGGTCAGGCCTATTGTGTTCTAATTTCTTGTCCGTCTGTATCCTAAAATCCCATAGCACCTTCACCTGATCGTTTTGTATCACCGACTCTGGCTTATGCTCATATCACTTCTCAGAATGTGGTAAATTGTTTACTTCGCATAGGTGCCAGTGGATCACCCCGCCTATCACATCATGTCTCCAGCCTTTATAGTGAGTCTGGGCTAGGCGTTTACACTCGGATACAATGTGAGCCACAGTCTCCTCTCTCTCTCCACAGATGCTACACAGTGAGCTAGCCTCCTCCTTGTCAATATCGTTCTGAGGGCTTGCTCTTGCACAGCCATTAGCATTCCTTCTGTAGCTTTGTTAAGGTCCCCTCTTTTTAACCAGTTCCATGTCTGTGGATCTCTAAATTCAGTTTTCTTAAAGAAGGTACTCTGACGGGATTTTTCATGAAGGTTGCTCTTCCTCCTGGTTGTTATTTCCTCCTTGGACATCCCCTGGTCTATTGTCTTCTCCTTCAGTACAATTTTGAGCATTGCCTCCCTACTGTCAGTCACATATTTGTGTAGGTTGTTTTTCTCCATCTGAACACAGTCCTCTATGCTGATAAGACCTCTTCCACCTTCAGATCTCTTTAAGTAGAGTCTATCGACATCACTCCTCTTGTGGAACATGTTGTAGATAGTCAATAGCTTCCTAGTCTTCATATCCATTTCTTTTTGTTCAGCAACATTTCATTTCAGAATTCCCGCACTGTACCTAATAATAGACACAGCTCGGGAATTCACTGCACTTATGACATTCCTACTATTTAGATGTGATTTTAATATGCCTGTTACTCTCCTTATGTACTCAGATCTTATCAATTCCTTCATTTTTTTGTTCTTGATGTCATCTGTCTCCAGAACACCTAAATATTTGTATCCCTCTTCAGTGTCAATTTCCTTTATCATCTCACCTGTTGGTACCTGGACTCCGTTGCTTCTGCTCAATTTACCCCTCTTCATCACTTGGACTCCACACTTATTTATACCAAATTCCATGCATATATCATTGCTGAAAATACAGACAGTGTCAACAAGTACATCCAACTCCTTATCACTCTTCTCAAAGAGTTTAAGATCATCCATGAAGAAGAAGTGGTTGATGGTAAGCTCCCCTTTTCCCAACTTGTATCTTGCTCTCACTTTTCGCAATATAACAGTCAGGGGTATCAGGGCAAGGACAAACAGCAGAGGGGACAAACTATCTCCCTGGAAGATATCTCTCTTGATCTTCACGCCTCCCAAGGATTCTCCACCCAGTGTTAACTCTGTTTCCCAGGACTTCATACTTTTGCTCAACAACTGTCTGATGTTATCTGCCACCTTGAAGATCTCTAGGCTTTTGGTTATCCAAGAATGAGGTACCATGTCGAATGCCTTTTTGTAATCTATCCATCCCAAGGCAAGACCAGTGTGCTTCCTCTTGCAATTCCTCATTACCATCTTATCAAAACTGGTCTTTTGTACCACGGGACTTCTTTCGGCATCCTTTCTGTTCGTCCGGTAACAAGTTGTTTATGTGGAGGTGATGGTAGATTTCCTCAGACACAATGCTTGTTAACAGTTTCCACATTACGGACAGACATGTGATAGGCCTATAGTTGGTAACATCATTACCCTTGATTCGGTCTTTCATTACCAGAACTGTGGTACCTTTTGTCAACCACTCTAGTACTTCACCCGACATCAAGCAGTCATTGAACATGGTTGTCAGTTTCGAGTAGAGGGATGTTATATTTTTAATCCAATACCCTTGCACATATTATTTTGCCTTTCATCCTTACGGGGTCGATAAAATAAAGTACCAGTCATACACTGGGATAATTGCTGGTCTTGTGCCAAATGTAGAAACAATTATTATTATTATTATTATTATTATTTTATTATTGTTGTTGTTGTTGTTGATGTTGTTGCTAGGGTGGCAGATTGGCAATTTCAGTAGAGGGTCAGGCCCTATACTTTGCAACATAGAGTTATGGCCCTTTACACTCTGAGTTCAAATCTCGCCGAGGTTAGCTTTGTCTTTCATCCTTATGGGGTCAATAAAATAAAGCACCAATAATGCTCTGGGGTCAATTTAATCGACTTTTCCCCTCCCCCCAAATTGCTGGCCTTGTACCTTACGGGGTCGATAAAATAAAGTACCAGTAATACACTGGGATAATTGCTGGCCTTGTGCCAAAAGTAGAAACAATTATTATTATTATTGTTGTTGTTGTTGTTGTTGATGATCATTCACAGAGTAATTTAGTTAACTGAAAGTATCATTTCAGTCATCCATTCAGGTGTTTTATTTAAAGAGTTTACAGGTTTATCATCCCTGCTTCATTTATTACTTAAAAAGGAAATATACATACACCATGCCTCATATTTTTAACAATATCCACGGAAGGAAGAGGTGAATGACACGAATTATATATATGAAACACTGAAACAGAATTCCAATGGATCTAAGATTTACTGAAAATGTGAAATTAAGTTCTGTAAAGCTCGAGTCCACACCATGACACACAATGAAGATTATACCATAATTGAGCACGTTGGTGAAAAATCATCATAGTTTGTGGGCTTCAAAACCCAAAGTGCGCAAAACTTTAGCGGACCTGAAGGCATCTGCCTCCCAGGAATCTTCTCATTCATTAATTGCAACTGCTTGTGAAAAGCTTGATGAAAATGAAATGGCTCACATGCCCTCCTCTTCTTGTGTAAGTCGCAATATAAGGAACTGGCTTCAAGCAAACGTAGGTGCCCTGCATCCCTCAGAGTTGATTTGGTTATGAGATACCCAATGAAATATAAGTTCCTTGATAGTGGCGAATTTTTCTTGCAGTTTGATAGAGGTGAAACTGATGTAGACAGATTACTTGTGTTTGCAACTGATAAAGGGCTTGATGACTTAGTGAATGTAAAACATTAGGCAGGTGATGGAACTTTTAAGCTCCCCAACTACATTTTATCAGTTGTACATGCTTTATATTCAAGTGGATTCATTCAGTGTTTCACGATTGTTTGCATTACTTCCAAATAAGAATCAAGAAACTTAGACTTGCCTTTTTAATAAGGTAAATGAATTACGTCAAGGACTGAGCCCTGAAAATGTTATGAGGGATTTTGAAAAAGCTCACATTAATAGTATTTTATCTGTGTTTCCTAGTGCTTCCATCTCATGTTGTCTTTTTCATCTATCTCAAAATGTGTACAGAAAAGTATATGAGTTTGGCTTTAAGGAAAGATACCATCATGATAATGAGTTTAGCATTAAAATCAGATGTTTTTCAACACTGGCTTTTCTTCCTCTCGATGATGTGATTGCTGGATTCAAAGAGCTTGTAGATGACAAACTTGTGTCCTACTTTGAATTATCGTACATAGGATGCTTGCGAGGTAGAGGAATTAGACAACAAAGAAGTTCTCCTTTGTTTCCCATTGATAGTTGGAATGTCTGCTTTAGAACAGAATCAGATATGCCTCACACAAATAACCATTGAGAGGGATATCACAACACACTACAAAGTTCGTTAACTTGCACATCTATGGAAATCCGAATCTATGGAAATTAATTACTACATTGAAAAGGGAAGAACACTTGGCACAACTGAGAAAGATTGAATTTGATCGAGGTAAGATCTGCGAGACCCCAAAAAATGTATAAAGATATAAACAAATGGCTACAGATAATTATTGACCGACATAGTCTTGAAAATAAGATGAATTTTTTATGAGCAATATTATTGAAGCTTTTAGTAATATTTTTTCTGTACTTTTTATTTTATCTTTATTATAATTAAACTTTAATTCATATTTTTTACTCATATGATTGCATTCATGTATTGAATCAATAAAGGAGGTTAACGCGGGTTTTAGTAATATTTGTTTCCTTTTTCGTATAGTTACTGTATATTTACTTGTTTATATTTCAAATACTGTATTGGTTTTATGTTTTGCCCTAGGCCCAAAGCCCTCCCCTTTCACCCGTCCCCTCTCTTCTGTGACACCAGAACTCTTGTCATCTCCTCCCCTTCTTGTTCTTTTTCTTCTTTCTTTCTCTCTTTATTCTTTATATTTCCCTATTCTTTCTTTCCTTTTGTTTCCCTTTTTTTTATTATTGCCATCATTATAGCTGTCATTATTATTATTTTTACTATAAATAATATCATGTTTATACATTTTTTATCATAAATATTGCATTTGATTTTTTTTTTAAAGTTTTATAATAAATTCGTGATAAAAGTTTTATAATAAATTCATCCTAGCTCAAAGCAATATAAAAAAATAATAATAATAATGATAATAAAAATGAATTTCAATGTTTTATTTTTTCTAATATCTGGAATGAAATTACCAGGGGTGAAATTGACTGGCAATCAAATAACTGAGGGTTCAAATTACCAGAGTCAAAATAGCAGGAGTGAAATTACTGGCTACCCTCACAGGGTAACATGGACTCTGTAAGCCGTAGTGAAGGCAACACAGCTAGGAGAGTAGTCAGTCACACTGAATAAAATCTAATACAAGGTAAAGATGATTCTTATGTCTAGTCACAAACTCCCTAGTGCAGGTGGCACAAATAACGCACCCAGTCCACATAAAGTGGTTGGTGATAGAAAGAACATCCAGCCAGGAAACACTGCCAAAAACCATGACCAGTATAACATATAATATTTGAATGGAAACAAATAGATTTATGCTGTATCCAAAACAGTGATTGATAGCTTTTGTTACCTAGGTGATCTAATTAGCAGTGGAGGACATTGCTCTAAGATCATGATAGCTCTAAGGGTAGGATGGAAAACGTTTAGGGAGCTATTACTTCTATCGATAACTAAATGAAAGGTCAGCTATATGATATGCAAGATGCAATGTTGCATGGTGGTGAGGCATGGGCAGTGAATGCAGAAGATTAGTGAAGGCTGGAGAGAAATGAAGTAGCAGGATTCAATGGCTGTGCAATATTAATATGCATAAATGACAAAGTATGAATGAGCCAAGAGAAAAACTGGGTATAAGAGGAATCAGAGAAACATAGAGAGAGAGAGAAAGGATGTGAAATAGAGATATAGACTGGTACTTTTTTATCAACCTTAAATAGATGAAAGTTAAAGTTGATCTCAGGGAGATTTGAACACAGAGAGCAAAGAGTCAGAACAAATACTGCAAAGCATTCTATCCAACATTTTAATAACACTGCCAATTTGCCACCTATTCATTATATTATTGATATTATTACAAGTGTAATGGTGATGCACTAGATAGAGGAAGCTATAGATGTATAAAGCTGATGGACCAGGTCATGAAAGTAACGGAAAGAATTATAGCACAGCTGATTGGGGACCGGGTAAAACTAGATGAGATGCAATTTGGGTTTGTGCCAGGAAAAGGCACCACTGATGCCCTCTTCCTTGTGTGGCAGTTACAGGAAAAGTACCTAGTGAAAAGTAAGCCGCTCTACCTGGCATTCATCGATCTGGAAAAAGACTTCGACAGAGTTCCCCGTGCTATAATCTGGTGGGCTCTTAGAAAACTAGGAGTAGATGAATGGCTTGTGAAAGCTGTACAAGCCATGTATAGGGGAGCAGTCAGCAAAGTTAGGATTAGCAATGACTATAGTGAGGAATTTAGCATACAGGTCGGTGTCCACCAGGGCTCTGTTATTAGCCCTATTCTGTTCCTCATAGTTGTGCAGGCAATAACGGAAGAGTTTAAGACCGGATGTCCATGGGAACTCCTGTATGCAGATGACCTTGCACTTATAGCTGAATCTGGTAGAACTAGAGAAGAAATTCCCAACATGGAAGCAGGGACTAGAAAGAAAGGGTCTCAAAGTCAACCTGACAAAGACTAACGTCCTCATAAGTAGACAAGAAAACAGAATCCAGATCTCCCCAGGGAAATAGCCTTGCTCAGTATGTAAGAAAGGTGTAGGTAGGAACTCCATGCTCTGCCTCAAATGCAAACAATGGGTACACAAGAGATGTAGTGGGATCTCAGGAAGCTTAACTAAGAATGTAGGCTTCACATGTAGCAGCTGCGCTGGGACAGCAAGCAGCAAACGGGCCACAGGAAACAAGCACCACCAAACTGTAGAAGAGCTCTGTAGAAACAGTAGATAGCTTCTGCTACCTAGGTGACCGAATTAGCAGCGGAGGTGGGTGTTCGGAAAGTACAATAACTAGGGTAAGAACAGGATGGAAGAAGTTCAACAAGCTACTGCCACTGCTAGCTGCAAAAGCCTTTTCCCTCAAAATGAAAGGCAGACTGCATGATCCAAGTATATGAACAGCAATGTTACATGGTAGTGAGACCTGGGCGCTGTCTATAGAAGACTTGCGTAGATTAGAAAGAAACGAAGCCTGCATGCTCCGATGGATATGTAATAGTAATATACGCGAACAGCAAAGCATAAACAAATTAAAAGAAAGACTGAGCATAAGAGGAATCAAATGATGTGTGCAGGAGAGGCGGTTGCGTTGGTATGGACATGTGATGCATATGAAGGATAACAGCTGCATAAAAAGGTGCAGAGTACTAAAAATCGATGGAAGCCATAGAGTGGGGAGACCCAAGAAGACCTGGGATGAGGTGATAAGAGCCGACCTTACCCAATAGCACCTCTCAAAGGCGATGACGCACGACTGTGACTTCTGGCATCACACAGTAATACAGAAGACCCAACTTCTCATGGGTACAAGCCGAAGCTGAAGCATATAGACAATATGCCCCCACTCACTCCCACTGCAAAGTAGTCGTGGAGGTGCCACGGCAAAAAAGCACCCAGCCCACACTGTAAAGTGGACGTGTAGGCGCCACAAAAAAGCACCCAGCACTCACTGTAAATGAGGTTGGTGTTAGGAAGGGCATCCAGCTGTAGAAATCAAGCCAGAATCAGTTCCCGTATGAGCAAGACAAGGTCAACCGACCGGATACTGCCCACAACAGGACAACCAGTCTAACCCATGCTAGCATGGAAGAACGGACGTAAAACGGTGATGATGATGATGATGATGTGATGGCTTAAGGGCGGTGGATTGGCAGTATCGGTAGACTGTCAAATAACGTTTTTCGGAATAGAGTTATGGCCCTTTACGTTCTGAGTTCAAATCCTGCTGAGGCTAACTTTGCCTTTCATCCTTATGGGGGTCAATAAAATAAAGTACCAGTAATGCACTGGGTAATTGCTGGCCTTGTGCCAAACAACTATATTATTGACTATATAATAATTTTGCCCTGTTGGACTCTATTTAAATGTTTATTTTATTTTATTTTTGATTTTGATTTTTACATTCATTTATCTCTGTATATCTTGTTTTTTGATTCTCCACTATAAGAAGTACTAGATACTTCCCTTAGTCTGTCATGGCTTACTAGCTCTATACAGACGTTTAAATTGATTAAATGAATAAATAAATAAATAATCTGGACATTGAATTATTTGTTATGAAATCACTGGTTTTTCCCCCTCAACACTATATTATTTCGAAGGCCTAGCTGCAGGCTACCATGAAAGAAGAAACACCAACCATGTATAACGAACCAGTTAGTAAGTACCACAGCCAATGACTGTTATAATGTTGCTGTTGGGGTTAGTTGAAACATGATAAATTATGGATGGATAATGAATGTTTGCAGAGTAATATCAATTACTTCATGGTCGATTATCACAAGTATGGGAATTAAAAACAGAAATCATAATAATTAGTGGAACAACTGTGGAAACTAATGACTTTAAATGAGGGTTGGTGGTGATCAAAAGATTGAATATGTTACATATATAAATACATAAATACATATATATATATATACACATATATATATATATATATATATATATATATATATATATATATATATATATATATATATATATATATATATATATATATATATATATATGAAGAATGAAAAATAACAGGTTCTCTCCTACTTCTCCAACCCCTGCATATCTTTCCTTCTCTCTCCATCTTCCCTACTTTTCTCTCTTCCTGTTCCACTCTATCTTCCCCAACAACCCCACTTAAGGGTTTTTACATTGTATATTTACCATTCTGCTCTGAGGAAACAGTGGTCACAGCATTGGATATTCGAGTTCTGCAAATACTTGTGAATTTGCACGTAGCGGAACTAGGCTGCAGTACCACCGTGGAAACACTTGTAAGCACACGGAATAAACTACCTTTTTATGATATCTACCTGTTATTATTCATTCTTTATATACACTCCGGAATACTGAAGGATCAGGAACTAAGTTTCTTGAACAATTCTTCCATAACTCGTAGAGTAACCTCTTACCGTACGTCAACCATATCCAGTGTAGTAATTAACCATCACTGCATCTTGGATAATCCTATACCTAATATATATATATATGTGTATATATAAATATAAAAATATGGAAGCTAAAGGACCCCACAGCCAGGAATAAATTTCAAAGCATATTACTTGATGCTTTCGACAGTAAGGAAGAACATTTAGAGTCGGACAATATAGAGGGAGAATGGGAATTTCTGAAAGCAAACCTGCTGTTGGCGACAGACGAAGTCTGTGGCTGGAGCAGGCCTGTAGGCAGGAGGAGAGTAACATGGTGGTGGAACAGTAAGGTGGAGGGGTCAATTAAGGCCAAAAAGCAGGCTTGGAAAGTATGGCGGGATGGGGGAAGTAGAGAAGACTATCAAGTGGCCAGGAGGGAAGCTAGGAGACAAGTGTACTTAGCAAGAAGGGAAGCTGAGGAAAGAAAGTTCAAGGATGTTCTACAACGCGATGACCAAAAACGTGAGGTGTTCAGGATTGCTAGGCAATGCGTCAAGGAAAACCGTGATATTGTCAGGGAGAAGTGTGTACTAAACGACGATGGCACACTTGCCATCACCGACGCTGATAAGAAGGTAGCTTGGAAGTGTCACTATGAAAGGCTACTAAATGAGGAGAATAAATGGGAGAAAGACAGTCTCCCCCATATCGACCCAATAGAGGGACCAGCAGTGTTAGTCGAGGGGAGTATAATAAGTAAGGCAATCAAGGATATGAAGACGGGTAAGGCGGCTGGGCCTTCGGAAATAGTTGCTGAGATGCTGAAGGCATCTGGCACGGTGGGACACACCATGGTCACCCGCATAGTTAACCAAGTCGTACAGAATGGGGTTGTTCCGAAGGACTGGCATAGCAGCATCATCGTTAACTGTTATAAGGGTAAAGGAGACGCCCTAGATAGGAGTAACTATAGAGGCATTAAATTAATCGACCAGGTCATGAAGGTCACGGAAAAAGTAATAGCGCAACTAATCAGAGAGAGAATTGACCTAGATGAAATGCAGTTCGGGTTTGTGTCAGGCAAAAGTACCACAGACGCTCTTTTCATAGTACGACAACTACAGGAGAAGTACCTAGCTAAAGGTAAACCCCTCTACTTAGCTTTTGTCGACTTGGAGAAAGCCTTCGACAGAGTCCCCCGCTCCATTATCTGGTGGGCTCTTAGAAAACTAGGCGTTGACGAATGGCTTGTGAGGGCTATACAAGCCATGTATAAAGAAACAGTCAGCAAGGTTAGAATTAACAACGAATATAGTGAAGAGTTTAGCGTAAAAGTTGGCGTCCATCAGGGCTCTGTTCTCAGCCCCCTACTATTTATTATTTCCCTTCAGGCTATAACAGAGGAGTTCAAGACAGGCTGCCCATGGGAACTCCTATACGCAGACGACCTGACACTCATAGCGGAATCAATGGCCGAGCTAGAGAAGAAATTCCAAACATGGAAGCACGGCCTAGAGTCAAAAGGACTTAAAATTAACCTGGCTAAGACCAAAGTACTAGTTTGTAGGAAAGAAAACAAGGCGGCGGTCCCTTCTGGGAAATGGTCGTGCTCGGTGTGTAGGAAAGGCGTAGGTAGAAACTCCATTTTATGTCCTAAATGCAAAGTATGGGTGCATAAAAGATGTAGTGGGATCACAGGTAAGCTAACTAAGAACATAGATTTTACATGTGGCCGGTGTTCTGGTGCAATAAGTAGCAGCAAGTGCCCACAAAATACTAGCTCTTTCAATTGCGCAGAGGGTTCTATAGAAATAGTGGACAGCTTCCGTTACCTGGGCGATAAAATCAGCAGTGGGGGAGGGTGCTCCGAAAGTACTGTAGCTAGAGTCAGAACTGGTTGGAAAAAGTTCAGAGAGCTTATACCACTATTAGCTGCTAAAGGGTTCTCCCTAAAAATGAAAGGCAGGTTGTACGATGCCTGCATACGAACAGCAATGCTGCATGGCAGTGAGACCTGGGCATTGTGTGCAGAGGATATACGCAGACTAGAGAGGAACGAAGCTTGCATGCTCCGCTGGATGTGTAACAGTAATATACGTGAACGGCAAAGCATAAACGAACTAAGGAAAAAATTAGAGATAAGAGGGATCAGATGTTGTTTACTCGAGAGAAGGCTACGTTGGTATGGACACGTGATGCGCATGAAAGTCGATAGCTGTATAACAAAGTGCAGGGCAATAAAGATAGACGGTAGTCACGGAATAGGCAGACCTAGAAAAACCTGGGACGAGCTGATAAACTCCGACATCACACACTTACACCTCTCCAAGACAATGTCACTGGACCGAGACCTTTGGCGGTACTCAGTAACAGAGAAGACCCGCCTTACCTAAATATATAGTAAAACCTACTCCAGCCAGTAGGCATCTCTAACAAAATACACCCCGTCCCACCACCACCACCCCCACCCCATCCACACCACCCCGTTCTATGTAAAGTTATGTTGGTGCCGCGCCATCGAGGCCGAAACAAATGAGATCGTGTAGGTGTCACGACAAAAAAACACACAGTCCACGCTGTAATGTGGCCGTGTAGGCAACACGGTAAAAACCTCCCAGACCCACACTGTAAATGTGGTTGGTGTTAGGAAGGGCATCCAACTGTAGAAAACCTGCCAGACAGTCCTATGCGAGCAAGACAATCACTCTTGCCTCAAGTGGGACTACCCCCGTCCAAACCCATGCAAGCGTGGAACACGGACGTTAAACGTTGATGATGATGATGATGATGATGATATATTATGTGTGTGTGTGTAAATATGTATGTATGTATATATACATATATTTACATCTTATATATATAATATATATATATGTATGTGTGTGTGTGTGTGTGTGTATGTGTGTATACATACACACACATACACACACACACATATATATATATATATATATATATATATATATATATAAGATGAGTGAGTAATAAACTCATTGGAAGTAGGTAATGTAACAAACATCTAATATAATCATGTCTACTTGATCATATTAAATATGTATGTTATATTATGGAACTGATAAATCATAATCAATAGCTACTAAAACTCTACATCAATGAGAGTTGGTGATGACAAATACAAGCTGACTAATAGACGAGGGTTTTTTTGTTTTACTGTTTACTCAGGGAAGAATCACTGGACAGATTTTATGGGCAAAACCAACTGACAGGAGACCCAAAACAAGATGGTTGGATAACATCCATGAGCTCGTCTGGTCTCACTTTGGGATCCAGCTGGAGTAGTTGGAAATGGTTACTACTGACAGGCATCTCTGGAAGGTGTATTTGAGGACTCTGCCCCCACAACCCTCCCATGAGAAGAAGAAGAAGAAGAAGAAGAAGAAGAAGAAGAAGAAGAAGAAGAAGAAGAAGAAGAAGAAGAAGAAGATATCTGAGATCAGTGGGGGAAGGAGAGAAGAAGGAAGGTATACTCAAACTACTAATGGTGGTTAATGAATTAAACTTTTTATTACCATATATCTAATGAAAGGCACTCTATGATTTTCAAATGAGTTTGCAAATAATCAAGAATTCTCTTTAAGTTGGATTGCCAATATCAGTAGAGTATTGGACACCATGCTTTGCAGCATATAGTTACACCTCTTTATGTTCAGAGTTAAAATCCTGCCAAGGTTAGCTTTGCCTTTCATCCTTACAGAGATGGGGTCAATAAAATAAAGTTCCAGTAATGCATTGGGGCTGATCTAATTGACTTTCCCTTTCCCAAAAAATAGTAGGCCTTGTGCCTAAATCAGAAACCATTATTAAGCTGTTGTTTAAGGGCGGTGGATTGGCAGTATTGGTAGAGGGTCGGACGCCATGCTTTGCAGCAAAGAGTTATAACCCTTTATGGTCTGAGTTCAAATCTCGCCGAAGTTAACTTTGCCTTTCATCCTTATGGGGTCGATAAAATAAAGTACCAGTAATACATTGGGGTAATTACTGGCCTTGTGCCAAAAGTAGAAACAATTATTAAGCTGTTGTTTGAAATATTATTTAAAGGTTATTACATAAAATTACAATGGAAATTGTTTTTAGTTAGATATAAATGCTATATATGATTCTACTCAGTATCATAGAACTATGGGTGATTTCAGGGAGGTGGAGGGTTCATTTCAAAAGGTTGTCTACTACCCAAATAGGTCATATCAGGATTTGAACTCAGAATGTATTTAACCCTTTAGTATTTACATTACTCTATACTAGCTGACGTACCCAGCTTCGCCCGGGTAAACAGAGGATAAGAGAAGACAGGTAAAAGAGAAAATGACTGTATTGGATGTTTGTCTGGTTACAGTATGAGGTGAGTCTGTGTGTCTGTGTGATACAAAAAACAGTAAAAAATCTTCCAGATATACCAGATTCTTCGTTGTACCATTTGTGCATAGTATATGAACAATTCTAGGTGCTCCCACCTAGAATAGTGACCTCTAGGAGATGGTTCATCTTCTGCCTGACTGTAAAACGTGTATCATTGCATAGACGTGGTTGTTCCACGTTTCTCAAAAGGATGATGGAAGTTCCAATCTTTTATATTATAGGTAGATATAGATATAGATAATTAATATAAAAGATGATGCTCAGCCAGTTCATCTTCAACCATCGCAGCACGCCGTTGCTGCTTGGCTCCAGTGTTTTGTTGGCGTTGTTCAGCCAGCTCCTCTTCATTCATGGCGGCACGTCTTTGCCTCTGAAGTTCGGTGTTCCGATGGCGTTGTTCGGCCCGTTTTTCTTCATTCCTGGCTGCACGCCGTCGCCGCTGTAGTTCACTGTTTGATAAAGTCGAATTGCTTTTACTTTCTGTGGAACGCTGCACACACGCACAGACACATAAACATATGCACACGTACATAGACACGCACACATGGTAATAGTTACAGCGTTCACTTTGCCA
Organism: Eledone cirrhosa; assembly: GCA_964016885.1. Lineage (NCBI taxonomy): Eukaryota > Metazoa > Mollusca > Cephalopoda > Octopoda > Eledonidae > Eledone > Eledone cirrhosa. The sequence goes on from OZ024741.1 coordinate 295,474,531, forward strand.
CTCTGTTTCTTACTCTCCCCTCTCACTCCCTCATTGGCATTATGCATATTAATTTAAGTTTGGCGTCGTTGAGGTGGGCGGAGTCATTTGAAACCTATGAACCAATGACAATCGAGAATTATGACACACGGAATAATGACATTGTTGAAATTAATATATAGATATACTATTGTATTTTCTCAGTAAAGGCTTTACCTCACATAATTATCTTACATAATACCAAATCTATGAGATTTTGATTTTATTTATTTTGAGAACATCAGTATAAGTGGCCGGTTACAGCCAGTTCGAAGAGAAAGAGGTAAGAGAATCCTGGCCAGTTTAAATGTTAAAGGGTTAAATAAAATGTTTAATTTCGAACAGATTTGATTGTCACAACAATGTGTTTGATAAAGAAATAATTTTGGCTTACCGGTCGTCAACATGAATGATCAAGTCCCTTATCCATTTGTTGCTTCACTTCTAATCTGTTCTCTTTGAAAAGGATCTGTTGATTGAAAATTCAGAAAAAAAGATGAAAACTATGTTTAAAATCTCAAACTTATTACAATGCTTCAAATTCACCTAAAAAATTTCTTCAAACTGTTATTTTAACTCTTTTAAGTGCCAGTGTTACTTTTTGGTAATTTATTACTCCATGCTGGAATTGCTCATTAATTTTGACATTTTTTGAAAAATTAGAAAAGATTGGGGCACTCTATGGTCAAAAACATACCAGTATATTTTTGGCAATCAATGAATTAAGAGTTTTGTTAGTTGTTATTATTAGACAAATGGCTCCATTTATTAAAACAATTAATTTTGAACAAAGATCATATAACTAGTTTAAATTTCTCTCTTCAACAATAATGGTGAATAATAGTTAATGTGATATCAGAAATAGAATGGTTGTGATACAGAGAACAATGATAAAAGCACAGAAGTAAATTTCTTATCCTTCTCATCTCTCACAGTATTAAACAATTGTGCCTATCAATTTGGAAGCTTTACAAAATCTAGATCATTCTTTTTTATTTATGTTTCAACACTTCCTTTCAACAAAGAAGATTTAAAAGATATTATCTTTATCTGCTTTGGACAATTGATTTAGATTATCTTGTTAAAGGATTAACTTAAAAGTCATCACACCATGTATACAAGACTGTTGTTGTAGTTATTATCATCTTCACTATCACTATCATGCTACCTTGTCACATGTTATACTCATTTAGCTTTCTATTGGATGATTTAAACAGACTGCTTGAGAGTTCTGGACCAATATACCTTATATTTCTTAACTATTTTGATGCCAAACCAATTAAAACTATCTCTGCTTCAATGAAATAAAACCATACATTTAAAGGTTTCTTTTTTAAATTAAATTCTTCTAACATAATTTTATATAAGAACCATATGTTAAATTACTATCTTAGTTTTGAAATAATTAATAATTTTAATAAATCCTTCAAAATTCTTCATTAGTTTATTGAAATAGGGTGTATTTCATTATAAATATGACCATGAAAAGGTTAATGCTGTAAAGTGAGATTAATAGCAATAAGATAGATTGATATAGGAACATCACAGATGGATGTTGGCTTCTGTTAAAGTTAGTTGTTTAGCCTCAAATCAGCTATAATCTAATCAATCCTATGATGAAACGAATATCAATATATGCTTTATTTCTGAAGTGAAAATTATGGGAAAATAGGATGTGGCTCAAGGGTAGTGTAACTGAACCAGTACTACCATTAAGGCCAACTGACTAGGGAGCCATGTTACTGAACTTTAAAGGATCACAGTTTTACACATATTTCATCATTATCATCATCATTTCACAATTCTATACACTTTAACAGTAAACCTGTGATAGTGAAAGTAGACAACATTAACTCAAATAGTTTACTGCACTCTAGTGGGAGAACGATCAACAAGATCCCATACATCATTCACTTACTGAATGGGGTCTTCATCAAATAGGACAAAGGAAACAAGGTTTCCATTCGTCTTTCCATTGCTGATATTGGTTGCAACTGCTAGCAGAAGGTTCAATGTGAAATAAAGTGACTTGCTCAACTACATAATGCATCACCCGGTCCAGGAATTGAACCTGCAGCCTTACAATTATGAATCCAATTTTCTAACCACTAATCCACACATCTAGTAAGTTAGCAATATATTCTAATCAAGATGAAGATTGTATAACATTGTTGGCAGTGTGTCATATACTATTTCATTTAGTATAAAAATATTCTACAGCAAATATTCTAGGCTAAGTTAATAATGGTTTCTAATTTAGGCACAAGACCAACAATTTTGGAGGAAGGAAAAGTCGATGAAATCGACCCTAGTGTACTACTGGTACTTTATTTTATTGACCCCGTGAGGATGAAAAGCAAAGCTAACCTTGGCAGGATTTGAACTCAGAACATAAAGAGACATAACTCTATGCTGCAAAGCATATTATCTGATGCTCTACCAACATTACCAATCGACTGCCCTCAGTGGTTAATAATACTTACTAATTTAGGCACAAGGCCAACAATTTTGGAGAAAAGGGAAAATCAATTATACCAACCCCAGTACTTTATTGGTATTTTATCAACAATGGAAGTATGGAAGGCAAAGTTGGCCTCAGCAGGATTTGAACCCAGAATGCAGAAAGTCATAATTAAATACTGCAAAACCTTTTGTCCAATGCTCTAACAAAACAGCCAACCCACTACCCTCAGACTAGGTCAATAATTGATTCTACTTTTGGCACAAGACCAGCAATTTGAAGGACAGGGAAAAGTCAATTAAATTGCCTCCAATGCATTACTGACACTTTATTCTACCAACCCCTTAAGGATGAAAGGCAAAGCTAACCTCAGTGGGATTTGAACTCAGAGCATAAAGAGCCACAACTATATGCTGCAAAGCATATTGTCTGATGCTCTAAGCAAGTTTACCAATCCAGTCCTAGACTGGGGTTGTACAATCTTCATCAACTCTGGAAAGATAATAAGCAAAGTAGACCCCAACAAGATTTTAACACAGGGTATGGAGAACCAGAACTAATATAGCTACACATTGTAATGACTCCACCAACTAGCTGTCTGATGAATTAGACACTAATTTACAAAAACTATCTTTAAAATAAATAAAATGAGCATGCAGCAGTTTTTAATTGGGATTTTAGAAAGTTACACAACATTTAAATAATGTACATAATAAAAAATAGTTGAATCACTTTATTTTAAATATTTTGGGACTTTGCTCATCACAAATTTAAAAATACAGATTTTATTGGTTTTTGCTAGCTGCATGCTACACATGTTTTACATGATTTGTTTAGAATTAGAATGTTTCAAAGGGTAACATATTGGTGTGTTAATGGTATTCAAGAAGATTGAAACTCTGCAAGTCAAATTAATTTAGATCAAAACGTGCCTGGAATTTTATGGAGGGAAACATTTTACTTTTAATCAAAGAATATTTTGTTTATTTTTATTTGTTAAAGAAACATTGTTTGTGTTTTTCTATGCTGCAAGATATAGTATCATAATTAAAGTTGTTTTGATAACCTGGGATGATGAAGATATAGATGAATATAGGTATTAGGAGCTAGGGATATGTTGAAGTTTGTATGGTTGAAGCTGGGGAAGAGAAGAGCAGACACTATAGTTGAAAGATAGAGAAACATCATCCCTCTGCTACAAAAGGATTAAGTCCTTTTGAGGCCCTAGGCACTTAAAAAATTATGGTGCCCCACCCCTTCATTTATAAATCCTGCAAACATTTTTTTTATAATGACAAGTAGATTAAACAAACTGGCAGGAGACCTAGGGGCAAAATCAACTTGCAGGAGACCCAGGGGAAGACCCCGAGCAAGATGGTGAGATAACATCCATGAGCTCAGCTGGCCTTCCTTGGGGATCCAGCCAGATCAATTGAAGACAGTTGCTTCTGATAGGGCCCACTGAAAAGAGTTACTTAAGGACTCTGCCCCAACAGCCCTCCCAGGAATAAGTGTGCAAAGAAGAAGAAGAAGAAGAAGAAGAAGAAGAAGAAGAAGAAGAAATTGCGTCCCTCTTCCACCGATGCCCAAAGCATGAACCTATTTTTCTTAATGGTTAATTCAGCCTGAATTACCACCATCCTACTTCCATCTCAAATTTTGTCAACATTGAAAATCTTTTAACTCATCCAGAATTACTGATGTATTATGATTCTTGTTTAACTATGATCCCTACCAATCAACACTTTACCACACAATTTTGTTTGTATTACAGTTTCTGGGCTATAGAATATAAAACAATATTCATTCAGATATTTATATATTGGTTGTTTATATTGCAAGGAAGAATGTGATGTTTCTCAATACAAACTTCAAAATCCTTGATTAATGGATAGAAATTGATATGATTGCAATACCTGGACAGATAACATGAAAATCCTGTTTACAATAGTAATAATATTAAATGAGTTAGCAGCTTTTAACATTAGCTCAATCCCTCATGAGTCTCATCACAACTGTTTTCTGTCATTGCTAGAATACTACATTCAAAATGTATTTGTTACGTCAATTCTAAAATTATTTACTGAGCAACTTCTATTGAAATGTTGTAACTGACAGAACTGAAACATTTCATTGGGAGACTAGGTGGAAATAATAATAATAATAATAATAATACAGGGATGGTTAAAGAAAATCGGCCCCGTCACGCTTTTTGGAACGCTTCAAAAGGCATGCTTGCTTGGAACAGCAAGAACCCTCGGATACGTCATGAATATCTAAGGCTGCAGGTAGTGGCTTGATATTCATTCCAACGGACTTTCCAGTTAACCAACATCAATGACTGAGATTCAAGGAATAACAACAATAATAATAATAATAATAGATTATTATTTCACCACCAATACCACCACCACTACCACGATGAAAACTCTGGTCAAATCGACTCAAATGTATACCCCAAGTACAACACCATCACTACAGTAATACGACCACATCACCACCACTACTAAACGACTACAGATTATTATTTCACCACCAATACCACCACCACTACCACGATGAAAACTCTGGTCAAATCGACTCAAATTTATACACCAACTACAATACCATCACTACAGTAATACGACCACATCACCACCACTACTGCCTCAGTATCGCTACCGCCGCTATTCTCTCCCACTACCTCCTGCTAGTTGCTGCTAGCACAGCACCGCCCCCACATTGTAGAATTCCTACTAAAAAAGAGGAAGGCATCAAAATATATAAATAGACTCAAAAGAAAAAACAAAAAATCAAAATCAAAGCAGCACAGCAACAACAACAACAACAACAACAAAAAAAAAAGTAAAGAAAATAAGAATGAAGAGAGAAACAAACGGACGGACAGAGAAAGGAAGGGAAAAACTAAGTCAGACATTCGAACACTACATTACAATGAAACTTATGCTTATTCATTTTTGGAGTTTTTTCTGCCTGTTTGTTTGTTTGTTTATTTGTGTTCGTCTACAACGTGATAATGCCACACAAGAGCCACGTGGAGTGACGCAACCACCGGAGGCGGTGAATCCACCGGTGGTTATGTAACCATACATTCACCAATCCTCGATAAGAGTGTTTAAATGTCGAACCTAAACAGTTCGAATAACGGTGAAATGGAGACTAGAACGTCATGTGACAGACTCTCACCCAACAGGTGCTCCCTGGCTCCTATGCAAAGTAAACAATTTACCACATTCTGAGAAGTGGTATGAGCATAAGCCAGAGTCGGTGATAGAGTCGGTGATAGAAAACGATCAGGTGAAGGTGCTGTGGGATTTTAGGATACAGACGGACAAGAAACTGGAACACAATAGACCTGACCTGGTGGTTGTGGACAAAGAAAAGAGATCGTGCCTGATTGTGGATGTGGCCTGCCCATTCGACACGAGAGTGCAAGAGAAGGAGAGGGAGAAAATTAGCCGATACCAGGGCTTAAAGTGGGAGGTAAAAAGGATTTGGAACTGCCATGAAGTCAAAGTGATCCCGATTGTCATAGGCGCACTGGGGACTATCTCCAAAAGTTTCCAGGGATGGTTAAAGAAAATCGGCCCCTTCACGCTTTTTGGAACGCTTCAAAAGGCATGCTTGCTGGGAACAGCAAGAACCCTCCGATACGTCCTGAATATCTGAGGCTGCAGGTAGTGGCTTGATATTCATTCCAACAAGCTTTCCAGTTAACTAACATCAATGACTGAGACTCAAGGAGTAATAACAGTAATAATAATAATAATAATAATAATAATAATAATAATAATAATAATAATAATATATTCAAATATTCAACTTTGTATTGTACACTGTATATCCAAAAAAAATAAAATGGCTATAAATGGAAGAAGAAGAACCCCCCCCCTCCTCTCCTCTGGCTACACTATATAGGACAGCGAAACTCAGCAACACCAGAAACTAGATACACCACCCACCCCATCATCTGTGTACACTAAACACAACAGCATTTTCACCTTCACCGCCACCGCTCACTACGGCCATCATTACCACCACTATCCCATCACCGCCGCCACCACCCCTTGACTCCTTCACTGCTGCTGCCACCGCTACAGCACCATCACTACAGTAATACGGTCGCATCACCGCCACCACTGCCTCGGTATCGACATAACCACCACCACTGTCTCAGTATCGCCAACGCCGCCAGTCTCTGCTGGCTGCCACTTCCACATTATAGAATTCCTACTACTAACAAAGAGGAAGGCATCAAAATATATAGATAGACTCAAAAGAAAAAAGAAAAAACAAACAACAAAAGCAGCACAGCAACAACAGCAAAAAACAAGAAAAACAAACAGAGAAAAACAATAACAAAAAAAGACACCCCAAAAACGTAAAGAAAATAAGAATGAAGAGAGAAGCAGGCGGACGGACAGAGAAGAGGGGGGAAAAACTAAAACTTAAAAAACAAAAACTAAGTCAGACATTCGAATACTACATTACAATGAAACTTATGCTTATTCATTTTTGGGGCCCTTTCTGCCCGTGTGTTTGTTTGTTTATGTGTGTCCGTATACAGCGTGGTGATAATGCCACACAAGGGCCAAGTGGGATGGCGGATCCACAGATGGCTATGTAAACATACATTCGCCAATCCTCGATAAGAGTGTTTAAATATCGAACATAAACAGTTCGAATAACGGTGAAATGGAGACTAGAACGTCATGTGACAGACTCTCACCCAACAGGTGCCCCCTGGCTCAGCAGCAGGAACCTGACTGTCAACCAAATACTGCTGATGTTGGAGGAAGAAGAAGAAGGAAAGGGGCCAGAACCAACTGGACGAAAGAATTGAATAGAACTGTTATGCAATGCTACCTGAAAAGTAACCCCAAGGAGAGGGGCTACAGGAGACGGATGCATAACATCTGGAACGAGATTGGTTTATTTAAATTAGATGAACAAAAATTGGCCGGGCAGGCTCGGGTAATAAGAACTAATGGGTGGATAAGCGAGCTGGAACTGGAGGAACTGAGCAGAGAGAATGGCTTGGAGATGGCGGGTGTAGTATGCCAGACAAGCGAGCCGGCGGGAAATGAAGGTGAGGAGGTCCTGAGAACGGAGGAACCACCCGAAGCGGACAATGATCTGAATACTGAGATAAATAATACCTGGAACAGAGATACGGCCACTGAGGAGATGAATGCTGACGGGCTAGGACAAGATTCGGTTGACATCCTAAATTTAGTGGTAGATGAGTTGAACAATGATAGTGGGAGACCTATGAACCTAAGATTTGTAGACAGGAAAAAGTTAAAAGAAACAACAGCTAAGGTAAACAAAGTCATCCCATACCTTGAGGCGAGGAGTCTTCACCAGTGCAACAATATCCTCAAAGCAACAGCAAATACGGTGAGGAAACTACTTGGTATAAAAGCGAGAGGAAACAACAGACAAGAAAGAGCAGAGCCGTGGTGGAAGAAGCGACTGAGTGGGCAAATCGAGGAAATGAGAAATGACATAGGAAAGCTTGAGTCACTACTGAATGGGACACTAAAAAACATAGGCACTAAAAATAGACTGGAAATAAAATACAAAACTAGGAGTAAAAAGCTAAATATTATCATAGAGGAATTGAAGCAACGCATTGTAGCAAAGAGTGCCAAAATCAGGCGATACGAGAACAGAGTCAGTCAGTATAAACAGAACCGCATGTTCGACAACAACCAGAAGATGCTGTTTGGACAGCTTGAGGGGAAAGAAAGAGGCAACGACTTGATCCCTGGGGCGGAACAAGCTAAAACATTCTGGAGAGGAATATGGGAGCAGGATGTTAGACACAATGCCCAGGCAGGGTGGATTGAGACAGTACAGAGGGAGATCGGTGAGCAGGCACAGCAACAGACTGATTTGAGTATCACAGTTGAAACTCTTAAGGGGCAAGCCAAAAAACTAACCAACTGGAAATCACCAGGCCCAGATGGTGTGCAGGGGTATTGGATTAAACATTTAACATCCCTCCACCCGAAGCTGACGGCCATGTTCAATGACTGCTTGGTGTCGGGTGAGGTGCCAGAGTGGTTGACAAAAGGTACCACAGTTCTGATAATGAAAGACCGAATCAAGGGTAATGATGTTACCAACTATAGACCTATCACATGTCTGCCCGTAATGTGGAAACTGTTGACGAGCATTGTGTCTGAGGAAATCTACCATCACCTCCACACAAACAACTTGTTGCCGGACGAACAGAAAGGATGCCGAAAGAAGTCACGTGATACAAAGGACCAGTTGCTTATTGATAAGATGGTAATGGGGAATTGCAGGAGGAGACACACTGATCTTGCCATGGGATGGATAGACTACAGAAAGGCATTTGACATGGTGCCTCATTCCTGGATCACCAAAAGCCTGGAGATCTTCAGGGTGGCAGATAACATCAGACAGTTGCTGGGCAGGAGTATGGGGTCCTGGGAGACAGAGTTGACATCAACTGGAGTATCCTTGGGAAGCGTGAAGATCAAGAGAGGTATCTTCCAGGGAGATAGCCTGTCCCCTCTGTTGTTTGTCCTTGCCCTGATGCCCTTGACCATTATGCTGCGAAAAGTGAGAGCAGGATACAAGTTGGGAAGGGGAGAGCTTACCATCAATCACCTCCTCTTCATGGACGATCTTAAGCTCTTCGGGAAAAGTGAGAAGGAGTTGGATGTGCTTGTTGACACTGTCCGTATTTTCAGCAGTGATATATGTATGCAGTTTGGTATTGGTAAATGTGGAGTCATTGTGATGAGGAGGGGTAGGTTGAGCAGAAGTAACGGGATCCAGATACCAACAGGTGAGATGATAAAGGAAATTGACTCTGAGGAAGGATACAAGTATTTGGGCGTTCTGGAGGCTGATGGCATAAAGAACAAAAAAATGAAGGAATTGTTAAGAACTGAATACATTCGGAGAGTAAGGAGCGTATTGAAGTCACATCTGAACAGCAGAAATGCCATAAGCGCAGTAAATTCCCGAGCTGTGTCTATTATTAGGTACAGTGCGGGAATTCTGAGATGGAATGTTGCTGAACAAAAAGAAATGGATAGGAAGACTAGGAAGCTATTGACTATCTACAACATGTTCCACAAGAGGAGTGATGTCGATAGACTCTACCTAAGGAGATCTGAGGGTGGAAGAGGTCTTATCAGCATAGAGGACTGTGTTCAGATGGAGAAAAACAACCTATACAAATACGTGACCTATAGTAAGGAGCCAATGCTCAGAGCTGTACTGAAGGAGGGGACAGTAGGCCAGGGGATATCCAAGGAGGAAATAACATCAAGGAGGAAGAGCAGCCTTAAGGGAAAATCCCTTCATAGTACCTTCTTTGAGAAAACTGAATTTAGAGATCCACAGACATGGAACTGGTTGAGAAGAGGAGACCTCAAAAAGGCTACAGAAGGAATGCTAATGGCTGCGCAGGAGCAGGCCCTCAAAACGAAGTGGTTGAAGCACCATATCTACAAGGAGGAGGCTAGCCCACTGTGCAGGATCTGTGGAGAGAGAGAGGAGACTGTGGCTCACATTGTGTCCGAGTGTAAACACCTAGCCCAGACCCACTATAAGGGCTGGAGACACGATGTGATGGGCAGGGTGATCCACTGGCACCTGTGCAAAGTAAACAATCTACCACATTCTGAGAAATGGTATGAGCATAGGCCAGAGGCGGTGATGGAGAACAGTCAGGTGAAGGTGCTGTGGGATTTTAGGATACAGACGGACAAAAAACTGGAACACAATAGACCTGACCTGGTGGTTGTGGACAAAGAAAAAAGATCGTGCCTGATTGTGGATGTGGCCTGCCCGTTCGACACGAGAGTGCAAGAGAAGGAGAGGGAGAAAATTAACCGATACCAGGACCTAAAGTGGGAGGTGAAAAGGATTTGGAACTGCCATGAAGTCAAAGTGATCCCGATTGTCATAGGCGCACTGGGGACTATCTCCAAAGGTTTCCAGGGATGGTTAAAGAAAATCGGCCCCTTCACGCTTTTTGGAACGCTTCAAAAGGCATGCTTGCTTGGAACGGCAAGAACCCTCCGATACGTCCTGAATATCTGAGGCTGCAGGTAGTGGCTTGATATTCAATCCAACGGACTTTCCAGTTAACCAACATCAATGACTGAGATTCAAGGAATAACAATAACAATAATAATAATAATAATAACTGCCCGTTCGACACGAAAGTGCAAGAGAAGGAGAGGGAGAAAATTAACCGATACCAGGACTTAAAGTGGGAGGTAAAAAGGATTTGGAACTGCTATGAAGTCAAAGTGGTCCCGATTGTCATAGCCGCACTAGGTACTATCTCAAAATGTTTCCAGGGATGGTTAAAGAAATTTGGCCCCTTCACGCTTTTTGGAACGCTTCAAAAGGCATGCTTGCTGGGAACAGCAAGAACCCTCCAATACGTCCTGAATATCTGAGGCTGCAGGTAGTGGCTTGATATTCATTTCAACAAACTTTCCAGTTAACTAACATCAATGACTGAGACTCAAAGAATAATAATAATAATAATAATAATAATAATAATAATAATAATAATAAAAGAAAAAAGAAAAAAACAAACAAAACCAAAGCAGCACAGCAACAACAGCAAAAAACGAGAAAAACAAACAGAGAAAAAAAAAAACAAAAAAAAACAAAAAAAAAAAAAACAAAACAAAAAACCCAGAAAACGTAAAGAAAATAAGAATGAAGAGAGAAGCAGGCGGACGGACAGAGAAGAGGGGGGAAAAACTAAAACTTAAAAAACAAAAACTAAGTCAGACATTCGAACACTACATTACAATGAAACTTATGCTTATTCATTTTTGGGGCCCTTTCTGCCTGTGTGTTTGTTTGTTTATGTGTGTTCGTATACAGCGTGGTGATAATGCCACACAAGGGCCAAGTGGAATGGCGGATCCACAGATGGATATGTAACCATACATTCGCCAATCCTCGATAAGAGTGTTTAAATATCGAACATAAACAGTTCGAATAACGGTGAAATGGAGACTAGAACGTCATGTGACAGACTCTCACCCAACAGGTGCCCCCTGGCTCAGCAGCAGGAACCTGACTGTCAACCAAATACTGCTGATGTTGGAGGAAGGAGAAGAAGGAAAGGGGCCAGAACCAACTGGACGAAAGAATTGAATAGAACTGTTATGCAATGTTACCTGAAAAGTAACCCCAAGGAGAGGGGCTACAGGAGACGGATGCATAACATCTGGAACGAGATTGGTTTATTTAAATTAGATGAACAAAAATTGGCCGGGCAGGCTCGGGTAATAAGAACTAATGGATGGATAAGCGAGCTGGAACTGGAGGAACTGAGCAGAGAGAATGGCTTGGAGATGGCGGGTGTAGTATGCCAGACAAGCGAGCCAGTGGGAAATGAAGGTGAAGAGGTCCTGAGAACGGAGGAACCACCCGAAGCAGACAATGATCTGAATACTGAGATAAATAATACCTGGAACAGAGATACGGCCACTGAGGAGATGAATGCTGACGGGCTAGGACAAGATTCGGTTGACATCCTAAATTTAGTGGTAGATGAATTGAACAATGATAGTGGGAGACCTATGAACCTAAGATTTGTAGACAGGAAAAAGTTAAAAGAAACAACAGCTAAGGTAAACAAAGTCATCCCATACCTTGAGGCGAGGAGCCTTCACCAGTGCAACAATATCCTCAAAGCAACAGCAAATACGGTGAGGAAACTACTTGGTATAAAAGCGAGAGGAAACAACAGACAAGAAAGAGCAGAGCCGTGGTGGAAGAAGCGACTGAGTGGGCAAATCGGGGAAATGAGAAATGACATAGGAAAGCTTGAGTCACTACTGAATGGGACACTAAAAAACATAGGCACTAAAAATAGACTGGAAATAAAATACAAAACTAGGAGGAAAAAGCTAAATATTATCATAGAGGAACTGAAGCAACGCATTGTAGCAAAGAGTGCAAAAATCAGGCGATACGAGAACAGAGTCAGTCAGTATAAACAGAACCGCATGTTCGACAACAACCAGAAGATGCTGTTTGGACAGCTTGAGGGGAAAGAAAGAGGCAACGACTTGATCCCTGGGGCGGAGCAAACTAAAACATTCTGGAGAGGAATATGGGAGCAGGATGTTAGACACAATGCCCAGGCAGGGTGGATTGAGACAGTACAGAGGGAGATCGGTGAGCAGGCACAACAACAAACTGATTTGAGTATCACAGTTGAAACTCTTAAGGGGCAGGCCAAAAAACTAACCAACTGGAAATCACCAGGCCCAGATGGTGTGCAGGGGTATTGGATTAAACATTTAACATCCCTCCACCCGAAGCTGACGGCCATGTTTAATGACTGCTTGGTGTCGGGTGAGGTGCCAGAGTGGTTGACAAAAGGTACCACAGTTCTGATAATGAAAGACCGAATCAAGGGTAATGATGTTACCAACTATAGACCTATCACATGTCTGTCCGTAATGTGGAAACTGTTGACGAGCATTGTGTCTGAGGAAATCTACCATCACCTCCACACAAACAACTTGTTACCGGACGAACAGAAAGGATGCCGAAAGAAGTCACGTGGTACAAAGGACCAGTTGCTTATTGATAAGATGGTAATGGGGAATTGCAGGAGGAGACACACTGATCTTGCCATGGGATGGATAGACTACAGAAAGGCATTTGACATGGTGCCTCATTCCTGGATCACCAAAAGCCTGGAGATCTTCAGGGTGGCAGATAACATCAGACAGTTGCTGGGCAGGAGTATGGGGTCCTGGGAGACTGAGTTGACATCAACTGGAGTATCCTTGGGAAGCGTGAAGATCAAGAGAGGTATCTTCCAGGGAGATAGCCTGTCCCCTCTGTTGTTTGTCCTTGCCCTGATGCCCTTGACCATTATGCTGCGAAAAGTGAGAGCAGGATACAAGTTGGGAAGGGGAGAGCTTACCATCAATCACCTCCTCTTCATGGACGATCTTAAGCTCTTCGGGAAAAGTGAGAAGGAGTTGGATGTGCTTGTTGACACTGTCCGTATTTTCAGCAGTGATATATGTATGCAGTTTGGTATTGGTAAATGTGGAGTCATTGTGATGAAGAGGGGTAGGTTGAGCAGAAGTAACGGGATCCAGATACCAACAGGTGAGATGATAAAGGAAATTGACTCTGAGGAAGGATACAAGTATTTGGGCGTTCTGGAGGCTGATGGCATAAAGAACAAAAAAATGAAGGAATTGTTAAGAACTGAATACATTCGGAGAGTAAGGAGCGTATTGAAGTCACATCTGAACAGCAGAAATGCCATAAGCGCAGTAAATTCCCGAGCTGTGTCTATTATTAGGTACAGTGCGGGAATTCTGAGATGGAATGTTGCTGAACAAAAAGAAATGGATAGGAAGACTAGGAAGCTATTGACTATCTACAACATGTTCCACAAGAGGAGTGATGTCGATAGACTCTACTTAAGGAGATCTGAAGGTGGAAGAGGTCTTATCAGCATAGAGGACTGTGTTCAGATGGAGAAAAACAACCTACACAAATACGTGACTGATAGTAAGGAGCCAATGCTCAGAATTGTACTGAAGGAGAGGACAATAGATCAGGGGATGACCAAGGAGGAAATAACAACAAGGAGAAAGAGCAGCCTTCATGAAAAATCCCTGAATAGTACCTTCTTTGAGAAAACTGAATTCAGAGATCCACAGACATGGAACTGGTTGAAAAGAGGAGACCTTAAAAAGGCTACAGAAGGAATGCTAATGGCTGTGCAAAAGCAGGCCCTCAAAACGAAGTGGTTGAAGCACCATATTTACAAGGAGGAGGCTAGCCCACTGTGCAGGATCTGTGGAGAGAGAGAGAGTAGACTGTGGCTCACATTGTATCCGAGTGTAAGCACCTAGCCCAGACTCACTATAAGGGCTGGAGACATGATGTGATGGACAGGGTGATCCACTGGCACCTATGCAAAGTAAACAATTTACCACATTCTGAGAAGTGGTATGAGCATAAGCCAGAGTAGGTGATAGAAAACGATCAGGTGAAGGTGCTGTGGGATTTTAGGATACAGACGGACAAGAAACTGGAACACAATAGACCTGACCTGGTGGTTTTGGACAAGGAAAAAAGATCGTGCCTGATTGTGGATGTGGCCTGCCCATTCGACACGAGAGTGCAAGAAAAGGAGAGGGAGAAAATTAACCGATACCAGGACTTAAAGTGGGAGGTAAAAAGGATTTGGAACTGCCATGAAGTAAAAGTGGTCCCGATTGTCATAGGCGCACTAGGTACTATCTCAAAATGTTTCCAGGGATGGTTAAAGAAAATTGGCCCCGCCACGCTTTTTGGAACGCTTCAAATGGCATGCTTGCTGGGAACAGCAAGAACCCTCGGATACGTCCTGAATATCTGAGGCTGCAGGTAGTGGCTTGATATTCATTTCAACAAACTTTCCAGTTAACTAACATCAATGACTGAGACTCAAAGAACAATAATAATAATAATACTTTCTTTATTAACCACAAGTGTTTACATAAAGTAGACATTAAGGACAGTGCAGGACAATACAGGACAGTACAAATGGGCATTTCTACGTGTAAAAAAAACAAAAAAAACAGTGGATGTAACAAAAAAAATAACAATGAAAAATTCACCAATACGGGGGAGACTTCCGAGGGATATTCGTGGAGAAAGCCCTTTAAAAAGCCACAGTGACTCTGACCACCAGGGCAAGTGCCCTCTCCCAGTTTTCCACCTTTAATTTACAGACACATACTCAGAGTAGGCCCATTCACTCGGGCCATACTTGCTTCAATTTCAACAAAATGCTGGGAAGAGAGCACTTCCCTCTCTACCCTGATTTTCCTTTTCAAATGAAATTTGAAAAAGTTAATCAGGGCATCGCCGAAGAGGTAAGTGCTCGTATTCAGCCATTTCAAAAGTGTCCACCATACTATCTCTTTCGCCATGGCCACCAGACAGATAAAAACTGCCTGCCCTTCCCGGCTAAAAGAAAAGGGCGGGGCAATCCTCACGATGGACTCAGCTGATAGTTGAATCCGTCCTACACGCGACAGCAGGTATTCGACATAAACCCACAAGTCAGCAATGATCGGACACTGGAGGAGTGCATGCAGGACAGTTTCGTCGCCCTGCGCGCATCTCGAACATGCCCGGCTGACGGCACCTCCATGCCTGTAGAGTTTATCCCGAACTGGCAAAGCTCCTCGGTAGCACTGCTAGGCCAGGGATTTCTGGAAGTTGTCCATAGGCCCGGCCCGAAAGTTCTTCCGAAGAGATTGGCTAATTGATTTTCGTCAATGCCTAGAGTTTCCCCAAGTACGTCGTTGCTCTTCCCCTCCTCTAATCCTCTATAGAACGCCAAGGTGGAGTTTCCACCGATCACATTGCCCGATTGGTCGAGAGCTGTGAGTGCCTGAAGACATTCCAGTCTCCAAGCGCTCCCTCTCAGTCTTCGCTTGACCCAGGACTGCAGCTCCGTGAAGGAGACGAGCTGGGGAAAGACGCGTCTAGCAAACGGCGACCACACCTGATCACCGTCGAAGAAGAGGTGGAGATGTCGTAGCCTGAGCGCGTGTCTGCGCATCATCAGCCACGGCATTCCCAGCCCTCCACGTAGCGGGTGTTGACAGCAGATAAACCGCCTGACCATCGGAGCACGTCCCTTCCACAAAAAGCGAAAGAACAAACGCTCCAGCGCAGTCAGGCAAGGCTTAGGACAAGGTACGATGGTCAGGCGGTAGTAGATGACGGACGCGATGTACGCGTTTGCCACCTCCCCTCGACCTTTCAAGGATAGCTTCCTCTCTGCCCATTTCTGGGTGTGAGAAGCCACCCTGCCCGTCACCTCGTCCCAGTTTTTGTCCGTCTGGAGGTCCGGACCGAACCAGACCCCTAGCAATTTAACCGGTCCGTCCGTCCAGCGCCCGACGACGCTGTTGGACAGCATGGACCTGCCTCTCCAGGTGCCGAGCTGCAGGCCCACTGACTTTTCCTGGTTGATCATTGCTCCTGTCCCCGCCGTATTCTCTTAGTGTAGTGCCGATCATCTCGATGTGTTTGGCGTTCGACACCCACCACTACGTTGACATCGTCCGCATATGCTGACACGGATCTTCCGCATCCTAGTTCGCGCGGGATTCCCCTCAACGTCTCCAGTTTGTGCAGTAATGGCTCGAGAGTCAATACGTACAAGAGGGACGAGAGGGGACATCCTTGGCGGACCGAGCGCATGATGTTGAACGGTTCCGAAAGGTGACCGTTCACTCTCACCACAGAGCAGATGTCGCCGTGCATGGCAGCGATCCAGCCTCTGAAGACGGGCCCAAAGCCAGCCGCCCTCAGGACTGCCGCTAGGTAACGATGGTCGAGCCTATCGAAAGCTTTCGACTGATCTAGATTGATCAAGGACCCACTCGTGCCAGGTTCCCTAGCTACCCTCTCCACGATGTATTGCATAAGGTGGAGGTTGTCGTGGATGGATCTGTCGGGAATGGCGCATGTCAGCGCCTCTCCCACCAGACCACCAACGACAAGCGCCAACCTCTTTGCTAGCACCTTGGCCAAAATCTTGAACTCTGTGTTTAGCAGAGTTATGGGCCTGAAATTATCTATGTTATCCTCCTTGTTCGGATCCTTTCTCAGCAGCGCCACCGCTCCTCGGCTCACAGAGCTGGGAATTATCCCGTTCTGTTGCCAGTTGCAGTAGACGTCCGCCAAGAGGCCTCCGAACAAGTCTGGCATCTGTACGTAAAGTTCATAGGGCAGACCATCCAAACCAGGCGATTTACCCCTTGTGCAGCCAGTCATTGCCTCCCGTACTTCAGCGGCTGTTATCGGCTTTTCGCAACTCTCCGCCCCAGTGGCCGAGAGCCGCGGCAGTCCGTCAAGGTAGACACTAAAGTCCATTCCTCGATCCCGCCCGCCGCTGCCCCCGAACAGCTGAGCGAAGTGTCGCTGAAAAGCTTCACACATTTGCCGGGGATCGAGTAGCATGCGCCCGTCGTGGTCCACCAAAGACCGGATCGTGGCTTTGTTGCCACGACGCGCCTCCGCCACTCGGGCCCATTGAACGGCTTTCGTCCCCTCGTGTCTGAGAGCACGCACCCTAGTTCTGACAACCCAGCCTTCGTGCTTTGCATTGAAGAATTGGTCAAGGGCCAATTTCGCCGCAAGTACGTCGGCCGCGATGCCTTTGCTAAGCGCCTCGTCTAATTTTCTAAATAGTTCTCCCTCTGATCTATTTTTCTCTATTGCTAAAGCCTTAATAAACCTAATAGACTCTATTCTAATCGCTCTTTTCAGAGCAAACCACCACTTGTTGTTGACGATGGCCCCCGTCAACGCCCGCTTAACTAGTTCGCTAATCCGGTCTCTGTAGGCCTTGCGCGCTGGTAAGGACGCGTTTAGCTTCCAGTCGCCGGGTCCTCGTCTATGAAGCCTATCTAAGTCAAGCACACAGATCACGAATGTGTGGTCCGTGTAGCTAACTATCTTGAATTGTGGACAGCCTATGCTAGACCTATCTATTTCCCTACAAAATACTCAATCTAGATATGATCTGGATGACCCGATGCTGTTTGTCCAAGTCCACATTGGCACATTCGGGAAATCCAATCGCTACCTGTCAGACAGCTCAAAACGCCTGAGCAGTTTGGTGAGGCTCTCGCACCCTCCTCCCCCATCCTCTAATCCCACACAGTCCCAGCATGCATCTAAGATCCCGTCCAGCACCACCAACTTACCTTCTGGGTCCAGAAAGATGGCTCGTATGGCGAGATTCCAACCTCTCCGAAAAAGCACAGCAACTCATCCCCCCGATCCAGGACGGCTGGGAGATGCGTACACATCGTAGCCGCAAAAGATCGGTGCGAAGGCCCGTGCTTCGGAGATTCTGGTCTCGCTGATGGCCACTACATCTATGTTTAGTGACCTGAGGTCGTTGAGCAGGTGGCCCTGCTTCCATGACGACCCCAAGCCACGCGCATTTATGCTGCCTATTCTGAGTGAGGTCATGTTGAAATGGAGTTGAAAAAATGGGAAAGACCACTTACCTTACTTCTCGTAGAGGAAGGATGGTTTCTCCATCCTTTTCACTGCTTGTGGCCTCCTCCGGAAGGATGTCCTTATAAATCCTCCTGGAGAGTGCTTGTCGGAAGTCTTTGATGTCTTTGGGGAATTTTTGTTTTAGTGTCGTGTACGTTTTCTGTGTGATGCGAGAGATTTGTATGTGTGGAGGTGGTGTGAACTTTTGCGGTGTTGTGTAGTCTTTTTCTGTGATGCTGGTGTTGTGTTGGATGTAGTATAATAGTTAGTTGTTGTTCAAATTTAATGCTGTGTAGTGTGTATCGTTTTGGTTGTTTTGTTTTGTTTGCGTTTGTTGTGGGTTTGTTTCTGTTTCGCTTTTTGGTGACTTTTGTGGTGTTGGTGATGGTCGTGTTGGGGTTAATGATGGTGATGGTGTTGGTGTTTGTGGTGATGGGGTTGGTGATGCTGGTGTGGATGGTGGCATAGCTGTCCTAACTTTTTTGTTTGATAGTTTATTTGTTTCCCTCTGTATTTTGTTTTTGGAGGGGGAAGGAAGAGGATTTTTTTCTATTTTGGCTTCTTTTTCTTTTTTTTTCTTTTTTCCTGATACCGTTTCCCATTCCTCGTCGTCACAATCTGTCTCCAGTTGCGATAGGTCGGGGAGTGGAAAATCCTCCACAGGCGTTGGTTTTGGTTGTGGTGTGGTGGATGGTGTAGGCGCTGGTGCTAGTACTGGCGCGTTGGGTGGTGGTGGTGTTGGTTTTGCTACTGTTGCTGGGGTTGTTGCTGCTACAGTTGCTTCTGTTATTGCTGCTACAGTTGTTGCTGCCATTTCTGCTGCTGGTGGTGTTGATGGTTGCGTCACTGGGGTGGGTAAGAGAGGTGGCCTCAACTTTCTAGCCTGAGGGCAGAAAGCCCTTAGGTGGGTTCCTTCACCACAAACGACACTCCTAGGCCTTCTACCCTCGACGATTACGGTGAGGTAGCTGCTGTCAGTGAGGTTTGCTTTTTTGGTCCGCTTGGATCAGGAGTTCCATCCCAGATCCGGACCAGTTCTCCTGCTTTTCTTTTGCTATTTCTATTATTTTGGTGTTGGCCTCGATGCCGGCGAGGACGGCAGCCATTAGCCAGGGAATTTCGATGGCCGGTGGAATGTGGGTCACCCTGATCTTTACGCAATAGCTTGGGACGAGTGTGAAGTCGTCGCTTCTTAATGAGGCCATGGAGTGCTCTCGGGCCTCCTGTGGTGTTCCAAAGAACACGTCCACGGTTCCATATTTCTGCCCACGTCTGATGTGGGTTTTTTTGGCCCACACATGTCCCAAAGCTTTTTTTATTTGGGACTCGGATGCCCGTTCCACTCGGCGCGATTTTATGTTAATCGTCCGATAAGACACGGTGCATAGGCGCCGATGCTCCATTTTATTTGGTGGGGGGCTGACTCTGTACCCATCTTTCTTTACCATTCTCTTGGCTTCTTCTAATTCCTCCTGAGTTACCTGGATTGTTTCGCATTTTTTTACTGCTTTGGCAAATGACACGGTGCTGTTATTCTCATTGTTTTTGTTGCTGTTGTTGTTATTGTTATTTTTGTTATTGTTATTTTTAGTTTCAGTTGTGGTGGTGGTGGCGTCAGTGGTGTTCGGTGTGGAAGAGTCGATTCTGGGTGAATCCATTTCGATGTCACGAGATAATTTATTTTTTTCTTTTGTTTCTGTTGTCGCTGTGGTGGTGGTGGGGGTGGCGGCTTTAACACCTGCAGTTTTTTGGTAATGGCGGGAAATGAATGTCTGCATGAGACAAATTTAAATTATTGCTACTGCTTATATTTTTAGTGTTGGCAAACGTAGTAATATTTACAATGGTGGTGTTGGTGTTAGGTGTTAGTTTGTGAGGAAGGCTGTCAGCTTGGTGTAGCTGTGAGTAGTCCATGATTTTTTCAAAGAAATTTTTTGTTTGATAATTATAAAAGTTTAAATTTTGGGCTCAAGGCCCCAATCTTTTTGAGTGTCCTTTTCCGAAAGCAATATATGTGACCTTATAAACACTTAACAACAAAAATGTTCCATAAATGGCAATTTGAAACAACTGAAAACAACAAACCTTTGCGGAGCTCACGATAATATGATTTCCTACGTAGGTCGCCAATAATAATAATAATAATAATAATAATAATGATGATGATGATGATGATGGTGGTGGTGGTGGTGACGATGACGACGATGACGACGGCAGCGGCGGCAACAGAGGAGGAAGAGGAGAAGGAGAAGAAGAAGGTAAGCAAATGCCCCCCAGTGTAAAATGTTGCTAAGAATATAGAGTAAGATAGAGTAAAATACATTGTACATGGAGCAGAGGAAAGTTGGCAAATATACATACACTGCTGCTTGGAAAGTCTGTTGAAAGAGAATTTCCTGGTTAAATCCATCAGGAAATAAGACAAGGCAGAGCAAACAGCAAATAGATGGAAGAAAATTTACCATGAAATAATAATAATGATAATAATGGTGGTTTATTTGAGACAGATACCCTGCTTTGAAACATTCAAACCATTGCATTGAGTAAATTCATTTTATTGGAATATTAGGAAATATAACTTTACATTCTAAATACATAACTGTGTTCATTCATACAAGCAGATTTGCACAAATCTCTCTCTCTCTCCTCTCTCTCTCACACCCCCCTCTCTCTCTCGCTCGCTCTCGCTCTCTCTCTCTCTCTCTCTCTCTCTCTCTCTCGCTCTCTCTCTCTCTCTCTCTCTGTATGTATGTATGTATGTGTACATGGAAGCATGTTTATGTGTTATTAACCCATTTTATTACCAACCCACCCAAAACCAGCTCTGGCACTATGAAATAACCCCACCACTTTTAAAAGTTTCCAGTTTAAATTTGAATTAAAGGATCTGAGGCTTAGTTTTGATGTAGATTGTAAGTAAAAACAGCAAAGTTCCACTCAACAACCTTTTTAAATCATGAATCTTCTGTTCTTGCTTTCTGTTCACCAGGGTTGTTTGAGCTTCAATTTCTTCATGCAACTTTTGAGCTGTTCTATTTCTCTCCATTTGCTGTCTTAATGATTTTCTTATATCTGATTCCTCTTGATGAATAGTTGCTTTCATTGCTCTATCTTCAGTGAGCCTTTTTTATCTTTCCTCTTCTGTTCCTCTGATTCATCCTGTCTGTTCTGAGCATTTCTTATTCTTTGTTGTGCTGTTGTTTCCTACATCTGATTCCTCTTGATGATAGTTGCTTCTATTGTTCTATCTTCAGCAATTCTTTTTGATCTTTGTGCCTCTGATTCATCCTGTCAATTCTGTGCACATCTTATTCTTTGTTGTTGAAACATTTAATTCAAAATTCCTCAAAATTTGTCCAAATTGTGGTGGTAAAAAATGGAATGGTGAGTCAACTGGATTAAATGGAAAGATTAAGTTTAGACTATTATCTGAACCACCAGACCCTTGAAGGGACTGCTGATTGGTAAAACTGTTGAATGAAGACACTTTATTCAAAATATCCAGAAGTGTAATAATGCATTGCAAATGACATAATTTGGTGCAAATGTCATTCAATAAGATGGCTGTGTACCCACTTTCAAGATCCAAGGGCAAGTGTACCACTTCAGCCACTTTTGGAAGAAGAACCAAAATATTTACAATTGTATTGCATCAGTGATATGAAAATTCAAGCACAGACAAGATATGAAAGGAATAAAGAAACTAAGTATGAAATCGTGTTGCAATTAAAGCATATGTTACATAAAAGAAGCAGCTATATTAGAAGCTTCATTATTTCCTTTAACCCAGGCAACACCAGGTACTTCTGCTAGCATATATATATATATCAATAGTTTGACTTGAAGATAAAAACATAAAGTTTGCATCATGGTGGTGCCATTAATCTCAGTAGAATCTAGCGAAATATACATGTGATCTCATTGGCATCTTGGTGGCATCAATGAGTCTGGTGGGTCTTTTGCTCTGTGTATCCAGTGACATTGGTAGGCTGAATGTTCAATAGATCTATTGTAATTTTGGGTCCCCTATCAACTACTTATTAACCAGCTTGATATCTTTCATAAGTGATGTCTACAAACCATTTGTCAATACAGCTTCAATGACAGATTTTCAAATATTGACTTATCCTCTCAATGTAAAATTGATGCTATTGAATCCTTTTTCTTTTTGTTTATTTATTTATTTTTTTTTTTTTGTAATCTCAATTAAAATGTGGTGACAATAGAATTCCAAAAGTCCTTATGTATAGCCAGCTCTGTGATGGAAGGAGAAATGTACAAAGAACATGGCTGAGATACAAGAAAAGGCTCAAAGATAACCTGAAAGTGACAAAGATTTCCCAAAGACATTTAAAGAACTACAATAAATGGAGGTTAACTTGCTAAAAATCCATGAAAAATTATGAAATAAGCAGTATTCATGGTGTTAAAGTTCTTCATACCTGTCAAAGGCAAATTTTTCCAATTCTTCAAGACAAATTTGGGCATGTAGAGGTAGAGATAGAAGAAATCTACCCTTATATTTAGACAGTTGGTTGAATTGGGTAGCTTTGTTAGAATGTGTGATCTTTCCATCATACACCTCAAATCATAGTGACTGTTTTCCTTTGTGCCTTCTCTTCTTTCTGATCTTATTTGTTAATTATTCCCCTACATTAGAGTATAAAATTTAGCTGAATCGGACTGCTTTTTCTAGCAGCCCATTACTTACCATTGTCCACCTACCACTACCCTTCTGTTGACAGTTAATCATATGATAATTCTTCCATTCGAAATTATCCCTGGTAGCAGATAAATCAGAAGATTTTTTTGATAATTGAGAAGTTCCCTGATAAGCTGAGATTTCTCACAGTATTCAGATACTCAAATTACTGAGAATACTCAGTGAAACTGCAATTGGGATATCATAGTAATGAAAATGTCTTTCTTATCTTGTTTACTTTTCCCAAATATAATTTTATTATGCTCTGAATAATTGATTTTTAATAATTCCTTCATTGCACCAAACTGGTATTGGTTGGACTCCCTCATATGTATGTCTATACTTGTGTATAAAAATATATATATATGTAACTTCAATTAATCATCATCATCCTCATTTAACATCGAACTTCCACGCTAGCATGGGTTAGACGGGTTTATCCCAATTAAAGTGTGTGCTGGGTGCTTTTTGCCATGTCTTTTACACAACCACTTTACAGTGAGGCCTGGATGTATTGTGGTACCAACATAATACCCATTCTAGCTTACTCTTAATCTCTACCTTATCTTTCTCTGTCCCTCTCCTTATACCCTCTCTACCTCCATATATGGTAAACATCAAAACCTTTACCTATAACAATGATCATAGAATAATTGTTCCACATCACAGCACATGGATTGATAAGGTGAAACTCTTCACCCCCACTCCCTCTCTAATATCACACTAACTGACTGTATTTCATGCTATTTTTAACATATTTACATTTTCTTAAACGAAAATCTCATTACTGAATTCTGCTTCATGGTCAACAGTTGAATTCGCCAACTATAAGCTTTCTGATGAAGTGTAATAAATAATTATGTATTGCATATGATTGAACAATATATTTTGTAGTCAGCATATGTAGACAATTTATAATAGACATGGAAACATATGTCAAAGCAAATAAGTTCATAATCTCTTCACGCCAATGTTTTATTTTTCTTGGTGCAATACTTACTTATATTAATATATATATATACATACATACACATATATATCATGAAAATGATATAAATATATATATTTGCGTGCATATACATATACCATACATATGCATATACATATATATGGTTGGTGTTAGGAAGGGCATCCAGCTGTAGAAATCAAGCCAGAATCAGTTCCCGTCCCACCCTTGCAAGCAGGGAAAAGTGGACGTAAGATGATGATGATGATGATGATATGTATATATAAACATATATATATGATACATATATATATACACACATCATATATATACATATATATAAATCATCATCGCCGTTAAACATCCATCTTCCAGACTAGCATGAGTAGGACCGATTGACCCTTAGAGAGAAAATCAGGTCAGAGGACCATGTTAAACTCGCCCGGAGCAGATTTTGGCTTGGTTTCTACAGCTGGGTGCCCTTCCTAAAGCCAACCACATTTACGGTGTGTGCTGGGTGCTTTTTGTCATGTCACCTACATGACCACATTACATTGTAGACTGGGCACCTTTTGTTGCATCACCTACATGACCACTTTACAGTGGGGACTGGGCACTTTTGTCTTGGAACTAGGGACGGGGGAGGAAGCTTGGGGAATTTGCAGACATAGGTAATAAGGGAGGGATGGTTACTGCAAAGGGAGGTGTATGAGAGGAAGGTGTTGCCTATTAAGTATAAGCCTCATCCTGAGAATAATAGAGGGCGGGTCTTCTGTAATACTAAATAGCCCCAGAGTTCATGGTCCTGTGTCATGGCCTTAGTGAGGTGTAATTGTGCAAGGTCAGCTTTTATTACCTCATCGCAAGTCTTCCTAGGCCTGTCAACTTTACAGCTACCATTAACTTTGAGTGATCTGAACCTTTTTATACAGCTGTCATCCTTCATACACATCACATGTCCATACGAACGCAATCTCCTTTCCTGCACGCAACAACTGATCCCTCTTATGCCTAATTTCTCACGCAGTACATTTATACTTTGCCATTCACATATATTACTATTGCACATCCAGCAAAGCTTGGAGGTTTCATTCCTTTCCAATCTTCGCAGGTCCTCACACAGTACCCAGGTCTCGCTGCTGTGCAGCATTGCTGTTCGTATACATGCCTCATTCATTCTGTCTTTCGTTTTGAGGGAAAAACCTTTTGTAGTTAGTAACGGTAGTAGCTCCCTAAACTTTCTCCAGCCAGATCTCACTCTGGTTACTGTGCTTTCAGAACACCCGCCCCCACAACTGATTTGGAAACCCAGGTAACAGAAACTATCTACCATTTCAACCGAGCCCTCTGAGGATTTGAAGATGATTGTATCCTGAGGGTTCTTGCACTGGCCATAAGTAAAACCTACATTCTTTGTTAGCCTGCCAGAGAATATATACACACACACATATACTCTCGGGTGTTGACTAATCACTCCCCTCCCCCGCTTATTAATTTTTCATATTCCCTTCACTTATTAGACTTGACTAATCTATCTCCTGTGAAATGTTATTTCAAGTGGTATCATTCCTGTGACAATTAATTTTCTTTAGACATTAAAAATCATTATGCATGATAAAAAAAAGAATATTACAAGAAATCCCATTATAAAATAAATAGGATGAGTTTGGGTCTCAATATGTAAACTGAACGACTAATTCTGATTTTAAAAAAACAAGGGAGACAACCTTGAAAAATTATCGATTTTTCCAAACCCCTTACCCTTTCACTTATTCCATCCCAACCCCGTATGATTTGGGACCCAAGAGCATATATATATATATATATATATATATATATATATATATATATATATATATATATATATATATATATATATAGGGATAAAAGCAAGTTCTTTACTCCATTGCTTTATTTGATATATATATATATTCCTTTTGAACAGTGTGTATTTATATTTCAGAACAACAAAAGTCAGTGAATGAGGTAAACAAGATACAAGACGTTTTATACCTAATGAATAAATATAAAATCCTTCAGACAATGCAAACATTTATATTTTAAACCTTCTTATATAATAGATAATTCCAATAAGTGAATTATCTGAATAAAAACAGCAAACAAAAAAAATGATGTTTTTGTGAGCATATGAAATTGAAATATGATGTCCAACTTGAAAGTATATATCCTAAATTCCAAAGTAGTATGTAGATGGAAGATATACGTTTTGGAAAAATAGGAATATTAAAATAAGTGGTTTTGTTTCTATTCTCAAGATTAACAAAATTCTATCCACTGCAATTTAACTAAAACAACAACAAAGCAATGAAGACATTGTTAGCATCACATAAACTTGTTAATAAATACTAGCAATATTTGTCTATATTTCTTCAAACGTAAGCCAACATAAAATTCTCTGTAAAATATGAATAGATAATGAGGATCTTTTCTCAAATCTACAAGGGCCAGTCAAAAAGTAATGCCTTTTTTATCATAGCAGGCTTATTTGAGTTAAAATTTGGCACAAAAGTAAAAGCACATATCTTCTTGAGACTAAACTATCTCATTACGTTTTTCTGATAGGTATGAGTGACTGAGATGATTTCAAGATGGCCGCCTCCATAAAATTCTTCCACCATAGTAAGACCCGTTGTTAAGTTTTGTTCTAAACACAAGCTAAATACCTCCAAATACTTGATTTTTGGTTTTAGACTTGGATAATTTTTATTATCATATAACAAATATATAATTTTTAAAAGAAATACATACATATAATCAATTAATTATTGCTAGAAATCTTATAAATATAATACACAAAAATATACAGTCAAAGCGAAAAAAGAAACATCAATTCAACAAGAAGTGCATCAATCACTTACTCACCACAAGCAACAGGGAACATTTTTAATGCAAGCCAACATGTTCACAGTGTTACCGCTGGTGATGGCAAGGCTAAGGTGCTAAAACAACCAAGCACCCTCATGGACTTGGTTCAAAAATTATTTGAAAATCTTTGGTTGTGTCTTTCAATGGAAATAGGGAAATGAATGAGTTAAATTACTGACTTGTTAGCAATACTTGTTTTTGGATCCACCATAGTAACAGTGATTATTGATTCCTTAACTGGTAATGGAGTTGTCAGTGTTTTGGCATGGGGTGTGTCTGGGCTAGCACCCAGACCTCTCCTGGTTGAGGAAGGGGCAGGAGGAAGAGGAGGAGGAGGAGGAGAAGAAGATATACTGATAGTGGCTTTAAATACAATTATTTCACAGTGATCAGTTAAGAGTAATGTAAGTGGAAACGGAGAAGAATGTAATAACATTTGAAGCTGTAGGCCCAGTTGGTCTCACTTTTTATATTCACAGTGAAATTGTATAAACACAAAGACAAACTTTATAATTGACCAATGTATTTAATATATTTTAATTATGTTGTTTGCACATTGGTTTCTTTTTCGCATTAATATTCATACTTTATCCTCATTTAATCTCTTAGCTACTACTCCCCTTGAAATTACAATCTTTGGTTCTATTTTCTTTGAAATAACAGAGACAGTCTAGAAGTAGAGAATACTTTTTTGCAATATAGGAACTAGGCAAAAACTTCAATCTTGGTGTGACAATGAAATACTCCTAGTATACTCTGTAAAGGGGTTGATGATGAAACAGGGATACCATAGAGTACAGATGACCTTTTATTCTTCTTGAGAACATGACAACCTCTCTAGTGTTGATGTCATGACAAAATACAGTAGACTTTGTAAAGTGTTTTGTGTTATGCAAGCTATCCCCCTGTAGAATCCATACTAAGAATTAGAATGTATTTGAGAGATGTGATCACCCTGAACCTGTGTAAGGGGTCAGTAACTCTAGATATGAACAATTCAGAACCAATTTATGGAAGACATCCTAGGAGAAGAGCTGCCCAAACCTTCATCGATCAACTCTCAGAAAATACAACCCTCAGAAGGGAGCAGTTGCCAGGAGCAATGGAAAATCATGAATTGTGGAGAGACTTTGTCAGGAAAGTTCAACTTTGGTCCACAATGATGATGAAGATGATCTATCTATCTATCTTTCTAGCTATCTATCTACTGTGGGAACCAACTCATGGAAGACACCCTAGAGGAAGACCTACCCGAACCTTTATCAATCATACTTCAGTATGGAGCAGTTACCAAGAGCAATGGAAAATCGTAAATTGTGGAGAAACATGGTCAGTAATGTTCGATTGTGGTCACAAAGATGATGATGATGAATATCAGTACCAATAATATATTTGGTATGAAAGTTTTATGAAGTGGGGATTATTGGTATATGTAGGAAACATATCAAATTTAAGTTAGTAACAAATAGAAACTGAACATAGAGAAGAGAGAAGAAACGTAATAGTGAGAACAAATTAATCCATTAATAACAAAAGAAAAGTCTATTTTAAATTGTTGTTGCTACTTCAGATTAAGATAAAGAATCAATAAAAGTTATCTCTATTTCTTGTGAAGGTGCATGGCTTGCTGGTTAGTGTGTTGTATTCGTAATCGGGAGGTTGCAAGTTTGATTCCTGGACCAGATGATGGTGTATGTCCTTCAGCAAGATACTTTATTTCATGTTGCTCCTTCTGCCAGGAGTTGCAGCTAGTAGATAGCATCAGCAATGGAAAGACCAATGGAAACATTGTTTCCTTGGTCCGATTTGACAAGTTCCACCCAACTCAGTAAGTGAATGGGGTCTGAGAAGTAGTCAATCGATACCAATATATATTTCTTGTGTTCTAAAAATCAGTTAAAATTGTGCTTCTGGGAAAACCAGTAAAAATACAGGCTATAGATACATTTGATGTGTTTGAACACTCTATGTTCTGTAACTTACTGATTTGAGAAATAGAGATCAATAAAATAAATTGCCTGATTTTAAAAAAAAAAGGTAATGGGTCCCATCAACTAAAAATACCTGAAGACAGTGCTTCATTATGGCCTTGTGCCCAGGGTTGGATTTAGACCTTGGAGGGCCCAGGGCAATTCAGGTTCCGAGGGCCCCCTCATACACAAAAAATTAGAATACGCAGCAACCCCCACCCAAATTTTATATATCAAAGTTAGCTTGGCACAAGTAATTAGAATTGAAAAGTTATACATACAGGTATTAAATTCAAAAATTCTAACTATCCTAAAACTAAAAACCCAGCTGAGAGCACAAATAAATTGCTATGGCCATTGCTGGTGCCCCACTGCCACAATGCAGAGGGCCCAGGGCAATTTTCCCCTTTCTCTCCCATTAAATCTAGCCCTGCTTGTGCCAGTGACTGAAACCAGTAAAAGAATATAAGAATTAAATGGTTAAAATATCCGTTTCTGTTGATAGAAACAGTGAAATGTTTGTCTGTTAATCTAAATGGGTATCATCATCATCATCATCACCGTTTTACGTCCGTTCTTCCACGCTAGCATGGGTTAGACGGGTTGTCCTGTTGTGGGCAGTGTCTGGTCGGCTGACCATGCCTTGCTCATACAGGAACTGATTTGGCTTGATTTCTACAGCTGGATGCCCTTCCTAACACCAACCTCATTTACAGTGAGTGCTGGGTGCTTTTTCGTGGCGCCTACATGTCCACTTTACAGTGTAGGCTGGGTGCTTTTTTGCCGTGGCACCTCCACGACCACCTTGCAGTGGGGGGCGTGGGGGCATATTGTCTATATGCTTCAGCTTGTACCCATGGGAGGTCGGGTACTCTGTATTACTGCGTGACGCCAGAAGTCACGGTTGTGTGTTTTTCCCTTTGAGAGGTGTAATTGGGTAAGGTCGGCTTTTATCACCTCATCCCAGGTCATCTTGGGTCTCCCAACTCCACGGTTTCCATCAACTTCTAGTGCTCTGCACCTTTTTATGCAGCTGTCATCCTTCATACGCATCACATGTCCATACCAGTGCAACCGCCTCTCCTGCACACAGCATTTGATTCCTCTTATGCTCAGTCTCTCTCTCAATTCATTTATGCTTTGTCGTTCACGTATATTACTTTTACACATCCATCGGAGCATGCAGGCTTCGTTTCTCTCTAATCTACGTAAGTCTTCCACCTTCAGCGCCCAGGTCTCACTACCATGCAACATTGCTGTTCGGATACACGCATCATACAGTCTGCCTTTCATTCTGAGGGAGAAGCCTTTTGCAGCTAGCAGTGGTAGTAGTTCCCTAAACTTCTTCCATCCCGTTCTTACCCTAGTTATTGTACTTTCTGAACACCCACCTCCGCTGCTAATTCGGTCACCTAGGTAGCAGAAGCTATCTACTGTTTCTACAGAGCCCTCCCAGAGATTGGTGGTACTTGTTTCCTGTGGCTGTTTGCTGCTTGCTGTCTCAGCACAGCTGCTGCATGTGAAGCCTACATTCTTAATTAAGCTTCCTGAGATCCCGCTACATCTCTTGTGTACCCATTGTTTGCATTTGGGGCAGAGAATGGAGTTCCTACCTACACCTTTCCTACATACTGAGCAAGGCCATTTCCCTGAGGGGATCTGGGTTCTGTTTTCTCGTCTACTTACAAGGACTTTAGTCTTTGTCATGTTGACTTTGAGACCCTTTCTTTCTAGTCCCTGCTTCCATTCTAAGTTTGGAATTTATTCTCTAGTTCTACCATAGATTCAGCTATGAGTGCGAGGTCATCAGCATACAGGAGTACCCATGGGCATCCGGTCTTAAACTCCTCCGTTATTGCCTGCAGGACTATGATGAACAGGAGGGGCTAAGAACAGAGCCCTGGTGGACCCCAACCTGTACGCTAAATTCCTCGCTATACTCATTGCTAATCCTAACTTTGCTGACTGCTCCCCTATACATGGCTTGTACCGCTTTCACAAGCCATTCATCTACTCCTAGTTTTCTAAGAGCCCACCAGATTACAGCACGTGGAACTCTGTCAAAGGCTTTCAAAGTATCTCTCAATGAATGCTTAATGTTCCAACTGACATCAAAGATATATTTTAAAATAACCCATGATATGAAAGGGTGAAGATCCTTCGAAATAGGAAGGTTTAAAAGGAAAACAAATATCTTTGAATTTGGAACAACTGAGATCTTCCTACACAATTTTCATTTCAATGATCATCCCCCATTTTCATTCTGCAACAGATATTTCCATGTTTACATGGATTAGATGATACTGCTTAGCAACCATTCATTCTGACATCAAATGTACATTGCTAGAGTCACATATTCAATAACAAAGCAGGAGTTATTAAACCCCCCCCCCCCCCCCCCCCCAAAAAAAAAACCACTTGAAAGGGTCAAAGAATATCTGTGAAAATAGACATTGATGGGATTTTTTCCTCTCTACTCTATGTATGTTTTTAATTTTATTTTCATGTATAAGAAAAAAACAACAAATCAACAACTAAAGAAATGCATTTATCTCCATGTCATGCAAGATAACATTTAACTGTGTTGACACTGCTTTCGGGTATGGAGAAAATTGTAATCCTTTTTGTAATGACATTATATACTTTATATATGGATAGAAGAGAAAAATAAATACAAACATTGTTTGAATTAGAACAAGAGAAAATATAGAAAAAAAAAAAGAATCATAGAAAGTTTTTCACTTAAAACATCTCTCATTTTATATTCAGTTATTCAGTATGAGAAATGTAGTGATTAGCTTGATCTTATGGGATTAACTACTTCAGATCATATTCCAAAGCAATGATTTCTATCTGGATTCAAATGGTTTATAAATTGTAATTAAAAGGTGAAAAACCTGGAACTAAATTACATCACAAAGTTGAACATTGTAACGGCTTTTTAATTTCCCTTCCTGGAATGCATGCATCTATGTGTGCATGCAAGCAGAAATATGCACAAAATAGAGTCAAACATCAATCGTGTGCAAGTGAGCAAACGCTTGCATGAAGCAGCCAAATATCAATCAGTGAAATTCTTCCTCATTTTCCCGATTGATTTCAATGAAAAAGATATAGATTTGGTGAGGTTCATGCTTTTCTTAATGGAATTACAGACATCAGCAGAAAATTAGAGAATTTTCTCCAGCACTTTGTGTTCTAAGTTCAAATCCCACCAAGCTCAACTTTACAATTCCTCCCTCTAGAGCCAATAGAATAAGTACTAATCTAAGTCAGTTGACTGATAGAATTCTTTGAGAGCCAGATCAGATGACTTTTAATATTATTCCAGTTCATTGCATTCTGTGTTTAAATTCCATCATGGCCTATTATGGAAGTGGACTTAACCTTTCCAAATTTCTAAGGAAAGACAGAGCCTATGATTTTCAGTTAATTTTGAAAATAATCAAGAAAATTGGGAGACTTAAAAAATTAGCAAACTTTCTTATTATCAACTTGGCGTTTGCAATATATTTTACAAAAGTTCTCTAAATAAAATTATGACAGAAGATTTCTGATAATTATAAACACTTTAAAACAAGAAGTTTTGCAATGTAGAACCAGGAGCAGTTTCACATGTTTTATGTTAATCTATATTCTAGTTTAGTGTCAACATGTGACCCTTGGGTCATTTTAACAGAGTTCATTCTATTACAAGTATTCAAGCCATATTTCTGGTTTGATGATACCTTCCACTCTCTTTCTCACTCATCTCAGAAGCTCGGAAAAGGGTTATGGGCGCTATAGCTGACTAAATACACCCATGTTTTTGAGGTTTTTTTCTCATTTTTTTCTGTTCCTTCCTCTTCTCACTCTCTATCTTTCTATTTCACCTTTTATTTCACATTCTATCCTCTAATTAAGGACTAGTGTTCAAAACGTTAAGACTCTTTTCCTGCTTTATTAAGCATTATACTAATATATTATCATTGTTCTGTGTTGCTTGCTTAGTTAATTCTGTTTACTTTTTACATATATATATATATATATATATGTATATGTATACACACACACATATGTAGACATACAGTCCAACCCTTGCCAGCAGGGAAAACAGACATAAAATTATGATGATAATGGTGATGCATTATATATATATATTATATATACATATATATATATATATATATATATATATATATATATATATATATATATATATTAGGGTAAACATTGATGCAATTCAATTCAAGCACTCAACGTACTTTTTCCACATAGGAGCGACGGAGTAAATATCGAATAAGGAAAAAAGCAAAGTAGTTTCAGATGTTCAAGTCCTTTAATAATAATGCTGTGATACATATTTCAGTGACGACACTGGCCACACTGTTCTGTGTGCGAGTGTCGTGACATCATCAGACAGCTTGTTACATAATAAGGTTATGTTTCCGAGGCAATCCAAATTGGATGGACAAGGGAACGGATGAATTGCGTGTTCTTGGGTTTTTCATCCGCTCCCTTGTGAGTACCAATTCACCCCCACCGGCCTGCGCAAGCACATGTCCGAAGGAAGTTGACCATTCGCCACCGCAGACTTCAACGAAATTTGCTTAGTCAGTTCACCCTGTCATCCAAAACAATGGCCCACCAATGCCTGTACCATATTTTACTGCTACCCATCACGGCTGTGGAAGTCAGCCGAGAGCCAGAGGGGATGGGTAGCAGTAAAATATGGTACAGGCATTGGTGGGCCATTGTTTTGGATGACAGGGTGAACTGACTAAGCAAATTCGTTGAAGTCTGCGGTGGCGAATGGTCAACTTCCTTCGGACATGTGCTTGCGCAGGCCGGTGGGGGTGAATTGGTACTCACAAGGGAGCGGATGAAAAACCCAAGAACACGCAATTCATCCGTTCCCTTGTCCATCCAATTTGGATTGCCTCGGAAACATAACCTTATTATGTAACAAGCTGTCTGATGATGTCACGACACTCGCACACAGAACAGTGTGGCCAGTGTCGTCACTGAAATATATATCACAGCATTATTAGTAAAGGACTTGAACATCTGAAACTACTTCGCTTTTCCTTATTCTATATATATATATATATATATATATATATATATATATATATATATATATTTATATATATATATATATATATATATATATATATATATATATATATATATATATATATATATATATATATATATATATATATATATATATATATATATATATATATATATTAACATACATATAGATACACATATATATTCATTAGCATTATATTTATGGTGGATTGGCAGTATCGGTAGAGAGTCGGACACCATGCTTTGCAGCATAGAGTTACGGCCCTTTATGGTCTGAGTTCAAATCCCACCGAGGTTTACTTTAATCCTTACGGGGTCAATAAAATAAAGCACCAGTAATGCACTGGGTAATTGCTGGCCTTGTGCCAAAAGTAGAAACAATTATATAACCCATGCTAGCGTGGAAGAACGGACGTAAAACGGTGATGATGATATATATATATATATATATATATATATATATATATATATATATATATATATATATATATATATATATATATATATATATATATATATATATATATATATATATATATATATATATATATATATATATATATATATATATATGTGTGTGTGTGTGTGTATGTATGTATGGGGGAGGGGGCAGAGTCATTAGAACATCAGATCAAATGCTTTGCAATACTCATTCCGCCTCTCTGCTTTCTGAGTTCAAATCTCACCAAGGTCAACTTTGTCGTTCATCCTTTCAGAGTTAATAAAAGTAAATACTGATGTGGATTCTTTTTCTACATCACTTTCTCATTTCTCTTCCTCTGGAAAACTGGCTGTGTTCAGACCTGGAGAGGGGATGGATTCCACCAGGTTTAAAGTGCCAAAGATGCGTGGCGCTCCCTACAACTCCACTAGGACTTATAGGACCTTACAGTACACGCACACATATATTCATATATATATATATATACACACACACACACACACACACACATACATACACATCCATATAGCCTACTTCCAATGAAAACAAAGTATAATGTTTCTAACTATATCTTAAGTGATTTATTGCTAATTGTGTATATATGTGTATGTATATGTGTACATGTCAGTATGTATGTATAAATGACTGTCTGTATTTATGCATATAGATATGTATGTACACATGTAAGTATATACACATATATACTATACATACATGTGTATGTATGTATGCATGTATGTGTGTATGGATAATTATATACACGTACATACTACATATATATATGTGCATCTATGTGTACATGTACATATATGTGTATGTAATGAACATTTATGTGTCTGTGTGCATGTATGTATGTGTACATCTATGTGTGTGCAGGTCTGCATATGTATATATGTATGTGTGTGTTTATGTATGTGTATATGTGTGTAAATGTGTGTATGTAATAATAGACATTACTGTTGAGAAAATCTATTACAAGATACTTCATGACTGCTGGAATTCCTCAGAGAATCTGCGGAAGTTTTATCACTCCCTTAGTTCCGATCACAGAATATAGATTAATGTTTCCTTCCTTTAACTTAGAGAAATACTTTCACATTATAAATAGCTTTCTTAAGTGATTGCCTTTTACTTTCATTGCGTTGCCTCAATCTTAAATATATTTTTGTTAGTCAGTTAGCAAGCACCACTAATAAAAAAAAATGTTTAAAAGTCAAGGTGTGTGGCCTTGTGCTTAAGGCGTTGATCTGATGATCATAAGATTGTTAGCTCCATCTTCACACCTAGCAGCATGCTATTTCCTTCATCAAAGTACTTTATTTCATTTCTATTTCATAGCTGCTTAAAAAGGAATGTCCTGTACTCTCAGTCACTTATCACCACATAAAGAGACATAAATATATGCCACAAAGCATGTTGTCCAACATTCTACTGATACTGCCAATCCACTACCCTTAATATATTTACACATAATAATTAACATATATCTGGTCCCACTGCGAGTATTTAAGTTGTGAACATTTCACTGCCAAAAGATTTATTCTTGCTTTGTAGGCCTTGAAAATGCATATGATCGCATTCCACTGGACCTGCTGCTGAAGGTTCTGCAGCAGTATGGCATTGATGGAGAGCTCCTTGCTGCCCTGATGTCTCTATACAAATGCCCGGGGACTTGTGTTCGGATAAATGGTGCTAAATCAAAACTATTCAATGTGGGAGTTGGACTCTGCCAAGGGTGTGTACTGTCACCTCTCCTGTTCATTATTTATATGAACAAGATTGACATGCACAGATGGGTTGGAAGTGATATCATGACTGTCGGGTGTAGAATCCATTGCAGATGACATGATATTACTTAACTCGACAGAAGGTGATCTCTGACTTGCACCTGATGGTTTGGTGCCAAGTGCTACATGGTATGAATGAAAATCAGTGCTGCGAAAACTGAGGCATTTATCCTCTCAATGACGCCAGCACATTGCACTCTACATGTGAATGGACTTCCACTGAAGCAAGTGGAGAAGTTCGGGTATCTTTGGGTCATTTTCATGAGTGATGGAAGGCAGGAGGCGAAATTAAGTACAAGAATTGCAAGAAATGGTACAGTAATGTGCCAGCCTTAGCATTCAATCATCAGAAGAAGGGAGGTAGGTGTAAAAGCCAAACTTGCTATCTTTAATATGGTATTCACAGTAACCCTTCCTATGGTCATGAATCTTGGATAATGACAGTAGACCCCAAGCAAGAAAGTTGGATAACATACAAGATCTTGGCTGGTCTCATGATATACTTACTAAAACTAATTTAATAGTTATGTTTGTGTACCTGTGCCTATATATATATACATAGATATATAGATATAGATATATACATATATACATATGTATACATATATATATATAACAAAGGAAGTGTGGTAACGAACCAGATGAACCATAACGCACCAGAGTACTCAATACTTAGGGTAGTAGAGTGGGTAATAGGAAAAAGTGTAACCCCCGACGGCAGAGCTCAAGCCATTTTGACGGCTATTTCTAGACTCGAAACGGCTTGAGCTCTGACGTCGGGGTTAAACTTTTTCCTATATATATATATATATATATATATTAAATTGTTTAGAACTACAAGTGAAATCATTATTTGCCTTTTTTAA
The DNA here is from genome assembly GCA_964016885.1 of Eledone cirrhosa. Classification (NCBI taxonomy): domain Eukaryota; kingdom Metazoa; phylum Mollusca; class Cephalopoda; order Octopoda; family Eledonidae; genus Eledone; species Eledone cirrhosa. The sequence goes on from OZ024741.1 coordinate 295,511,753, forward strand.
ATATATATATATATATAAATAGCTTAGAGTTTAGACTCAGAGAGGTCATTTACAATCATTTCAGCTCTAGGAATCGCTTCTGAGCAGTATATATATATATATGAATTAATAAAAACAATGAAATAAAAACAAAGAACAGATTCCTTATATTGAAAGAATCATCATTTTACGATCGTTTCTGGGATATATATGTGTGTGTTGGTATGTATATCATTAAATATCTATGTAAAAAAATATTACAAATTATCAGAGGAGATATACATACCTTCACTTATATATGCCATCTTCAGAAATGATGAAGTATGTTTATTGAAAGAAACAAAGTATTAATACAAAAAGTCTGTTTGGGAACAGGTTTTGAATTGACCAATAGAAAAGAGTTAGAGGTCAAGTTGATAGAATAACAGTAGTTATAATAACAGTTTTATAATGAAGCTTTAGCTAGAAGCGGCCATAAGAACAAATTAGTCTATATACCTCGCACCAATAATATTTCAAACATACAACCTAATATTACCAACAAACACCAAATGAAAAACCCACACCTAAATTCCACTCATACTACACCTAAAAACACCAACCCAAAACTTAATTTCTCTACCTCTTCTCACATAAAAGATAATGACTTTCAAAAAATCATTCACCCTAATGCTCTTACATATGTCAACAAGATAACTAAAAAAAGTTCTAGTGATCAGACTAAAACATCAATTAAACCTATACATAACTAAACCTATATATAATAAAACCACTAATAGTAACTCTCTCAGTGAACCTCCCAATACATCATATAAATATAAGAAACAATGTTGAAACCGTAATAGACGGGTTACTTGGTATAATGCTCCATTTAATCTACAGATTAAAGACCATATCCCTAAAAAATTCTTTGCTATCCTAGAGAAAAACTTCCCACCAAACCATAAATACCATCAAATTTTAAATAGATCTACTGTCAAATTTTCCTACTCCACTACCAAGAATATACAACAGAATATAAGTGCGTACAACACATATAAGTGTAAAAAAAACATAAATATACCACCAACACATCAAACCAACCATAATAATACTAAAGTAAACCAAAACAAACCACCTTCTTCTTCACCTATAATAGGTCCCGTAAACTCCACACCGATTTTGACTAATAATCTCCAAAACAAACAGAACTCTACTAGCTCCACATCCCCTTAAACTACCACCCACCAACAACCTGTCTAACCATACTAATCTAATTAGAACCCATTCTAAACCATACATTAATGAAAATAGTAACACTAATACCACTACAGATAATACAATTAACTCTCCTGATACAATATTTACGAATGGCTGTAACTGTAGAATTCAAAGAAATTGCCCATTAAAGGGAAATTGTCTTATTAATAACATAGTCTATAAATGTGTAATTAGTACTAAGGACTCCACTCAATCCTATATAGGAGTTACGTCTAACCAATTTAAAGTAAGATTTAATACCCACAAACATAGTTTTAAAAATGCCACATTAGCTAAGCAGTTAATAATTACAGAAAGAAGGATATTGATTACAACCAGACCTGGAGCGTGCTCAAAAGGGCCATCCCTTATCAAAATAGCAGATATGAGTGTAGGTTATGCTCCCAAGAACTATTTGAAATCATGAAATCTAATGATATCCTATTAAATAAGCAACAGGAGTTAATTATATCATGCAATCATAGAATTTGAAAAACCTTCAAATATTATAAACTTAATTAATATATAAATTATTATAATTAATTTTAAAATGTTTTTTTTCATTTAGTTAACCTATAATTAGATATTTACTACAAAGAATTTCATAATTTTATTTCCCTCTTACAGCTCACTTTACCTAAAGTTATCTTGAACCTCACTACTTCTTTTAACCGCATCCCCTATCTATCACATTTAATACCTAGGATTAGTAAATATAATTAATATCTTTAATATTATGGATGTTTAGATAGATACACTATTTTTTATAAAATTTTATCTATTTCAGTCTTTCGATATATATATATATATATATATTTTTTTTTTTTTTACTTCTTTATTTATCACATTCATAAGAATTAATATAATTTTAACTCTGTAAGTATACATATCAATTAATTTAATTTCCTTTTGTGTATCTAAGTTCCTTGAAATTTAAACAGTAGTATTTCTCACTAACACTCTCATCTCACAAAAAATTCTTTTCCCTTCGCTTTTAACAACATTCTTTAATAACATAAATTTTTTGGGGGAATCATTCACTATCTCATTGACTTGACCTCATTTTAACCCCTACCCTTCTCTTCCCCATTGTATTCTTTTCATTCAAAGTATAAATTTACATTCCTCCACTCCTAGCATAAAGTTTCTACTACTGTTATTCTATCAACTTGACCTCTAACTCTTTTCTATTGGTCAATTCAAAACCTGTTCCCAAACAGACTTTTTGTATTAATACTTTGTTTCTTTCAATAAACATACTTCATCATTTCTGAAGATGGCATATATAAGTGAAGGTATGTATATCTCCTCTGATAATTTGTAATATTTTTTTACATAGATATTTAATATGATATACATACCAACACACACATATATATCCCAGAAACGATCGTAAAATGATTTTTTCAATATAAGGAACCTGTTCTTTGTTTTTATTTCATTGTTTTTATTCATTTATCTTGACTCTGTTTTCCTATGATTTTTATCGTTAATTTTGAATGCATTTTCTCTTTTCATGATATCTTCTATATTTGGATTACATTGAGTTCTTCATACGGATTAGACACTACCGTTTATTTTGGTAGTTTTTATCTACACATATATATATATATATATATATATATATATAATCCAGTGAGAATCGTATTTCGGCTAGTAGAAAAAGCGAAACGAAACACAAAATCGTAGATATGCTGGCAAGCGCTCAATAGTTAAAAAAAACTAGAGCTAAACAATAAGTTAAAACGCCATACAGACTGAAAAAGCGGTTAAGAAGGCATTAACCACCTAAGCCAAAAAACAAATCAAGCTAAACAGGTCAAACAAAATAAAAGAATAAAAACCGACATGGACCCAAATGGAATTGGTGGTAAAATCCAAATGTAGGGTTTCTATGACAATTAAATCAATAATTGTTTCTACTTTAGGCACAAGGCCAGCTATTATCCAGTGCATTACTGGTACTTTATTTTATCGACCCCGTAAGGATGAAAGGCAAAGTTAACCTCGGCGGGATTTGAACTAATACTGTCTGCTTAAAACTATAAGCTTTCAGCATAAAGATCGAACAAGGAATATCACGTTATCAACAGGTAATTTTGGTGTGTAACCAATTTTGCGAGTGACGCATAAGTTAGTAAATGCACATGCATAAGTCACAAGGGGAAAATTCCCCATATTTTGGCAAATGAATTCAGTATGTGTATATCATATAAAAAATTGCATAGATAGCACAAATCGGATAATCACTCAACCGGGTAGTTTTTAAAATAAACTTATGCAATTAATCTGTCAATAGAATTATTAACAGGTTAATTGTAAGGCTCGGGAGATTAATACAAATATAATTCAGCTAGAATCGTATTTCGGCTGGTAGAAAAAGCGAAACGAAACGCAAAATTGTAGAAATGCTGGCAAGCGCTCAATAGTTAAAAAACTAGAGCTAAACAATAAGTTAAAATATATATATGAAGGAAAAGAATGTCTTCACTTGTAGTGAAGTCATTAAATTAAATTAAACAATTTAATTTAATTTTATAATATCATAATTTTACAATTTCATTTTGTAGATCTAGTAAGTTAGTTAACTTCGGTGGGGAGATTTTTTTAGAGATTCCTGGTTAACTTTCCTGTGGCGATTGTCAAACTGATCTCAGGTTGTGTTGTGATGTGTGACTCTCTATATAAAAGATTTAGGTGTGTCTGGGGGAAAGAGGGGTTAATAAGTGTGGGAGTGAAGGAGTGTTGTTGAAGATTTACAGGAATTAAAGTATATATATATATATACAGAAAATAGTGAATGCTAAGAGCAAGATAATTGATTGTTAGTGGGGTTGGGAGGTGTTGGGATGTTTAAGGAGTGTTTTAGAAAGGGGTTGTAAAAGTGCCATCCTTCTTTACATTGCGGGCAGGTTGCACAGTAAATTTATTTTTTCGTTTTGCAATTCCTGTTTGCATTAACTTTGAAAATCTCATTGCTTTTAAAGGAGATTTTCCCACCCTCTTCAATGTATTCACAAGTTCCGCATCGAGGGTCGCCACATTTCTTAATTTGCATTATTTCATTGTAAGATGTAAATTTTACCTTGGTGAGCAGCTTTTTTAGCTTGGCTGCTTGGCATCTACTATATATTATTTGTAAGTTCAAATCCCGCCGAGGTTAACTTTGCCTTTCATCCATACAGAGGTCGATAAAATAAAGTACCAGTAATGTACTGGTTAATTGCTGGCCTTGTGCCAAAAGTAGAAACAATTATTTGTAAGTCTTTTATGAGTGCATTCATTTTGGGGGGCTGCTGGAGAATTGGGAGATATTGTTTAGTGGCTTTCACAATGTTGAAGTTCCTTGGATTGTAAGTGAAGTGATGACAAAAGGGATAACTGTTTTTCCCTTTTGTTTTGTTGGTTTGTTTTTCTCACTGAGATGTTCTGAGCCTTGGAGATGTCCATATTGATGAGCTTCACCGGATATTCTTGTCTTTTAAGGAACTCTTTTAGTTCATATAATCTTTTTTCCTGTAGTGTGGGGTGTGTTACTATGGTGGAAATGCATCTTGCTATGTCAAAGGGAATGTTCCTTTTGGTATGTGAGGGGTGTGCTGATCGGAAATTCAGTATTGGTGTGTGTCTGTTGATTTGTAAAATAGGTCTGTTGTGATATTTTCCCCTTCTTTAATGATAAGGATATCCAGAAATGGTAGTGCCTTTTTATTTCATTCCATGGTAAATTTTATTGCTTTGTGAAGCCTGTTTATGATGGAATGGAATCTTTGCAGGTTTTCTTGGCTTTTATTCCAGAATATGAAGCTGTCGTCTAGGTAATGTTTCCAGTTATTAATGCGGCGAAGTCATGACTGAATGTTTCCTGCAGCTGGGAATATAATTTTGTCTCTAGGTGACCCATAACGAGTGTTGCCTATGTTAGGGCTACTTTCGTGCCCATGGCCATTCCTTTTATTCATAAAGAGGAAGTGGTTGTTCTCCAATACTAATTTGAGTCCTTCCAAAATAAAATTTTTTGCAAATCTCTCTGAAATGTAGTCTGGGTGTTTTGTAATCCAGAAGTCAACAGCTTCAATTCCTAAGTTGTGTGGGATGTTAGTATATAAGCTTGTTACATCAAAGCTGACTAAGATTGTTTCTTGGTGTACTTTCTGGGTAATATAGTTCAGGAATTCCATATCATCTCTGATGAAGCTTGGCACTTTTTTACATAAAGGTTTCAGTATGATGTCTAATAGGTTCCTTAGACGTTGTGTGCTTGAGGCTGGATCAGCAACATTTGGGCGTAATTTTAAGTCTGTCAGTTTTGGTACTTCAACATATGATGTATTTTTGCCTTTTATGTTGTTTTGGATTTCTCTGGATTTGTGAACTTTCAGCAATCCATAAAAATTGGTGGTTTCATTTCGAAGTTGGTTAAGTAATTGATTTCCTTTAGCATGAGATTATTTTGGTACTTGTCGTCAGTTTGCCTACTTGAATCATCGATTTTCTTTCTTCACTTTTGCTGATTTTCCTGTTAACCCCCCGTCATTCAACTGTTCTAGGACCATATCCTTGTAGTGGTTTTTGTTCATGATGACGATTGCTCCACCTTTGTCAGCTTCTTTTATGATTATTGAGGAATCTTTTTGTAACTTGTTTAGTGCTAACAGTTCGTCTCTGCAATATTTGACTGTGCCAATCATCATAGGCAGGCTATGTATTCGTCCAGGTATGTGTCTCTATTTAACGGGCATTTGAAGTTCTTTCTGTTTTTCACTAGTGATTCCTCCTTGTATTCTACACCCTGGAAGAATTCTCCTAAATGTAAATCTTCTGTGTCTTTTATAAGGTCGGCTTGATCTGCTTTTGGAGGGGGTGTGAACTTCAGTCCATTTTCTAACAGTTTGATTTCCTGTTGTGTTCGTTTCTTGGCTGATATGTCGATTATTTTTGGTTCCTTTGGGTTTTTCTCATTGAGTGCCACTTGAAGGGTGGTATTTATTTCTTTTTTTCCTTCATTTGGTGGGAGGCACCTTGTTCTAAAACTTAATTACCATTTGAGATAGCAATGTTTTTGTTGTGGTAAAATATTCTGCTCGCTGGCATTTTGTGTTGAAAATTTTCTGAAATCTTGTTAAGTGGTTGATATATGTGGGTCTGGTTCTTCTGCTGCTCCATTCGGTCTTCATGTGTCTTTGATTTTGCCTCTCGTAATTGTTCTTGGGGTTTTGACAGTAGTTGTATCTGGTTCTGATTTTTAGTATTTGGTCTGTGTATATATATATATATTTATGTATGTATATATATATATATATACACACACATATATATATATATATATATATATATATATCATTTCATTTTACGCCCACTTTTCCCTGCTTGCAAGGGTGGGACAGGAACTGATTCTGGCTTGATTTCTACAGCTGGATGCCCTTCCTAACACCAACCTCATTTACAGTGAGTGCTGGGTGCTTTTTTGCCGTGGCACCTCCACGACCACTTTACAGTGGAATGATAGGGGCCCAAGTCCCTATCATCTCATTTCTACAGCTGAGTAAACTGGAGCAATGTGAAATAAAGTGTCTTGCTCAAGGAAACAACACATCACCCGGTCTGAGAATTGAACTCACAACCTTTCGATTGCAAGGCCAATGCTCTAACCACTAAGCCATGTGCCACCATTAAGCCATGTGCCTCCATATATATATAGATACATATATATATATATATGTGTGTGCGCATAAGGATGTGTATATATACTTATGTAGAGTTAAGAAATAAATGTTTGCATGTTAAGTAATGAAGATAAACACTTTACCACCATCACTCTCACAGAATAGCAACTACCATCACCATCACAGAACAACCACCACTACCACCATCACACCACCACCACCACCATCATCACAAAATAGCCACCACCTTCATAGAACAACCACCACCATCAACAGATTGTTTCAGATTCCACTGTAAAAAATTAATGTTAATAAACCTCTTTAAATCAGTTGAAAAGTAAATATTTATCAACAGGTAAGCTTTCAAAATGGAAATTTAATGTAGAGATATGTTTAGCTAATAATGTTATCAAATGCTTCAGAGTTTATATTGCTTCAACCTGATAAAAGCATAAACTCGAATGTAACTAATCATGTCAGTTTTATGTTGCTAACATTTAGGAAAGCTAACAAAAGATCTTGAACAAATTTTGGGTATTATGCACATATAATCAAATCTGACTCCCCTTTTATATTTCTTTACTTGATTACACATGTTCTTTGGATGTAACGTTGACCGTTATGGTGTAGTGTGCAACTGATTGTCGCACTTGGTGTGGAATTGATGGCTGTTTTTATCTGTTTTTTATCTTTTTCTCTCGCTTTGATCATATATTTTTGTGCATTAATTAGTGAGGTTCCTAGCAATAATTAATGGTATTTATCATTTAAAAAGCAACAATAAATAGAGAGTGAAATAAACCTAGCCATTAAATATGTTTAGTGGTTACATGATAGAAAAATCATTCTAACCATTTAAAAACATACAAAACCTATTATATTCATTTTTTATTTATTTTGAGGTGTCAAGATTTTTAACAGACTTTGTAACTTGGTCACTGGTACAGTTCCAATTGTATCAAAAAAGTGCAATAAAAATGTTGACACCCCAAAATAGATGAAAAGTTAATATAATAACTTTTGTGGGTATTTTTGAATGCTATAACGATTCTTCCACAATGTAATTGCTTCAGTTTCAACACTCAATCACATATTAGATAATTTACCAAAAATGTACAACTTTGAAATATATATACTTATTTTTCTAAAACACCTACTCAAAACTAAGTCTAGCTTAACTATCAAAGTGGAGTTGGCTGGCCACAGATGTGAGCCCCATGAGGTGGAATACCTGATCCAGCAAATCTCCCTCTCTGTCCTCTGCAGCAATGTATTCTCCATCCTATCAGCCAGGACCCAGAGGCAAAGAGTAAGTTTATTGGAGGTGGAGGATACTCATTTGGATGCCACATAATCATTATTATACTTATTATAATCTCTGTATCTGGTACTTATTCCTGACACCTAGAAAACTGGAAGAACAAGTGAAACTACTGCCAGCACATCATAGTAGAACATACAATGTGTACATCATTTTATATCCACTTAAAAGATTCTTTAAATTACAGATAAAATCCCAAACATTATCTTTTCCTTCATTTTTTTCCCTTCAGCCCTTAAAATAGTATATTGTAAAAGATCTACCAACTATAAACAAAATCTTTGTTGAAATACTTATATGAAATATAATTATATACAACTTATATATCTGGTGCCATGATAAAACTCACTCATTACATTCTGGAAAGTGGCATAAAATTATAGAAACCATGCTTCAAACTGAACATACATATGAGAAATGTATCTAAAAGAGCAGTGACTCTGAATAAGAACTGATCTTATCTGTAATCACTTATTCAAGCCATGCCAGCATGGAAAAACAAAAGGAATCAATCAATAAGATCCCAGATCTCATCCATTTACCAAGTAGGCTGAAACTCATCAAGTCTGACCAAGGAAACAATGTTTCTATTGGTCTTTCCATTGCTGATACTATCTATTGGTTGCAACACCTGGCAGAAACAGCAATGTAAAATAAAGTGTCTTCCTTAAGGACATAATGCATCACTCGGTACAAGAGTCGAACTCGCAACCTTTACAATTGCAAATCCAACTCTCTAACCACTAAGCCATGCGCCTTCATGTTAACTGATGATGATAAGGAGGGGGAGGAGGAAAACTATACTTTTATCATATAACTATACAAATTCTTTTTAAAAGTTAACCTTTTTTATATCAAACTGCCTAAAACTGTCCCTGGTTTAAAATGTATATATTTCTCTAAGAACCTTCCACCATAATGTAAGAATGTTTGTTAAGCTATGCTTCAAACACTAGTTTAATAATGTAAAAGTTAGTTCTGTTACTAAATCCTACCATATTCTTGATTATTTTCAAAATTGCTTTAAAATCGTTGGTAGTGTTTTTTTTTTTTTATTAAACAATTTGGATGAAATCATAAAATGAATTTATCTATCCATTTCTTAGTGGAATGTAAGTGTGTGAGAAAGGTAGAGCTTAGACAAGTTGAGGGAGAAGCTGGGTTTAAGAGAAATCCGAGGTGGTATGCAGGAGGGGAGACTGCATTGGTATGGAGATGTGATGTGCATGGACAATGATTGTTGGATGAAGTGCCAGGAAATGCCAGTGGAAGGAAGCTGCAGTAGAAGTAGACTAAGAAAAATCTGGGCAGAGGTTGTGAGAACTGACCTCAAATCATTGAGACTCACAGAGGAGATGATAAAGGAACTCGCTTGAGTGGAGAGATGACATACTGAGAAGGACCCAACCAGCCCATGCAAACATTGAAAAACAGAATAAAAACTATGATGATGATGATGAAGCATCATTATCCCATTGTTGTTTTTTTACATTTTCTTATCTGTTGTTTTTACATTTTCTTATCTGGGTTACATGGAACATTTTTGAAACGGTTCTCTACAGTCAGATGATCTTTCAATGCCAATTCATATTTATATGGTACTTATTCCAATCTTCACTTATGACATATTGTTTGTGATTGACATAAACAAACAGCACCGGTTATTGTTAAGCAGTGTCAACATGAAGATACATATGGAGATAAAGACACACACACACATGCATACACACACACAAAAAAGACACACACATATATACAATGTAATTCAGCACAATTTAAGTTGACCAAATTTCACTCAAAAGACATAGTTTAACCTGGGGATAACAACACACTTGCTCAAGGTGCCATGCAGTAGACAGGTCTTGATTTGGACCTTTGGGACCCCTCATACAAAAAAAAAAAATTAGAATACACACCAAACCCCCAATTTTACATATCAAAGTCATCTGTCGCAGGTAATTCAAATTGAAATATACATACAGGCATTAAATTCCAAAAATCTAACCACCCTCATTTTATGTCTACTTTCAATATGTGTTGGACAGATTGTCACAGTCCGAGACAAGACATATTAGAGTGACCTCATCATGCTCATACATTACACATTTGGCATGGTTTCTATGGCTGGATGCCCTTCCTAACATAACCACTTTAGTGTGTTTATTGGGTGTATTATTTTTGCAATACCGGCACAACTATTTTACACAGCGACATCAAATATTTTGTATTCTGATAACCTGATGTCTCTAAAGTGGAGAAAATGTGATGAATTTTGCCATGGTAAGGACATTAAATACTTTTTGTTAAAAATATAGTTCTCGTTGTCAAAGGGATTAAACTAAAAAGCCCAGCAGATGGCACAAATAAATTGCTACAACCATCACTGGTGCAGCCCCCCGCTGTGAGGGGCCCGTGGCAATTGCCCCCTTTGCCTCCCATTAAATCTGGCCCTGGCAGTAGAATCAAACCTGAAAGCATGTGGTTGCAGTATAAACTATTTAACCACACAGTCATGATTGCATGAATTAGTTATAATTTGTGGATATATGTATGTAAAATGATAATATTTTCATTAAGCATGGATATGATGAGAATAACTAATGGAACTCACAGCTGGTACAACATTCAAGTTTTGCAAATATAACCTTTGCAGCATAATAATGTATCAAATTTCATCATTTCATCTACAGTCTAGTCATAAACATTCTTTCTTTTTGAAGATATAGAACTTAAAATATGTTATCACTTATCACTATGTTAACCCTTTTGTTACCATAACCCATGCAAGCATGGAAAAACAAACAAAAACGATGATGATGATGATAATTTGTAATGAAAGACGCAGCCTATAATGTTCCCATCATTTAAAATGTAATCAACTAACTTTCTAGAACATAAAATTAACATTGATTTTTACTTAAAATGATGATGGAGGTTTTCTTTTTATTCTAAATATTCTTTGGAGAGCTGTTCAGGTAGAGAATGGATCACAGGTGGCAAAGAGTGATACAGCCACCAGATATGACGGTTTGTTGTGGTATAAGTGGGCAGCTGCTGGATGAATAAGCAACCCCAGACTAATAGCAGTAAACTACTAGAGGAGATGGAGTAATGAGTGACACCTGTAGCTCACAAGAAAACTCCCACAATCCAGTGGTGTAGCTATGATGAGGCCAGTAATGGCTACCTTGAAAAAAGACTAGTCTTCACAGGTTTGAGAAAGTACCAAATTGGTGACTGGTGTGAATAAGACCACCAAAGCTGCAATAAAGTGAGAGGTACAAAAAAGAACCATACTGTATCGTGCTTCTCACAGGTTAACAAGGGACATGTTCAGGCATTAGGTAAATAAATATATGAACTTTAATACTTTTTTTTTTTTTCATTTTCAGAAAAATCGTAAAGGAAACTTAGGACAATAAAGAAGGGAAGTTGGGAACTAGCAGCATAGAGAAGAATTAAGAATTCCATGAGTACAAAACCTGTCATGAGGCTCAAAAGACTTATTCCTGCCATAACAGGGAAAATAATTAGACAGGACCAAGGAAACTATGGTTGTTTCATGGCTGATACTCTCTGCCAGTTGCATCACTGATTTCCAGTAACAGTAGGTGGAATTTGAACTTAGAATGCACAGAGCTAGAACAGATACTGCAAAGTATCTCACCAATCTTTTTATCAATTCGACCAATCCATCAATTCTAGTTTGATACTTTGTTTATTGAATCCAAAAGAAGAAATGGTTATGTTGACTTCAGTGGGAGTGGGATTTGAACTTATGTGTGCAGAAAGCTTTAACAAATACCTTGGTATTTAATCTAATGCTCTAACATCTTTGCCGATTCGCCACATAATTATCAGGGAAAATGGCTCTAAAATTGTAATGTATTGCTTCTATTAGATGTTCTTTAATATCAAGACTACTGCATCTGATCAAACTTCAGCTGGTTGAATGGAGTTCACTCTGAAAGTAGACATACTGTTAGTAAATACATACTTTCTTCTCTTATCTCGTGTATATGTCACCAAGAAACCTACCTGACATTTATGTCTTCTCAAATCTATACAACTTACCATTCCCCAATAGCAATAATAACAATTCTCCAGACAGATGTGACAAACACTAAATTGAAGAATACTGATACAGTCTAATAATTATTTTAAATCTGCTGACCTTTTCCAGGCTGCTAGCCCTTTCTAAAACAGAGGAAAATGTTTCCCCAAGAAACAGTTTAAATGTTTGTGCAAACAAAGTGAAAGATATTGTACCAAATTTCTCTGACAGTGAAGCTTCTGGCAAGTGAGATAATGTAAAGAATTCTTTGACAGTACAAAACTATTTACTGGTTTTGGTTTTCTGGTAATTATAGTTATCAATGTAACATGGAATTGCAATGTTTTGCCTTTATTTTGGGCATAGATTCACTGAAATGGAAACTTAATTATTGTAATTTAACACATATGCAACCAATATCCAGATACTAAGAAAATATATCAGTTACAATAATCTCCCCATTAATGGCTACATAAGTGTGCTTTACATCTTGACATTAGAGAAGTTCTTAATTTGATTAACTCTTTTTGTGACCATGTGTCTAATAAAATACACTGTAAATGTGAGAGAAAGACAGTCTGGGTGAACTGAGGGAGAAACTGGGTTTAAGAGGAATCTGAAGAAAGAAAACAATGATGCACATGGATGATGATCGCTTGGTGAAGATGTGCCAGGAAATGTGAGTCGAAGGAAGCCACAGTAGAAGTAGACCAAGGAAGACCAGGGCAGAAGTGATGAGAGCTGATCTCAAATTGCTGAGGCTCACAGAGGAGATATTGAAGGAAATTGGTGAGTAGAGAGATGCTGTGCTGAGAGGTCAAGTAGGTGGTTTCATCAAGTTGAACAAATGTCAGCAAATACAACCTTCTTCTCTACTGTACTCTGTCTGTGTGTGTGTGTGTGAATTCCAAGTGAAATCGAGGTAACACAGTTTAAAAGGGTTATAGTCAGTTATATGGTTTGTAGTCAGACATTACTGGGCTGGAATATTTGGTTGATGGATTGTAGTCAGACATTACTGGGCTGGAATATTTGGTTGATGGATTGTAGTCAGACATTACTGGGCTGGAATATTTGGTTGATGGATTGTAGTCAGACATTACTGGGCTGGAATATTTGGTTGATGGATTGTAGTCAGACATTACTGGGCTGGAATATTTGGTTGATGGATTGTAGTCAGACATTACTGGGCTGGAATATTTGGTTGATGGATTGTAGTCAGACATTACTGGGCTGGAATATTTGGTTGATGGATTGTAGTCAGACATTACTGGGCTGGAATATTTGGTTGATGGATTGTAGTCAGACATTACTGGGCTGGAATATTTGGTTGATGGATTGTAGTCAGACATTACTGGGCTGGAATATTTGGTTGATGGATTGTAGTCAGACATTACTGGGCTGGAATATTTGGTTGATGGATTGTAGTCAGACATTACTGGGCTGGAATATTTGGTTGATGGATTGTAGTCAGACATTACTGGGCTGGAATATTTGGTTGATGGATTGTAGTCAGACATTACTGGGCTGGAATATTTGGTTGATGGATTGTAGTCAGACATTACTGGGCTGGAATATTTGGTTGATGGATTGTAGTCAGACATTACTGGGCGGGAATATTTGGTTGATGGATTGTAGTCAGACATTACTGGGGCTGGAATATTTGGTTGATAGGTTGTAGTCAGACATTACTGGGCTGGGATATTTGGTTGATGGTTTGTAATCAGACATTACTGGGGCCTGAATATTTGGTTGATAGGTTGTAAAGTGTTAAACCTAATGACCTATAAACATATTTTAATTCCAATGTGAAAAAGTTCATCAACAATAATTGAAGGTAATGAGAGAAGTTTAGTGAAGCAACCTTAGTAAAGATATTTTTATATTAATTGACAATCTCATCAGTCATATCGTAGTTTGAAGTCTTGCTTGCTATTACACTGAGAAGAGATATTAACACATATATGTGTTTATTGAAAATTCAGAAATTTCGCTGTAAATATATATCTATATGTATGTATGTATACATACATTTATTTAAAATTCAAAAATGTCATTATATATATATATATATATTGGTACGGACCTATAATAACACACACAAAACACATGCTTACGCACGTGCTCAAGTATAGCTCATTTTACAAAACGGGTTGTTTTTCATTTCAGGTAGACGCGCTCCATCATCCACTTTTCTAAAAAACAAATCATACACAAAACGGCAGCACCAACAGTTTTGTAAGAGATGTCAACATGAATGGACCTGTTATTTTTATCTAAAGACATTTTTTCCAATTCCATCCCGCCCGTCCCCTCAATCTATTTTATTTCTCATTCTTTCTTCTGATGAAGGACTAGCGTCCGAAATGTTAAGATCCTGTTCCTGCTATATCAAGCGTTAACCTAATATATACCTTCTATATACTATACCGATTGTGTTGTTATTTCTGTTTACCTTTTCCATATATATATATATATAGGAAAATGTTTAACCCCGACGGCAGAGCTCAAGCCGTTTCGACGGCTATTCCAGAAATAGCTGTCAAAACGACTTGATCTCTGCCGTCGGGGTTAAACATTTTCCTATTACCCACTCTACTACCCTAAGTATTGAGTACTCTGGTGCGTTATGGTCCATCTGGTTCCTTACCACAATTCCTTCGTTATATATATATTTGCTCTAGGGATCTTATATATTTGATATATATTTATCCTTATCGAGCCCTCTTTGGATTTTAGTCTTCAAATTTATTATTATTACTATATATATATGAATCAGAATGGATGTAGTAAAAAAGCTGTTAGACCATTACTCACCAGAGTACTCAATACTTGGTGCAGTAGAGTGTGGTAATATGAAGTAGTCAGGACCCCCAAGGGCTGAGCTCCTGCTGTTTCAACAACTAGTTTGAAACTAGCTGTTGAAATGGCAGGAGCTCACCCGTTGAGGTCTCAACTCCTTCATATATATATGTGTGTGTGTGTGTGAGAGAGAGAGAGAGAGAGAGAGAGAGAGAGAGAGAGAGAGAGAGAGAGAGAGAGAGAGAGAGAGAGAGAGAGAGAGAGAGAGAGAGAGAGAGAGAGAGAGAGGGTGTGGCTTAGTGATTAGAGTATTTGGCTGATAATCATAAGGTTGTGAGTTTGATTCTTAGTGGCTCATTGTGTCCTTCAGTAAGACACTTATTTCACATTGCTTCAGTCCACTTAACTATCTCCATGTAACTTAACTATCTCCATGATGCACTATACATTTAAGAATTAGCCAAAACTAAACTTTATTTTTTTAATTAAAATTAACTTTAAATAATAGCTTTTAGAAGTTAGTCATTTTTAATCACTCTTCTATTCTTTGTCCTCAATTACTGATTCTTTAGCCGAATAAAGATCATTTTATAACTTCTGAGAAATCATTGCTATGTTTTGAGCTCCTTCAAAGAAGTTACATTTTTAGCTCTTTCATGACTATATTTCTACTGAAATACACGATATTTCAATTAATTAATGAAGTGTTTTTATAGTTTCACTGAAATTATTATTTCACAGCTCTGATACTATGGGCACGGGGTTAGAATGTCTTAGGAAAGAATTGCAGGACAGATTTTACAGGCAAAACCAACTGGCAAGAGACCTAGGGGTAGACCCCAAGCAAGATGGTTGGATAACATCCATGAGCTCGGCTGGTCCTGTTTGCGGATCCAGCCAGATCAGTTGGAAACAGTTACTTCTGACAGGACCCATTGGAAGGAGTACTTCTGAGAACTCTGCCCCAACCACTGTAACAGGAAAAAGTGGACAAAGAAAAAGAAGAAGGCTTGGGTTCACAATTGTGAGATTGTAAGTTCGATTTCTGGACCAGCCAATGTGTTGTGTCCTTAAGCAAGCCACTTTATTTCTGATTGCTCCTTCTGCCAGGAGCTGTAACGTGTAGATAGTACCAGCAATTGGAAAGACCAATGAAAACATTATTTTCTTGGTCAAATCTGATGAGTTCCACTCCCACCCCACTCAGTAATGAGGTCTAGGGTCTTATTGATTGATTGGTAAAACATGTGATTTTACTTCATTGAAACAGAGTCAAGTTTTGGGCTGGTTGGTTAGGGTTTTAAGTGTAACAAGAGAAAGGGTGTTCATGTTGTTGGGCCTTTGTCATATAATTATAACAACACCTGTTACATATGTCCACCTTGTTTACTTTTGTGATATAAATAACACCTGTGTTACATATCCACCTTCTTTACCTTTGTCATATAAATAACACCTGTGTTACAGATGTCCACTTTGTTTACCTTTGTCAAATAAATATAACAATTAACACCTGTGTTACATATGTTTACCTTGTTTACCTTTGTCATGTAAATTTAACTTCTGATTAACACCTGTGTTAGATATGTTTACCTTGTTTACCTTTGTCATATAAATTTAACTTCTGATTAACACCTGTGTTAGATATGTTTACCTTGTTTACCTTTGTCATATAAATTTAACTTCTGATTAACACCTGTGTTAGATATGTTTACCTTGTTTACCTTTGTCATATAAATTTAACTTCTGATTAACACCTGTGTTACATATGTTTACCTTGTTTACCTTTGTCATATAAATTTAACTTCTGATTAACACCTGTGTTAGATATGTTTACCTTGTTTACCTTTGTCATATAAATTTAACTTCTGATTAACACCTGTGTTAGATATGTTTACCTTGTTTACCTTTGTCATATAAATTTAACTTTGGATTAACACCTGTGTTAGATATGTTTACCTTGTTTACCTTTGTCATATAAATTTAACTTTGGATTAACACCTGTGTTAGATATGTTTACCTTGTTTACCTTTGTCATATAAATTTAACTTTGGATTAACACCTGTGTTAGATATGTTTACCTTGTTTACCTTTGTCATATAAATTTAACTTTAGATTAACACCTGTGTTAGATATGTTTACCTTGTTTACCTTTGTCATATAAATTTAACTTCGGATTAACACCTGTGTTAGATATGTTTACCTTGTTTACCTTTGTCATATAAATTTAACTTCGGATTAACACCTGTGTTAGATATGTTTACCTTGTTTACCTTTGTCATATAAATTTAACTTCGGATTAACACCTGTGTTACATATGTTTACCTTTGTCGTATAGAATTTTGATTAACGCCATCAGATTAGAGAGATTCCTTTTTCATCACATATTTAACCCTTTAGCAGTCACATTACTCTATATATACTATGAGAATTTGATATTATTTATTTTGAGAACACTACCTTAACCCTTTAACATTTACATTACTCTATATATACTATTGTATTTTTGTGGTAAAGGCTTTATCTCACATAATATCAAATCTATGAGATGTTGATATTATTTATTTTGAGAACACTACCTTAACCCTTTAGCATTTACATTACTCTATATATACTATTGTATTTTTGTGGTAAAGGCTTTATCTCATATAATATCAAATCTATGAGATTTTCATATTATTTATATTGAGAAAAATACCTTAACCCTTTAGCATTTACATTATTCTATATATACTATTGTATTTTTGTGGTAAAGGCTTTATCTCATATAATATCAAATCTATGAGATTTTCATATTATTTATATTGAGAAAAATACCTTAACATCAGTATGAGAAACTGGTTACAGCCGGTTTGAACAGAGGTGAGAGGATTCTGTCCGGACACTGCCAGTTTATATGCTAAAGGGTTAAACAGAAATTCAGAAACTGATGAAGTGAGGAATGTTATTTAAATATATTGTTGATATATATAGAAGTCAAATTGGTTAAACATACTGAAAAAGAAAGCAGCATTGGAAAGGACTATGATATAGAAGTGCTGTTTTTGTTGGAGGTGGTGGTGATGGAGGTCTTGCCATGGTGGTGGTGGTGGCATGGCGGTGATGGAGGCCTTGCCATGGTGGTGGTGGTATGGCAGTGATGGAGGCCTTGCTATGGTGGTGGTGGTGGTGGTATGGCGGTGATGGAGGCCTTGCCATGGTGGTGGTGGTGATGGAGGTCTTGCCATGGTGGTGGTGGTATGGCAGTGATGGAGGCCTTGCCATGGTGGTGGTGGTGGTGGTGGAGGTCTTGCCATGGTGGTGGTGGTGGTGGTGTGGTGGTGATGGAGGTCTTGCCATGGTGGTGGTGGTGGTATGGCGGTGATGGAGACCTTGCCATGGTGGTGGTGGCGGTCTGGTGAGGAGGGTGGTGGTGGGGTGGGTATGATGATGTAGGTCTAGCCATGGGTGGTGGTGGTGGGGTGATGTAGGTTTTGCCATGGAAGGTGGTGGTGACAGTGTGGTATTGAGGGTGTTTTCATGGATGGTGGTGGTGATGGTGGCATGGTGTTGAGGATGTTGCCATGGGTGGTGTGGCGATGGTGGAGATTTTGCCACTGGTGGTTGTGGAGGCATTGCCATGGATGGTTGTGGTTGTGTAGATAGTGGTGTAGTGATGGGGGTGTTGCTAAGAGTGGTTGAGGGGTTGATGGGGATGTTTTCATTGATGGTGGTTATGGTGATGGTAGTGTTGTTGGCAGAAATATAGTAGTAGAGGGAGGTATAGAGGAGGTAAGGAGTAGAGAGAGGTGTAGAGGAGGTGAGGAGTAGAGAGAAGGGTAAGAGAGGTGAGGGTGGAGAAAGGGGAAATTTGGTAAATGTTATTGCTGATCTGATTAAGTTGTGGATGCAATTAAGTCTGCTCGCAACATTGATCTTTCAGAAATAAATTTTTTAAAAATGAAACATTCATCTAACGATAAGAGAAATATTAAAAAACAACATCCAACAATTTTTAAAAAACGTCAAATAGCATTGATTTTAGATAGATTTAACTTTAAAATAATCTCATCTAATTAACATTTTCTATTTGATGAGAAATTTCAAATAACAAATCCGATGATATGTAATTGACTTTTTTATATATGGGAGTTGATGAGTTTGTATGTTAGGTATAACTAACATACAAGGTATACTCCCTTTCTTCTTCTTCACTCACTTAATCCTGGGAGGGTCTTGGGGGAAGAGTCATCAAACACTCCTTTCAACAGGTTCTATCAGAAGCAACTGTCTCCAATTAATCCAGCTGGATTCCTAAGGGAGATCAGCCGAGCTTATGGATGTTATCCAACCATCTTGCTCAGGGTTTACCCTTGGGTCTCCTGCCAATTGGTTTTGTCAAACGATTCTTTCCTGAAACATTTTAACCACATTTCTGTAGTATTGGAGCTGGGGTCTCTCAATTCTAAGAAGTGGTATCTCTACCTGGAGTGACTCTCTGATCTCTGAGCTATGCACTCTATTGAGTAATTTTACTCCAAAGACCCTTCAGAGGAACCCCATTTCCACCGCTTGTATTCACAGTTGTATTCTTTTGGCTATTACACCAGATTCATGAAACATGGGTTGGCACAAATATGAAACTGAAGATAGTTTCCTTTCTACAGTCAAAATTCACTTCAGTTTTGAACATTTGATGACTATAGTACACTCTTCTTTAAATTATTATTATTACCAAATCTTCCCTATGTGTGAGTATCTCCTAATCAAGTCATTACCAGCCCTCCACTTCAGACAAACACAATAGTTGAGACAATGTCAGCACTCCACTTGTGACAATCAAAATGGTAGTTTTAGTTAAAGTCAACCCTGAAAATCGAACTTTCAATCCTTATTCCTTGGAGAGTTTTCTAAAATTCTTTAATGATAGAACCAAAAATTAATTGATTATCACTAGAAATGGAAATTTTAATATTGAACAAACTTGAGTAAATACATCAATAGCTCAATATAGAAAAGAACTGAATTAGAGATTACAGTAACCTTTTTTTACTAAGAGGTTTTAGCAAAACTATGCAAATATCTCGCTACATAACAACAATGTTACTATTACTATGTCAATGAAATAAAATTCTGTAGTTGACGTTTACCTCTTGGGTGAATGTAAACCGATGAATGAATACTAATCTCAGCTGTAAACAGAGATTAAGGGATTAAACCTGCCCTTAAGGATTATGTATGCTTTACTTGAGAGGCTGGTTCTTAATGAAGATATCGCTCATATTTTGAAACATCTTAACAAAAACTTTTCGATTGCCAATCCGTCGTTCTATGTGTACACAGCTTCTGTTATTTTAGTGGGTTCAAAAAGTTTATAATAGATCAGGAAACTGTAGTTGTCCACATTTAAATCTGGTTTTTGCTTTGTTTGTTTTTTTTATCTTATTCTCAAGTTAATTCAATACTTTGCTGTATAATATTATCTTTTACTGAGTAATCAAATTATGATTGATTTTTTTTTTATTATTTAGAATAAGCGGTGGTGGATTGGCAGTATCGGTAGAGAGTCGGACGCCATGCTTTCCAGCATAGTTACGTCCCTTTACGGTCTGAGTTCAAATCCCACCGAAGTTTACTTTGCCTTTCATCCTTACGGGGTCGATAAAATAAAGTACCAGTAATGCACTGGGTAATTGCTGGCCTTATGCCTAAAGTAGAAACAATTATTTAGAATAAGAGGCTAAATATTAAGAGTGAGCATTGTTGAACAAGTCTACTGGATCCACAGTGGAGTCCAGGGAGAGCACAAAGTTAACTTAATAAAAATGAGTAAAAACAAAGGTTTCTAATTTAGGCACAAGGCCAGCAATTTGGTGAAGAAGAAAATCGATTAACCCTTTAGCATTTAAATCGTCCAGAATTCTCTCACCTTTTTCTGTTCAAACCGGCTGTAACCAGCTGCTCATATTTATGTTAAGGTATTGTTCTCAAAATAACTAATATCAAAATCTCGTAGATTCAATATTATGTGAGATAAAGTGTTTACCATGAAAATACAATAGCAAATATAGAATAATGTAAATGCTAAAGGGTTAAATCAACCCAGTATATGACTGGTACTTTATTTTATTGACCAGAAGGATAAAAGCAAAACTGAATCAAAATAATGGTTTCTAATTTAGGCACAAGGCCAATAATTTTCGAGGGGGGGGGGTGATTAACTCGTCTCCAGTGAATCACTGGTACTTTATTTTATCAACCTCATAAAAATGAAAGGCAAAGCTAACATCAGTGGGATTTGAACTCAGAATGTAAAGGGGAGTAACTATATGCCACAAAGCATGTTGTCAGATGCTCTACCGATTCTGCCAATGCACTGCCAAATCAAAGTGATGAATACAAATATACCAAGATGGGGCTTACAAAAATCAAAAAGCTAACAATGCAGTCTTAAACCAACTAAGTGAAGTCTTGTTCAGTAGACTTCATATAATATTAAGTTGGAAATTATAAACCAGTTATTCAGCATCAGTAATAGCACATAAAAATTAAAATTGACCTCTGTAAGATTTGAACTCAGAGTGGAGAGACTCAGAACAGATACCATAAAGCATATTTTTGTTTGATGCCCAAACAACTTCACTAATTCACCACATTCAGGGATGAACATGTAGAAAATTGCCTACATTACAGAATAACCTGGTTCAAGTAGCTCTGATATGATCA
Source organism: Eledone cirrhosa (assembly GCA_964016885.1). Classification (NCBI taxonomy): domain Eukaryota; kingdom Metazoa; phylum Mollusca; class Cephalopoda; order Octopoda; family Eledonidae; genus Eledone; species Eledone cirrhosa. The sequence continues at coordinate 295,533,519 of OZ024741.1, forward strand.
ATGATTTTTTTTCTTTACTGTATAGAGCTTATTTTATTTTACAAAGCTATTTAATTAAAAACAAAACACACAATTAAAGCCAACAAAAAAAGGGAAATGAAAAGAAAAAGAAAACAGAATAAAGCAATGAAAGAAAGGAAGAAGGGGTGACAAACAGTACACCCCAGTCAGAACGGTGCTTCAGCCATGCCTCACAGACATAATGGTAAAAGCTTACCACAGAGAATGGCCAGAGACACCTGCTGCAACAACCATTCCACCTCATGGAGCTCCCTCCTCAAGCAGGCCACTGTCTTTCTGATTTTATGGAGGAAACCAGCAGTGCAGGAACCAAGGACACCAGAGGTCTTCACACAGAATGGCACAAAGAGGACACAGTCGTTCCAGCTCCAGTATTGTTCAGTAATTCAAACTACAAACTGATGCTTCCTGCCTTTGAAATAAAACTGATATGTTTTGCACTTTTTAACCAATCTAACACTAGAGCCATCAAAATCTAAACTAGCTACTTTAGAATTTGAACTGACAAATTGCTATAAATAATTTCTCACTTTTGCACCAGCTAGCTTGAAATTTCTGTTTTATGACCTGTGAAGCTTTCTTACAAGTAGTAAAGAAATAAAAGAATAGTGAAAACTATATGTAAAGTAACAAATAAGGCTGGTGTCAGAAAATTGGGTATGTTAATACGTTGCAGTAATATATATATATATTGAATTTGATCTGAATTAACAAGATCCCAGACCTCATTCATTTACAGAGTGGAGTAGAACACACCAAATCAGACTAAGAAACTAATGTTTCCATTAGTCTTTCCAATTGCTAATATCATCTACCAGTCACAACTCCTGGGAGAAGGAGCAGCACGAAATAAAGTATCTTGCTCAAGGACACAACACATCACTCAGTCCAGGATTGGAACTCACAACAGCCCATTTGTGAATCCAGTTCTCTAACCACTATGCCAAATGACTGAAGTCAAATGACTGAAGCCAGTAAAAGAATGAAAAAATAAAGGAATATATGGGGAACAAAACAAGAAGAAAAGAAAAACAAGAGAGGTTATAGTACAGAAAATTGAAGTTATTAGGTTAATGTTTTGGAGAAGTAAAAAAAGAGTTAATTATGACGTTTTGGGCAACGCCTTTCTTTAGAAGAATAAGAAAAGAATGGCGGAAAGAATGGAGAAATAATAAAAAAAATAAAGAGAAAAAAGTTTGAGGCAATTTGCCACATGCCTCCTGGATTGTGATATTTATATATTATATGTTTGTGTATGTGTATAAAAGACAATCTCATGTAAAAGTTAAGTTTAGTACATTTAGCTTTTTTACTGAGTGTAAGTGGACATATAAGAGTTATATGGGGAGACAGAGCTTGTTAGCCTTGGTTAACAGCCTGTCTAGGAAAAGAGTCACTCTGATTTCAAAACTAGCATAGACAAGACTCCTTAACCACCTTGGCAACAAATTTTCACATGACCAAGGGCAGCTCATCTTTCTGAGGAAGATGGATGAGCTGCAGCTCAGTAGCCAGCTTCTGAGTAATAGTCAGAACAGGATTCAGGACCAACCAATTTCAATCTTTTTTTGCTAATGAGAATTATGGATATACAGCATCATATAGATGAGCATTCGTGCAATTGTCCATGGTCCCCAACCCTCAACAATGAGGGTGGGAAGAGACCAGACCAGATATACATACACACATGAGGAGAATAAATGGGAGAAAGACAGTCTCCCCCACATCGACCCAATAGAGGGACCAGCAGTGTTAGTCGAGGGTAGTATAATAAGTAAGGCAATCAAAGATATGAAGACAGGCAAGGCGGCTGGGCCTTCGGAAATAGTTGCCGAGATGCTGAAGGCATCTGGTACGGTGGGACACACCATGGTCACCCGGATAGTCAACCAAGTCATACAGAATGGGGTTGTTCCGAAGGACTGGCGCACCAGCATTATCGTTAACTGTTATAAGGGTAAAGGAGATGCACTAGATAGGAGTAACTATAGAGGCATTAAATTAATCGACCAGGTCATGAAGGTCACGGGAAAAGTTATAGCGCAACTAATCAGAGAGCGAATTGATCTAGATGAAATGCAGTTCGGGTTTGTGTCAGGAAAAAGTACCACAGACGCTCTTTTCATTGTACGACAACTACAGGAGAAGTACCTAGCTAAAAGTAAACCCCTATACTTAGCTTTCGTCGACTTGGAGAAGGCCTTCGACAGAGTCCCCCGTTCCATTATCTGGTGGGCTCTTAGAAAACTAGGTGTTGATGAATGGCTTGTGAGAGCTATACAAGCCATGTATAAAGAAACAGTTAGCAAGGTTAGAATTAACAACGAATATAGTGAAGAGTTTAGTGTAAAAGTTGGTGTTCATCAGGGCTCTGTTCTTAGCCCCCTACTATTTATTATTGCCCTCCAGGCTATAACAGTGGAGTTCAAGACCGGCTGCCCATGGGAACTCCTATACGCAGATGATCTAACGCTCATAGCTGAATCAATGGCCGAGCTAGAGAAGAAATTCCGAACATGGAAGCACGGCCTAGAATCAAAAGGCCTTAAAATTAACCTAGCTAAGACTAAAGTTCTAGTTTGTAAGAAAGAAAATAAGGCGGCGGTCCCCTCCGGGAAGTGGCCATGCGCAGAGTGTAGGAAAGGCGTAGGTAGAAATTCCATTTTGTGTCCCAAATGCAAAGTTTGGGTGCATAAAAGATGTAGTGGGATCACAGGTAAGTTAACTAAGAACATAGATTTTACATGTGGCCGGTGTTCTGGGGATATAAGTAGCAGCAAGTGCCCACAAAATACTAGCTCTTTCAACTGCGCAGAGGGTTCTATAGAAATAGTGGACAGCTTCCGTTACCTGGGTGACAAAATCAGCAGTGGGGGAGGGTGCTCTGAAAGTACAGTAGCTAGAGTCAGAACTGGGTGGAAAAAGTTCAGAGAGCTTATACCACTATTAGCCGCTAAAGGGTTCTCCCTAAAAATGAAAGGCAGGCTGTACGATGCCTGCATACGAACAGCAATGTTGCATGGCAGTGAGACCTGGGCATTGTGTGCAGAGGATATACGCAGACTAGAGAGAAACGAAGCTTGCATGCTCCGCTGGATGTGTAATAGTAATATACGTGAACGACAAAGCATAAACGAACTAAGGAAAAAATTAGAAATAAGAGGGATCAGATGTTGTTTACTAGAGAGAAGGCTACGTTGGTATGGTCACGTGATGCGCATGAAGGATGATAGCTGTATAACAAAGTGCAGGGCAATAAAGATAGACGGTAGCCACGGAATAGGCAGACCCAGAAAAACCTGGGACGAATTGATAAACACCGACCTCACACACTTACACCTCACCAAGACAATGTCACTGGACCGAGACCTTTGGCGGTACTCAGTAATAGAGAAGACCCGCCTTGCCAGTAGGCATCTCTAACAAAATACACCCCGTCCCACCACCACAACCCCCACCCCATCCACACCACCCCGTTCTATGTAAAGTTATGTTGGTGCCGCGCCATCCAGGCCGAAACAAATGAGATCGTGTAGGTGTCACGACAAAAAAACACACAGTCCACGCTGTAATGTGGCCGTGTAGGCAACACGGTAAAAACCTCCCAGACCCACACTGTAAATGTGGTTGGTGTTAGGAAGGGCATCCAACTGTAGAAAACCTGCCAGACAGTCCTATGCGAGCAAGAAAATCACTCTTGCCTCAAGTGGGACTACCCCCGTCCAAACCCATGCAAGCGTGGAACACGGACGTTAAATGATGATGATGATGATGATGATGACATAGGTTGTGTAGGCGCCACGGTAAAAAAGTACCCAGTACTCACTGTAAATGAGGTTGGTGTTAGGAAGGGCATCCAGCTGTAGAAATCAAGCCATAATCAGTTCCGTATGAGCAAGACATGTTCACCTGACCAGGCATTGCTCACAACAGGATAACCCGTCTAACCCATGCTAGCGTGGAAGAATGGACATAAAACAGTGATGATGATGATGATAGACACATTTGCTGATATTCAATGAGTCATTTGAAAGAATCTTTAAATGTCTCTTTTATCCCCCACTTCTTTTTTACAAGATTAATAATTAAAGTTTTGAGGGGTAACAATTTAAATACTGTATTCATAACCCAATACTTCACTAATATTGTTTAGAATTCTTTTACTGGTTTCCCTTAGAGGGATTTAGTCCATTGTATCGATACCTGTACGTTCTTTTGTTGTTTGTTTTGGAAATGTTGAATTCTGGTACATATTTTATCGATCTCTTTTGTTGAACTGCTAAGTTACAAGACGTGTACACAGATACAAACATAACCATAAACACAAACAAGCATACACATACATTGTATACACAAGGTTGGCTGAAAGGTTTATTGGCTGATCAAGATACTCTCATAGAATGACTAAATGTGGTGTATTTTTCAACATAAATCCTGCAAAGAAACAATGCAGTTATTAATAAGAAAAGTTGAAATTAATGCATGCAAGATTTCACAGTTCTAGTATCACACATGTGTATGCGTATCTCTCTCTCTCTCTATATATATATATATATATATACACAGCTGGTGATATGCATGTAAGTAAATATTTTCCTTATCTGATATTTTGTAACTAACCTTACATAGATCGATAACGAAGTATAGTTACAATGTATTATCATCACCTAGAAACGATCGTAAAGCAGTGAAGTATATTTCTAATGACTTGATTTTTTATTTCATTGTTTTAACTTATATATATATATATATATATATATAGGGGGGGGTGTAAAGTGAACCCCTTAACCACAAAGCTATGCCTACACCTATGCTGTGGGTTAAACCCCTTAACCACATAGCTTTCCTACACCTATGTTGTGGGTTAAACCCCTTAACCACACAGCTTTCCTACTCCTATGTTGTGAAATAAACTCCTTAACAATACAGCTTTCCTACACCTGTTGTGTGATAAACTCCTTAACAATTCAACTTTCCTACAACTGTTGTGTGATAAACTCCTTAACAATACAGCTTTCCTACACCTGTTGTGTGATAAACTCCTTAACAATTCAACTTTCCTACACCTGTTGTGTGATAAACTCCTTAACAATTCAACTTTCCTACAACTGTTGTGTGATAAACTCCTTAACAATACAGCTTTCCTACACCTGTTGTGTGATAAATTCCTTAACAATACAGCTTTCCTACACCTGTTGTGTGATAAACTCCTTAACAATACAGCTTTCCTACACCTGTTGTGTGATAAACTCCTTAACAATTCAACTTTCCTACACCTGTTGTGTGATAAACTCTTTAACAATTCAACTTTCCTACACCTGTTGTGTGATAAACTCCTTAACAATACAGCTTTCCTACACCTGTTGTGTGATAAACTCCTTAACAATTCAACTTTCCTACACCTGTTGTGTGATAAACTCCTTAACAATTCAACTTTCCTACACCTGTTGTGTGATAAACTCCTTAACAATTCAACTTTCCTACACCTGTTGTGTGATAAACTCCTTAACAATTCAACTTTCCTACACCTGTTGTGTGATAAACTCCTTAACAATTCAACTTTCCTACACCTGTTGTGTGATAAACTCCTCAACAATACAGCTTTCCTACACCTGTTGTGTGATAAACTCCTTAACAATTCAACTTTCCTACACCTGTTGTGTGATAAACTCCTTAACAATACAGCTTTCCTACACCTGTTGTGTGATAAACTCCTTAACAATTCAACTTTCCTACACCTGTTGTGTGATAAACTCCTTAACAATTCAACTTTCCTACACCTGTTGTGTGATAAACTCCTTAACAATTCAACTTTCCTACACCTGTTGTGTGATAAACTCCTTAACAATTCAACTTTCCTACACCTGTTGTGTGATAAACTCCTTAACAATTCAACTTTCCTACACCTGTTGTGTGATAAACTCCTCAACAATACAGCTTTCCTACACCTGTTGTGTGATAAACTCCTTAACAATTCAACTTTCCTACACCTGTTGTGTGATAAACTCCTTAACAATTCAACTTTCCTACACCTGTTGTGTGATAAACTCCTTAACAATTCAACTTTCCTACACCTGTTGTGTGATAAACTCCTTAACAATTCAACTTTCCTACACCTGTTGTGTGATAAACTCCTTAACAATTCAACTTTCCTACACCTGTTGTGTGATAAACTCCTTAACAATACAGCTTTCCTACACCTGTTGTGTGATAAACTCCTTAACAATACAGCTTTCCTACACCTGTTGTGTGATAAACTCCTTAACAATTCAACTTTCCTACACCTGTTGTGTGATAAACTCCTTAACAATTCAACTTTCCTACACCTGTTGTGTGATAAACTCCTTAACAATTCAACTTTCCTACACCTGTTGTGTGATAAACTCCTTAACAATTCAACTTTCCTACACCTGTTGTGTGATAAACTCCTTAACAATTCAACTTTCCTACACCTGTTGTGTGATAAACTCCTTAACAATACAGCTTTCCTACACCTGTTGTGTGATAAACTCCTTAACAATACAGCTTTCCTACACCTATGTTGTGGAATAAACTCCTTAACAATACAGCTTTCCTACACCTGTTGTGTGATAAACTCCTTAACAATTCAACTTTCCTACACCTGTTGTGTGATAAACTCCTTAACAATTCAACTTTCCTACACCTGTTGTGTGATAAACTCCTTAACAATACAGCTTTCCTACACCTATGTTGTGGAATAAACTCCTTAACAATTCAACTTTCCTACATCTGTTGTGTGATAAACTCCTTAACAATTCAACTTTCCTACACCTGTTGTGTGATAAACTCCTTAACAATACAGCTTTCCTACACCTGTTGTGTGATAAACTCCTTAACAATACAGCTTTCCTACACCTGTTGTGTGATAAACTCCTTAACAATTCAACTTTCCTACACCTGTTGTGTGATAAACTCCTTAACAATTCAACTTTCCTACACCTGTTGTGTGATAAACTCCTTAACAATACAGCTTTCCTACACCTGTTGTGTGATAAACTCCTTAACAATACAGCTTTCCTACACCTGTTGTGTGATAAACTCCTTAACAATACAGCTTTCCTACACCTATGTTGTGGAATAAACTCCTTAACAATACAGCTTTCCTACACCTGTTGTGTGATAAACTCCTTAACAATTCAACTTTCCTACACCTGTTGTGTGATAAACTCCTTAACAATACAGCTTTCCTACACCTATGTTGTGGAATAAACTCCTTAACAATACAGCTTTCCTACACCTATGTTGTGGAATAAACTCCTTAACAATACAGCTTTCCTACACCTGTTGTGTGATAAACTCCTTAACAATTCAACTTTCCTACACCTGTTGTGTGATAAACTCCTTAACAATACAGCTTTCCTACACCTGTTGTGTGATAAACTCCTTAACAATTCAACTTTCCTACACCTGTTGTGTGATAAACTCCTTAACAATACAGCTTTCCTACACCTGTTGTGTGATAAACTCCTTAACAATTCAACTTTCCTACACCTGTTGTGTGATAAACTCCTTAACAATTCAACTTTCCTACACCTGTTGTGTGATAAACTCCTTAACAATACAGCTTTCCTACACCTATGTTGTGGAATAAACTCCTTAACAATACAGCTTTCCTACACCTATGTTGTGGAATAAACTCCTTAACAATACAGCTTTCCTACACCTATGTTGTGTGATAAACTCCTTAACAATACAGCTTTCCTACACCTATGTTGTGGAATAAACTCCTTAACAATACAGCTTTCCTTCACCTATGTTGTGTGATAAACTCCTTAACAATACAGCTTTCCTACACCTGTTGTGTGATAAACTCCTTAACAATTCAACTTTCCTACACATGTTGTGTGATAAACTCCTTAACAATACAGCTTTCCTACACCTATGTTGTGTGATAAACTCCTTAACAATACAGCTTTCCTACACCTGTTGTGTGATAAACTCCTTAACAATTCAACTTTCCTACACCTGTTGTGTGATAAACTCCTTAACAATACAGCTTTCCTACACCTGTTGTGTGATAAACTCCTTAACAATTCAACTTTCCTACACCTGTTGTGTGATAAACTCCTTAACAATTCAACTTTCCTACACCTGTTGTGTGATAAACTCCTTAACAATACAGCTTTCCTACACCTGTTGTGTGATAAACTCCTTAACAATTCAACTTTCCTACACCTGTTGTGTGATAAACTCCTTAACAATTCAACTTTCCTACACCTGTTGTGTGATAAACTCCTTAACAATACAGCTTTCCTACACCTGTTGTGTGATAAACTCCTTAACAATACAGCTTTCCTACACCTATGTTGTGGAATAAACTCCTTAACAATACAGCTTTCCTACACCTGTTGTGTGATAAACTCCTTAACAATACAGCTTTCCTACACCTGTTGTGTGATAAACTCCTTAACAATACAGCTTTCCTACACCTATGTTGTGGAATAAACTCCTTAACAATACAGCTTTCCTACACCTGTTGTGTGATAAACTCCTTAACAATACAGCTTTCCTACACCTGTTGTGTGATAAACTCCTTAACAATACAGCTTTCCTACACCTATGTTGTGGAATAAACTCCTTAACAATACAGCTTTCCTACACCTATGTTGTGGAATAAACTCCTTAACAATACAGCTATGTTTGCACCAATGTGGTGAAGTGAACTCCTTAACCACACAGCTATGCCTGTACCTATAAATGTACAATTTAATCAGAAGACAATCAAATATAATTTAATCTCCAGCTGACAAGTGATTCTCAACACATTACCAACAACGACAGCACCAAATTCAATAAAATTATTGTTTTTTCAGAAACACACACAAGCAGAATAATCAATTGTATCATTGTTACAGAGTAAAGCACAATTATAATTACTAATTTGTTAAGCTGCACAGTTTCTGTGAGATTAGTACTTGTCTATTTGTGGCAGTTCTTGCATACAATTTACTTTCTTTCCACCCCAAAACGTGGAGAGGAATGAGGTAGGAATACATTTGGGACTTTTCTCTATAAGACATTAATATAATAGTTAGTCCAATGGGATTGAGCCATCTGATACAACACACACATATATAAGTAAGCAATAGTTGGATATCATCACTAAACAATCTCTCTCTTCTTTACATTTCAGGCAGTTTATAACTTCACTTGTGGTTATTATTGGTATGAACATATTTCACTCTTGAGATGTTTTGTTTTTGTTGTTGTTTTTTTAATCAAGGAACAACTGTATGAGTGCATTTAAAGAGAAGGAGGGAGAGTGAGAGAGAGGTAGAGGCTGAAACAGACAGTAGGACAGGTACACATAGAAAAATGGGCAAATTAGTTGGTAAATAACTAAAGTGACTAGATAGAATGTGGATAAATAGACAAACTACTGATGGTCAGTGGTAGACAGACTGTTGACATCATCATCATCATTTAACATCTGTTTTCCCTGTTAGCACTGAAGTCAGTACTGAAGTGGAGCTATTGACTTCCCAGACAGGCTAAGAGGTCTGTATCTTGCTTATGTATGGTCAATACTGCAAAGCATTTTGTCTGACACTAACAATTCTGCTAATCCACATCGCTGGACTGGGGCTTGATTTATCAACACTGAAAGTATGAAAAGCAAAGCTGACTGCTACAGTATTTGAACTCTGTGCTATTTGTTCCAACTCTCTGTGCACTAAGTATTTAATCCAACATGTCAATTTGTTGCCTTAAAGAATATATAATTGTTTCTACTTTTGGCACAAGGCCAGCAATTACTCAGTGCATTACTGGTACTTTATTTCATCGACTCCGTGAGGATGAAAGGCAAAGTTAACCTCGGCGGGATTTGAACTCAGAATGGCAAGGGACGTAACTCTATGCGTCAAAGCATGGCGTCCGACTCTCTACCGATACTGCCAATCCAAATGATTTCTACTATATATAATGATTTCTACAACAAGCCAGAAATTTGGGGAGAGGGAAAAGTCGATTAAACCGACCCCAGTGCATCACTGGTGCCTTATTTTATCAACTCCATAAGGATGAAAGGCAAAACTAATCTCGGCAGGATTTGAACTCAGAACGTAAAGAGCCATAACTCTATGCTATGAAGCATGGTGTCTGACGCTCTACCGAAACTGCCAATCCCCTGCCCTCTTAAAGAATATATGATATGAACAGGTAAATATAGGAGGTATATGAGCTACAGTTTGGTAAAGTGTTATATATTTGGTGTTGGTACCTTACACTAATGCTTCTATATCGACTATTTAACTTGTCTAACTACCTATACTAATAACCTTAATGATACAGTTATGCTGGAGTGGTGCAGGTTTTTTATTTTATTTTTCCATTACATAAACACACAACATACATAGAGACAGTTATATATGCATACACACACAAATATATACATACAGACACATATACACAAATGCAAACATATATACATGCATACATACATTCAAACAAACATACATATATATATACATACATACATACACACATAGAGAAAATTATATACGCATACAGACACAAATATATACATACACACATACGCACATGCAAACATGTATATATATATATGTGTGTGTGTATATATGTATGTGTATATATATATATACACACACACATATACATACATGCACACACATACACACGTACATATACATACATTAGTTTCCTACATTCAGTTTGTCTTCTCAGTATGAAATTACCAATAAATCTATGAAACATTGCCATAGTGAAATAAACATTAACACACTCAACTAAACATTGACTACTACTATTACTGCTGTTGCTGTACTACTATTACTACTACCACCACCACCACTACTACTACTACTGCTGCTACTACTACTACTGCTGCTACTACTACTACTACTACTACCACCACTACTACCAACAACACCACCACCACTTGTGTAATAATTGTTTCTACTTTTGGCACAAGGCCAGCAATACCCAGTAATGTACTGGTACTTTATTTTATCAACCCCATAAGGATGAAAAAATAAAGTACCACTAATGTACTGGATAATTGCTGGCCTTGTGCCAAAATAGAAACAATTATTACACAAGTGGTGGTGGTGTTGTTGGTAGTAGTGGTGGTGGTGGTAGTAGTAGTAGTAGACTAATACTACCACCACCACTACTACCAACACCAACACCATCACTTGTGTAATAATGCTCACTCTAAGTATTAGTAATAACTGTAGCTTGTTGTAGAACATAGTACAGTTCCTTGCCTGCAAATATATAGACCAACATGTTCATTAACACCTCCCCCATAATATAAACACACACAAACGTATGTAAGTGTATGTATATATATCATGATCATTTAATATGCATATGTACATATATGTATATATCATCATCATTTTACGTCCGCTTTTCCCTGCTTGCAATATATATATATATATATATATATATATATATATATGTATATATATATATATATATATATATATGTATGTATATGTATATATATATATGTATATATATATATATACACACACACCCACACACATATATATCCGTACACACATGTATATATATATACACACACACATATATATATGATATAGTTATAAATTAGAGACTGTGTTACAGTGTGTTTAACAGAGAATTGATGAAGAAAAGAAGAGAGAATAAATAGAAGTGGAGAAAGAAAGTAAATAAATAAATGAATAATAAAAGGAAAGAAAGAATAACGAAAAGAAAAAGAAGAAAAACAGACTGAGAAGAAATGGAATGAAAGACATGAAAGAAAAGAATGGAATGAAAGCTAAAAGAAAAAAACAAAAAAGCAGGTAACAAAGGGAGTGTGAAAAAAAAACAACAAAAAGGAAAAGAAGGGGAAAAGAAAAAAGAAAGTGGGAAAAGAAAAAAAGTAAAAGTTTGTGTGGTGGGTTAAAAAATAAAAAAAAGGAAAAGAGAAAAAAACAAAAAAGGAATGAGGAAAATGGAAAGAAGGAAAGAAACAAAGGAGGTAAAAGTTGGGTAAGAAGAAAACAAACAAACAAAAGCAGAGAATGAAAATAGAAATATGTGTAAATGAATAAAAAGAGGTAATAATACATAAAAAGATGTGTAGATAGATAATAGAGATGTGTACATAAGTAAAAGGAGGTAGAGAAAAATTAAATATGTGTAGAAAAAAATATCAATATTTTATAAGATGTGACTAGAAAAAGAAATATGTATAGATAAAAGAAAACAGTGTGTAGATTGATAAAAAGATGTGTAGAGAGGGAAAAAGATGTGTAGGTTAATAAAAGGGTGTGTGGATAAAGAAAACGATGTTTAGACAGAGGAAAAAGATGTAGGTAAATATATAAGATGTGCAGATAAATTAATGTGCTTTGAAATTAATATAAAAAAGATGTATAGGTAAATAAATAAAGGAAATGTGTAGAAAAGTAAAAAGATGTGTATTCAGATAAAAAAAAAAATAGAGATAAATATGATGCCTGTGTGAGATGTGCAATGCTGCATGGTAGTGTCAATGTGATCGACCAAGCATGGATAAAATGTAGATGTGGGAGAGAAGACTGCGTTGGTATGGCCATGTGATGTGCGTGGGAGATGACCGCTGGGTGAAGAAGTGCCAAGAAATCCTGGTGGAAGGAAGATGCAGTAGAGGAAGACCATGAAAAACATGGGCGAAGATGGTGAGAGGTGACCACAGATCGCTGAAGCTCACAGAGGAGATAACGAGGAACCGGGACAAATGTACTGAAGAGAACCCATCCCACCCTTGCAAGCAGGGAAAAGGGGACGTAAAATGATGATGATGATGATGATGATGATGAGATGACAAAGAGTGTAACTAACTAAATATGTTTTGATAAATAAAAAAAATGTGTAGATAAATAAACAAGTGTGTAGAAAAAGATTCATAGATAAATAAAAATATTTGTAGATAGATGAAAGGGAGTGTAGTTTAGTAAAAAGATGTCTAGTAGATAAAAAGATGCCAGTAAATAAAAGGTTGAATAGATAGAAAAAAAGACGTATAAATTAATAAAAAGATGTAAATAAATACAAATATGTATAAATTAATAAAAAGATGTGTAGATAAATTTCTAAAATGTCAAGAATTAAAAGATGTGGTTCAAAGTAGAACGTTGAGTTGATAAAAAGTTGTTATATACATAAAATTATGTAACAATAAATAAAAAAGATGCATGGGAATAAAAAGATGTGTAGAAAAAGATAAAAATATGGATAGATGAATAAAAAGATGAGTAGATGAATAAAAAGATGAGTAGATGGATAAAAAGATGTGTAGCAAGTTAGTCAAAGTTGTATAGAGAGAGATATGAATTGAAAGGTAGAGGGATAGATAGATGAAACAGAAGAAAAGAGGGTTGAAAGCATTAAAGAGATGTCTTAGATTGTAAGAAAAAGAAAGAGGAATATAGACAGAGAGAGAGAGAGAGAGAGAGAGAGAGAGAGAGAGAGAGAGAGAGAGAGAGAGAGAGAGAAAATAGATGGTGGAGAAAGGATGCCAAGTGTTTTTATAAACAGCTAAGAAAATATACAAAGGTATGCAGTGGGGTGGAAACTACTGATGGTCTTCTGTATCAACAAAAAACAGTTCAATTAAGTACATACAATGGTGTAAGTCTGCTTGTAATTGCAAATAGAGTATGGGAGGAGAAGATACTCTATTTCAGACCAGTAGCCTAGCCACAGTATGTACTACCTGTGATGATGCTTGTGTTCCCCACCCCTATAAAAACACAACACAATACACATTAAAAAAATGACAAGAAGTCCCACCCTACACACACACAAGCTGCCACTGTTTTAGGCAGGGATGTAAATCAGAGAAAAAGGATCCTGACCAAAATTTTAGAGCACTAGTTTTCCAGTGTTCTTGGTCCACAGACCACAACCCTATTGCACAACTGCTATTGGAGCAGAGTTGGCTGCCCACAAGTGTAAGCCCTACAAGGTGGAGTGGCTGTTCCAGTACGTCTCCTTTGCTGTCCTCTAGGGCAATGTATTCTCCATCCTATTGGCAGGAAGCCAGAGGCAGAGTAGCTGGAGGAGGAGGATACTCTTTCAGACACCACACATATACACACATACTCAACCATATAACCAAATGAATAATAAAGTTTATATCACCTGCTAACTGAAAACAGACCACTTAGATACAATATACAGAAAACTGATTGATTTTGCTAGATTGATTCTAGTGAACTATTGTTTCCTGTATATATAACTTGTAACAACAGGGTGTTTAGTATAAAAGAAAATTGCCTGAATTAGCAGGACTTAGGATAAGATCAATTAAAACAACGTTTGCAATGAACACTACATAGGATCAAAATGAGTAGTGGGGTCAAATCACTCAAAGTCAAGCAAGCTCTACCAGATGATGCAGATGACAGACACACACGTATATATGTGTATGTGCGTATGTGTTTTTGTGTGTGTGTGAAAGCACATGGCTTAGTGGTTAGAGCATTGGGCTTGCGTTTGGGAGGTTGTGAGTTCATTTCACGGACCGGCTGATGAATTGTCCTTGAACAAGACACTTTATTTCATGTTGCTCCAGTTTACTCAGCTGTAGAAATGAGTTGCGACGTCACTGATGCCAAGCTGTATCGGCCATTACCTTTCCCTTGGACAACATAGGTGGTGTAGAGAGGAGAAACCAGTTTGCATGGTCAACTGCTGGTCTTCCACAAACAACTTTGCATGGATTTGTGCCTTTGAGAGGAACTTTCTAGAGTGAAAATCCCATGGTCATTCTTGACTGAAGGGAGGTGTTTACCCTTTATATATATATATATATATATATATATATATATATACATATAAGCTTTTCTGGGTGGGAAATGACAATGGGCTGGGTGGTGTAGGAATCATCGTAGCAGAAAGTGGGCAGATAAGATAATAGACGTAAATAGAGTGAACGACAGAATAATTGAAATAAGACTTGTCCTCAATAGAACTACTATGACAATAATATGTGCATATGCACCACAATCCGGACTGCCTGGCATTATAAAAGACAGATTCTATGAGACTTTAATGCTCACTACCTCCCAAATAACTGACAGTAACTACATAATTATCGCTGGCGACCTAAATGGTCACGTTGGGCAACATTGTGATGGCTATGACGGAATCCATGGAGGCTATGGGTTTGGTACTAGAAATAAGGAAGGCTCCAGAATCCTGGAATTCTGTGACGCAAATAACCTAACTATCTGTAACACAAACTTCAAAAAACGAGACAATCACTTGATCGCCTATAGATCGGGGGAACACACAAGCCAGGTAGATTATATCCTTACCAGAAGATGTGACAGAGTGTCTGTTGTAAACACTAAATCCCTCCCCCATGAAGAATGCACCTCTCAACATAGACTCATAATTAGCGACCTCATAGTCAGGACGAGACGTACTCGACAACAAAAGAGGACTATCCTCAGGAGAAAAATATGGAAGTTAAAGGACCCCACAGCCAGTAATAAATTTAAAAGCATATTACTTGATGCTTTTGATAGTAAGGAAGAGCAATTAGAGTCGTACAATATAGAGGAACAGTGGGAATTCCTGAAAGCTAACCTGCTGAAGGCGACAGATGAAACCTGTGGCTGGAGCAGACCTATAGGCAGGAGGAGAGTAACTTGGTGGTGGAACAGTAAGGTGGAGGGGTCAATCAAGGCCAAAAAGTAGGCTTGGAAAGCATGGCGGGATGGTGGAAGTAGAGAAGACTATCAAGTGGCCAGGAGGAAAGCTAGGAGACAAGTGTACTTCGCAAGAAGGGAAGCAGAGGAAAGAAAGTTCAAGCATGTTCTACAATGCGAGGACCAAAAACGTGAGGTGTTCAGGATTGCTAGGCAATGTGTCAAGGAAAACCGTGATATTGTCGGGGAGAAGTGTGTCCTTAATGATGATGGTGTATTTGCCATCACTGACGCTGATAAGAAGGTAGCTTGGAAGTGTCACTACGAAAGGCTACTAAATGAGGAGAAAAATTTGGAGAAAGACAGTCTCTCCCACCAATAGAGGGACCAGCAGTGCAAGTTGAAGGTAGTATAATAAGTAAGGCGATCAAAGACATGAAGTCAGGCAAGGCGGCTGGGCCTTCGGAAATAGTTGCTGAAATGCTGAAAGCATCTGGAATGGTGGGACACACTATGGTCATCCGGATAGTAAACCAAGTCATACAGAATGGGGTCGTTCCGAAGGACTGGCGCAGCAACATCATCATTAACTGCTACAAGGGTAAAGGAGATGCCCTAGATAGGGGAAACTATAGAGGCATTAAATTAATTGACCAGGTCATGAAGGTCACAGAAAAAGTAATAGCGCAACTAATCAGAGAGCGAATTGATCTAGATGCAATGCAGTTCGGGTTTGTGTCAGGTAAAAGTACCACAGACGCTCTTTTCATTGTACGACAACTACAGGAGAAGTACCTAGCTAAAAGTAAACCCCTATACTTAGCTTTCGTCGACTTGGAGAAGGCCTTCGACAGAGTCCCCCGTTCCATTATCTGGTGGGCTCTTAGAAAACTAGGTGTTGATGAATGGCTTGTGAGAGCTATACAAGCCATGTATAAAGAAACAGTCAGCAAGGTTAGAATTAACAACGAATATAGTGAAGAGTTTAGAATAAAAGTTGGTGTTCATCAGGGCTCCGTCTTTAGCGCCCTACTATTTATTATTGCCCTTCAGGCTATAACAGAGGAGTTCAAGACCGGCTGCCCATGGGAACTTCTATACACAGATGATCTAACGCTCATAGCTGAATCAATGGCTGAACTAGAGAAGAAATTCCAAACATGGAAGCATATTCCTGTCTAAGACTAATGTTCTAGTTTGTAGGAAGGAAAATAGGGCACTGGTCCCATCTGGGAAATGGCCATACTCAGTGTGTAGGAAAGGAGTAGGCAGAAACTCCATTTTATGTCCCAAATGCAAAGTATGGGTGCATAAAAAATGTAGTGGGATTACAGGTAAGCTAACTAAGAATATAGATTTTATATGTGGCCGGTGCTCAGGTGCAATAAGTAACAGCAAGTGCCCACAAAATACTAGCTCATTCCATTGCACAGATGGTTCTATAGAAATAGTGGACACCTTCCGTTACCTGGGTGACAAAATCAGCAGTGGCGGAGGGTGCTCTGAAAGTACAGTAGCTAGAGTCAGAACGGGATGGAAAAAGTTCAGAAAGCTAATACCACTATTGGTCGCTAAAGGGTTCTCTCTAAAAATGAAAGGCAGGCTGTATGATGCCTGCATACGAACAGCAATGTTACATGGCAGTGAGACCTGGGCATTGTGTGCAGAGGATATACGCAAACTGGAGAGGAACGAAGCTTGCATGCTCCGTTGGATGTGTAATAGTAATATACGTGAACGGCAAAGCATAAATGAACTAAGGGAGAAATTAGGAATAAGAGGAATCAGATGTTGTTTACTCGAGAGAAGACTACGTTGGTATGGTCACGTGATGCGCATGAAAGACAACAGCTGCATAAAAAAAGTGCAGGGCGATAAAAATAGACGGTAGCCACAGAGTAGGCAGACCCAGAAAAACCTAGGACGACTTGATAAATTCCGACCTCAAACACTTACACCTCTCCAAGACAATGTCACTGGACCGAGATCTTTGGCGCTACACAGTAATACAGAAGACCCGTCTTGCCTAAGTACAAAGCGAAACCTACAGTCAGTAAGCACCTGTAACAAAAATACACCCCCTAATACATACTACTGTACGTCTGTATACATATATGTATGTACGTATACATACTTATATTTAAGTATCAGCCGTACTATGAATGAGAAATGAAATTTCATTTTTTCCATTTATCGTTTTCGGTACCCCGGCCGATTAACTCACTCGATATGCAAATTAGGCTGCTCAGCCGTTAATATGCATAAGGAAAGTATATACTTTCAAACGTTCAATCGACTGTCAGGAAGATATATGGTACTGATGACAGCTAATAAGCTAGAAACTAGTTCATCGTTCCTTTGTCAGTGTTGAACAAAAGAGCAACGATGGTTGCCGAACACTGTACGGCTTAATTCGAGCTGTTTGTTTACAAACAAACCGAACATTATAATAAATGTTCGGTAAACACATACGTACATATATATATATGTGTGCATGTATGTATGTATATACATACTACTGTACGTCTGTATACATATATGTATGTATGTATACATACTTATATTTAAGTAACAGCCGTACTAAGAGAGAGAAATGAAATTTAATTTTTTCCATATTATATATATATATATCATATACATCATCATCATCATCGTTTAACGTCCATCTTCCACGCTTGCATGGGTTTGGATGGGAGTTTTCCCACTTGAGGCAAGATTTGTTGTCCTGCTCATATAGGACTGTCTGGCAGGTTTTCTACGGCTGGATGCCCTCCCTAACACCAACCACGTTTACAGTGTGGACTGGGAGGTTTTTACCGTGTTACCTACACGGCCACATTACAGCGTGGACTGTGTGTTTTTTGTCGTGACACCTACATGACCTCATTTGCTTCGGCCTGGATGTTGTGGTACCAACATAACTTCACATTTAAGGGGGTGGTAAATCAAAATGGATGCAGTAAAAACCTGTTATACCATTATTCACCAGAGTACTCGATACTTGGAGTAGTAGGGTGTGGTAATATGAAAGAGTCAGGACCCCGACGGCTGAGCTCTTGCCGTTTCAACAGCTAGTTCCAAACTAGATGTTGAAACATCAAGAGCTCAGCCACCGGCATACTCTTTCCTATATATATATATATATATATAAGGGAAAATGTTTAACCCCGAAGGCAGAGCTCAAGCCGTTTCAAAGGCTATTTCAGTCCAGAAATAGCCGTCGAAACAGCTTGAGCTCTGCCATCGGGGTTAAACATTTTCCTATTACCCACTCTACAACCCTAAGTATTGAGTACTCTGGTATCTTACCACACCTCCTTTGATATATATATATATGAAGTGTTTCCGTAGGAAAGGTAAAGGAAAAGAGAGTGTTCTATGTAGACTACAGAGCTTTTTAGTTATGTAATAAACACCATAAGATAATTATTTCATTTACCAAAGGTTTCACGAGGACAGACGAGCCTGACATAGACGTCTGACTTCGCTCGTCCATTCTGACGAGCGAAATCAGACGTCTATGTCAGGCTCGTCTGTCTTCATGAAACCTTTGGTAAATGAAATAATTATCTCGTTTTTTTTTTATTACATAACTATATATATATATATACATTTAATATAGAAATGACTTCTGCAAAGGAAACAGTTCTAGTCCTGTAAAAGTCATTTCTATAATAAAATGAATATGCCTATACTCTACTAACGTATTCAGTACCTTTTTTTATCAGCGTTCACCTTCCAATTTACATTGGGATTCTACACACACATATAATCCTAGTTATATTCCATCCTCTAATATTTTTAATAATTTTGCTTTTATCCTAAACCTAACTCACTCACACCTCTATCTACATCTCTATCTTCACATATTCATCATCACTACCATTTTAAAGTCTGCTCTCTCAAACAATGAAATATAAACACAAAACGTTTATAATTTTAACAAGTTCTAACTCAATTATTTGTTCCAACTATTTCTTCTTTCCCTATAGCTCACTCGTCACACTGCAAGTCTAGCTTCCCCCTCAATCCTCATTTACATAACACTGTCATGGACTACATACAACTACATCTACTCAACCCACTATATATATATATACCTCCACTCTCATTAAGCGTGAACCTAATTCCATTTTTAACTTGTACTCCTGCATTATTGTTGTTGTTTTTTACTTTCCTATATATATATATATATAAAACTAAGAAACTTAACAAAGAGAAGATAAAATATTGAACGAAAACAAGGCAAAACGAAAAACAATATTTTTGAAGGAGAAACCTTCGAAATTTATTTAACATAATCAGCTGTACCTCTCCTCCAAAAATGTTGGCTTTATGTTTGTCTTAGAAGCAATTATTGTATATAGATCCATTAGTCAATGCTTTTATTACTGAATATTTTCAATCAGTATTTGTAGAAGTATTTTTCATCATGCCTTCTAATTTCATGTCATTACTGAATAATATCAATCAGGAAAATGTCAGATGTTATATAGGAATATAAAAAAATAGGAATTGCAAAAGAAAATATATAGAAAATAAATAAATTTCTTTCTTTTAAATTTCATTAACATAACTGTAATCTACAACTTTTGAAAACGTATCTCTGTAAAATTTCATTAAAAATATGCATCATTAGGAAAGTTATAAGAAAACAAAATCTGTGGAAGGAGCACTAAACTGTAGTTAGGTCAACAGTTGTTTCGTTTGAGCCCCATGTAGATCTATTATCAAAGGCATTCTATCTATGGCAATTTTGTCTTTTCTTTCAGACACTGCATCTTACATTATTTAATATTGGCAGTGTCGGTAGAGGGTCGGACGCCATGCTTTGCAGCACAGTTACGTCCCTTTACGGATTGCGTTCAAATCCCGCCGAGGTTAACTTTGCCTTTCATCCTTACGGGGTCGATAAAATAAAGTACCAGTAATACACTGGGATAATTGCTGGCCTTGTGCCAAAAGTAGAAACAATTATTTAATGTAATGTGTGTATATTTATTTTATTTTGAAAGACTTCAGGATGATTTGAGGGAAATTTGACTTCTATCTTCAACAAAGCAAATAACTACATAGAGGTTTGTTTAATAAAGTCTAAAGTCTGTCTTGAGCTCAGGGGTTTATCAGGCCTGTGCTCATTCCGGTTTCTGTGAAGCAACTGAAAGTACAAAACTTCCCCCTGGACAGGATGCCAGTCCATCACAGGATTGAACCCCCAGTCACTGCTGGTACTCATTTTTCAGCTGTGTATACTGAAGCACCATGAAACGAAGTGTTTTGCTCAAGAAAACAACACACAACCCAGTCCAGGAATCGAACCCATGATGTTATGATCATAAATCCATCACCCTAACCTCTAGGCCATGCCTCCACTCATTCAAATACAACTAGTTTTCTTTCTAAGCTATTTTGTAGCTTAATGCTAAACCTTACATTCTATCATAAATATTAGACAGTTTCATCTTACACATTAATACACAAGTTCTTCTGTCAAGTAAAACATCTCAGAGAAAAGGTTTACACAAGAACTGTCATAGATACAGCAATAGAACAGCAATACAGGGATCAAGTGTTGTTCACCATTGATTTAATGTTGTCTGCTCATTTCCTTTCCACGTTTTCACCTTCACATTTTTATATTTGTATTAGATTTCCTTTTCTTTGTTATTGGAGCCTTAAGTTTTTGTTTTTTTATATAACAATTTATATTTAAGGCAAAACAAAAAGAAATGAAGTAAATTCACAATGGTTCTTAAATTCTCTGCTTGACCTCTCTCCTAACTCCTGATATTACAGTGTTTTTGTTCTTTCATATATGTCTTGCTTTTTACAAACACACACATACATACATACATACATACATACATACATACATACATACATACATACATACATACATACATTCATACATATATGATATATATATATATATATATTATATCTTGTACTGTCATTTCTCTAATACGACGAGTGTGTTTAACTCTAACGCACTCAAGTATTTTTATCTTATATATATATATATATATGAATTTT
Organism: Eledone cirrhosa; assembly: GCA_964016885.1. Classification (NCBI taxonomy): domain Eukaryota; kingdom Metazoa; phylum Mollusca; class Cephalopoda; order Octopoda; family Eledonidae; genus Eledone; species Eledone cirrhosa. The sequence continues at coordinate 295,555,229 of OZ024741.1, forward strand.
TATAAATTGTAGGATTCTCAGCGCAATGGGTAGCTGTAAACAGCTGATTACTATATGTATAGTAAAAAGTCAGGTTAAGATATAACCACATACTGAGCGGAGAAATGGAGAGAGGGAGATAAAGGAAGAAAGAGAGTCTAAAGCATGAGATGAGAAATGAGAGGGGTATAGAGAGAGAGAAGAAAAAAGCGGAATGAGATCGATGGAGCAGAACTTTTTGAGAATTGAGAAAAATAAATAAAAAATAATGGAAAAAGGATGAAGAAAGTAAACTAACAAGAAAAATAGAATTTTAGTGTCATATGAATCATCAGCGCCCTTCTAGACCAACATGGTTTCTTGCAGGAAAAAATAGGAAGGACCATATATATATAAGGCTAGCCAGTGCATCAGAACCTAAATTTCTGTTAGTCTGACACTGCAATACAGGAACAAGAGAGCAGTAGTAATAGCATGGGAGAAGGCGATAGTGTGTATATATACTGTATATATATATATATATATATATATATATATATATATATATATATATATATATATGTACAAAGATCGGAATTAAGAGTATTCCGCAGTTCACTGTAATAATAATAATAGCATTAGCTCTCAAAGAAGAATAGATAATTTCCTTCTGAACTCAAATGCAAGTATATATTACACAAAGAGAAGTGTGTTACACAGTGAGATGTGTGTAAGGAATTATTACAAGTGAGTTTACCGTTACTGTATAGGGAACAAGTTAGCAATTAAATAGAAAAAAAACTAAGTCAGAATCAAATCTCTGGATTAGAGTTTTAAATTACAAACCTTATAACTATATTTTGCTGATACGAATCTCGCTTCGTTTCACCACTTATATGTGAAGTGTATCAGGTCACAGGATCCTCAGTCAGCAAATGCGAACACTTGTAATAATTCCTTACACACATCTCCCTGTGTAACACACTTTTCTTTGTGTAATATATACTTATATATATATACTTCATTTTTGTATTTGTTTTGCATGGCTTTTTTTATCTGAAAACGTGTGTGACAATAAACAACTAAACACCCATCCAGTTATTAAACTAACCAACTGGGAGTTTATAATAAATTGAAGTAAAATTAAACAGGTGCATGTGTTTTCATTGGCAGCATGACCCTCCCAAAGTATATATATACATATATATCGGAGTAGGCAGACCCAGAAAAACCTGGGACGACTTGATAAATTCCGACCTCACACACTTACACCTCTCCAAGACAATGTCACTGGACCAAGATCTTTGGCGTTACACAGTAATACAGAAGACCCGCCTTGCCTAAGTACAAAGCAAAACCTACAGTCAGTAGACACCTCTAACAAAAATACACCCCCGCCCCATCCACACCACCCCTTTCGATGTAAAGTTATGTTGGTACCACAACATCCAGGCCGAAACAAGTGAGGTTGTGTAGGTGTCACGAAAAAAAAACACACAGTCCACGCTGTAATGTGGCCGTGTAGGCAACACGGTAAAAACCTCCCAGTCCACACTGTAAACGTGGTTGGTGTTAGGAAGGGCATCCAGCCGTAGAAAACCTGCCAGACAGTCCTATGCGAGCAAGACAACCAATCTTGCCTCAAGTGGGAAAACTCCCGTCCAAACCCATGCAAGCGTGGAAGATGAACGTTAAACGATGATGATGATGATGATACCAAGTGTTACTATAGTTACAATAAGGTAACATCAATTGAATAAGCTGAGATAGTCCCTATAAACTCAATAATGCGAGAGATGAATTAATTCCTCAATCAGAGTGAACACATTAAGTTATTTGAGTGAAACACCTTGAACAATATATAGACCGTGTGTATGCAACTATAGTATATAGCATCAACAACAACGAATACCAAAGGAAAAAGAATTTCTTATTTCGTATGAATCTCAGAATTAACCTTCTTCTTTGCTCAACTGATCTGACTGGATCCCCAAGCGAGATCCATCCATCTTGCTCAGGGTCTAACCCTGGGTCTCCTGCCAGTCGGTTTTGCCTGTAAAATCTGTCCAGCGATTCTTTTCTGAGACATTTAGTCATCTTTTCAGCATATAATAAACAAAAGCACTAATACAGCATAATTCAGAATAAAGACGCACATGAACCCACATACAATATATTTACATATAATAAACACACATGTAGTCTTTCTGCAAACATATCATAGCTACTTCAGCAAGCAGAGTAGAAGGAGCAGAGAATGATTTCGTTGTTTACCCATCTCAACCTTCTCAGGTGCTGAAGTATGGAAGAGAATACTCCTGATAGAATTTTCAAAATTTCAGTAAGTAATCTGTCTTATTTGAACAACAACAATGAATGCAACAATCGAAATCGAAACAATTTCAACAACAACTGCAACAACTTCAGCAACCACAACTGTAATAATAACATCAACCACAACAGTAATAATAACATCAACTTCAACAACAACTGCAACAACAATAACAACAACAGCTTTAGTAAGAACAGCTACAAAAATAACTGCAACAATTTCACCAGCAACAATAACAGCAACTGCAACAACAAAAGCTACAAAAATAACTGCAACAATTGCAGCAACAACAACAGCCACAAAATAACTGCAACAACAACCACAACAATAACTGCAACTGCAACAACAATAGCCACAAAATAACTGCAACAACTGCAACAACAACAGCCACAACAACAACAACCACAACAATGACTGCAACTGCAACAACAATAGACATATGAGAGAGTGAGATGTAGGAGTAAAATCTGTCTCACTTGTCTAGTGTGACAGATTATTGAATAAAGACAGACATCATGAAAGCACATCAATGGCTGATAATAAAAATTGTTATTCATGACTGACTTACCACCATATATATATATATGTGTGTGTGTGTACATGCATATGTAATTATATATATATATAAGTATGTATATATACGTACATACATATAAGTATACAGATGCACAGTAGTATGTATATATATACATACATGCACATATATATATATGTACGTATGGATTTACCAAACATTTATTATAATGCTCGGTGTGTTTGTAAACAAACATCCCGAATTAAGCAGTACAGTGTCTAGCAACCATCATTGCTCATTTGTTCAACACTGACAAAGGAACGATGTACTAGTTTCAAGCTTATTAGCTATCGTCAGCACCGTATACCTTTCTGCCAGATGATTGAATGTCTGAAAGTATATACTTTCCTTATGCATATTAATGGCTGAGCAGCCTAATTTGCATATCGAGTGAGTTAATCGGCCGGGTGCACCGAAAACGATAAACGGAAAAAATGAAACGAAATTTCATTTCTCACTCTTAGTACGGCTGTTACTTAAATATAAGTATGTATATATATGTACATACATATACGTATACAGACGTACAGTAGTATGTATATATATACATACATGCACACATATATATATGTATGTATGGATTTAGCGTATTTATATGTATATGTCTGTATACATATATGTATGTACGTATATATACATACTTATATTTAAGTAACAACCGTACTAAGACTGAGAAATGAAATTTCGTTTCATTTTTTCCATTTATATATATATATATGTATATATATATATATATGTATATATATATATGTATATATATATATGTATATATAAACAGTTACATATGCATGTACACACACAAACATTCACATATCCATTGCATGCACTTGCACAGCACACACATACACACACAAACAGTCATATATATATATATGTGTGTGTGTGCGTGTGTTTGTGTGTGTGTGTGTGTTTATCATCATCATCACCATAGTTTAAAGTCTATTTTCCACACTAGCATGGGTTAGACGAGTTTGTCCCATTATAGGCAAGTTGAGTCAGGTGACCATGTCTCACTTATATAGGAAAGTTTCTGGCTGGTTTTCTATGGCTGGATGCCCTTCCTGGCGCCAACCACATTTACAGTGTGTGCTGGGTGCTTTTTGTTGTGTCTCCTATACGACCGCTTTACAGTGAAAGCTGGATGTTTTGTAGTACCAACATAATATATATATATATATATATATATATATATATATATATATGCATGCATTCCCCAAAAACATGTTGATGGGCCTAAGTCAGTCGCAACAAATATTCCAGTTGTTTGATTAATGGAACAACCTGCTCATGAACTTAATATGAAAGTGGTTGAACATTCCACAGACATATGTTCCAGCTGAGTTGACTGGAGCAATGTGAAATAAAGTATCTTGCTCACAAACACAACACACTGCCAGGAATCCAACTCCTGTCCTTATGATTGTGTGCCAAACAGCCTAACCACTAAGCCACATCTTCATACAACATACATACACACAAGCATACATACACACACACAAACACACACATACACACACACATACACACACACATACAAACATATCTAAACACACATATATACACATATGCATACACACACTCATACAAACACACAAACACACATACATATATACACCTTCAGCTTCATACCCATCATTATTGGAGCTACAGGCTATATACCAACCCACTTGGACCAAAGTATGACAGAACTTGGATTTATGGACAAAGAGCGCATCTCCCTAATTCATAGACTATAAATGGCTGCAATAGCTGGCACCTTCAAAATTTGCAAAACATTCTTGCGATTCAAGTGTTGACAATTTCTTTTCTTATTCAACCTTGCCACCAGGAAGGTGGCCGGTCAAGAATGTACACGAAATTAAGAGAAAGAGAAACACACACACACACACACACACACACACATACATACATACATACATACATACATACATACATACATACATACATACATACTTACATACTTACTGAACCACAAAAAAAGCAAAACTTCAACTCATGGGAAAATAATGCTGTTATATTTGGTGTATCAACTGGCTAAAATCAGATTTGCCTGCATCAATGGTCGACATTGTTTTTAATCAATAGAATATCTGGAGAAAGTTTTTTTGTGATGTTTATCTTTTCAGCTGAAATAGCAGCTTATCATGGGTCTTTTTTAGTTTTGAAACTTTGGTTAAATATAGGAAAAAATCTAAAACTAAAACTAGAACTAAAAGACACCAGTGTGTAGTTAGTGTGCGATGTTTGATGGTAGTGAAACATAGTTGGCGAATGAATGTGTAGAATTACAGGAGTTTGTGGTTGCTTGAAGGAAATGAGGTGTGTATGCTCTGTTAGATGTGTAATGTTGCTAATGTTAGTATGTAGAGCTGGCATCTGGGTATTTAGTGTCCCCTTTTCTCAATTATTCACCCCGTTCACCCAAATAAAATAATTTCAACCTTGTTTGGTAAGTTGACAAACCTAGATTTTGGCACTGCATACTTTGACCACACTAAGAAAATTACAAAGCTAGAATTTTCCACTACACAGTCCACATTCATCCATAACAAATTATGTGACAGGCCATATCCCCATACAGATGTTTTCTGATTTATTTATTGATCACAGGAGATTATTGTACATTTCTATAGAACTGGGATTCTTTAAAGTTCAGGAACCCACATCTCTGATGTCTGAGCTCTAGTTGTCCTTATTGGTGGTGGTGGTGGTAGTAGTAATAGTAGTAGCAGCAACAGCCTTCTAGTGTACATAAATGATGGTGCAGAAAGGAGAAGAGAAGAAGGCTGAGTATATAATAAGAAGAATCAAAAGTTTGGCAATTGAATGTGGAGAACTGTGAAGTTGTTGAGACTAGAAAGAAATTATGTGAGATTAATCTGTTAGATGTGTAATGTTAAAGTAGAATAGAGTTCAAATGAGTTGAAAGAAAGACTGAATATAAGAGAAAGTAGATGGTTTGAGGTTTTATTCTTTACTGTCTAACCCATGCAAGCGTGGAAAAATGGACGTTAAACAGTGATGATGATGATGATGATGATGTTGTGTGAGGGAAGGAAGGGTACTAACCATGACCTTTTACAGGGTCTTTAATGCTGGTAGGAGATGGCAAAGGGGAAGGCATCCCCAAACTGGAGGCCTGGCTTGAATACCTGCAAAAAAGGTGGACTCTATTAAAGGTACTCAAGGGCCAGGTGGTGGTTTTAAACCAAGCAATAAAAGAGAGGAAACAGAGCTGTTACAAAAAACAGGGTAGTTATGAAAGATGAACATTGGGTGAAGAAGTACCAAATGACCCAAGTGGAAGGAAGCTGTGGGAGGGAAAAAACTGATGAAACCTGATCTCAGAATGATGAAGCTCATGAAAGAGATGATAAGGGACTCTAACAAGTGGTGATAGGCTGGGATGGAAAAGATACATTCAACTCATGTGAACATGAAAAGATGGACATTAAAATTATGTGTGTGTGTGAGTGAGTGTGTATACATTAACAGTTACTTTAATAAGTGTGTGTGTAAATATATATAGCCTTCGTGTGATTGCTCCAAGACGTGTTGACAGAAGGACTCTTGAAATCTAAATGGATTTCAGCTGCTAAATGGCAGAATATGTATGTATATATTTGTAGGATACATGTATAGATATATATATATATGTATGTGTGTGTATGTATATTAATGTGTGTATGTGTATTTCTCTCTCTCTCTCTCTATATATATATATATATATATATATGTGTGTGTGTGTGTGTGTGCATGTATGTGTGTATATATATATATATATGAACACACATATATAGTTATATGTTGTTGCTATTTTGGGTATTGCAACTGCTGTTGTTGTTGTTGCTATTATTTTTATTGTTATTATGTTTGTTAAAATTTTCCCCTCTTCTTATATTACACAATTCAGTGATATTTGATAAAAATTAGATTAATATCTTGCAGCTGTTTAATGAGAAAATTTAGAGAATGCTAATTATTGCTGCAGTTTTATTGCTTAAAAATGTATCAGTGTATATATGTATGTGTGACTATCTGTGTGTGTGTGTTGGGGGGGGGGGTTATATGTGTGGCTATTTGGTACTGTATGTATCTTTGTATGTGTGTATGTGTATATGTATGTCTGTGTGTCTATGTTGTCCTGTATGTGTCAGTGTGTGTATATGTGTATATGTATGTTGATGTGTCTATGTGGATCCCTATGTATGCATGTGCATGTATTTATGTGTGTCTCTGTGTCAATATGCATGTGCTTCTGTGCATGTATGTAATTAAGTATTATTATGTAATTGTATATGTGATTTTATGTATGGGTGTATTTCCCCCACGTCATTTAACATCCGCCTTCCATGCTGGTATGGGTTGGACAGCTTGTTGTGTTTTGAGGCTAGATAGGTCAGAGAGACCTCGTCTTGTATATGTCTTCTATATTTGGTATGGTTTCTAAGGCTGGATGCCCTCCCTAACACTAGCCACCTTACAGGGTGTACTGGGTGTTTTTCATGGCAGCAGCACTACCACTCTACAGAGTGTACTAGGGTGCATTTTATCATGGCAAGAGAGGTTCTTATATGCTTGGCCAGCTTAAAGAGTCCTCTTTACAATATATTGTCTCTGATTGCAAACTGCATGTTAGAGTATATTGGATACATTCTATCATAGCACAATATTATCTTACTACGTAATGGACTTCTCTACTCCATGTAATCACCAATCTCTCGTTTTATTCACTTTTAATATCACAGTGTCTGTACAAGTAGACAGGTATTATTGGCAGCAGAGTTACGGCCCTTTATGATCTGAGTTCAAATCTCGCCGAGGTAATTTTGCCTTTCGTCCTTATGGGGTCGATAAAATAAAGTACCAGTAATGCACTGAGTAATTGCTGGCCTTGTGCCAAAAGTAGAAACAATTATTCTTATACAGGGTGGTGTTATAGAATGTCAAGTCATTTGCATTACAGAACTCTAGGAGCCTTGATCCCTCTTCATATCTCACCCCAAGTACACTGTGAAGTCCATGTTCAACATGTCCAAGTCTATATATGTATGATTCCTGATGTATATTGGGAGGTAACCACTGTCAAAAAAGGCACTCAATATGTTAGTAGAGTATAGGTATATTCATTTTATTATAGAAATGAATTCTACAGGACTAGAACTGTTTTATTCATAAGAAATCATCAGGAAAGTCAGATAATTTTTGTCAGCTTCAGTATTTATAGTTTCATTGGAATGGGTGTTGGGAATGGTTATAGTGGGGGATGGATAGATAGAGAGGGATGTAGTGTAGTGGGTGATGGAGTGAAGGTGAAGTACTGTAAATGTGGTTGGTGCTAGGAAGGGCATCCAACTGTAGAAAGCCAGCCAGAAACAGTCCTATATGAGCGATACATGGTCACCCGACTCAACTTGCCTCTAATGGGATAAACCTGTCTAATCCATGTTAGCATGGCAGATAGACGTTAAACAATGATGATGATATATATATATATTCAATTCAATCCAGGGCCTTTTCACTCCTACCGGAGGAACCCCTCCCTGATTGACCTCCACTATTTTCTGTTTTAGTTTTGGTCATGTCAGGAGTGTAACCGTACTCCACCACCCTTGACCACTTGCAGGTTGGTGAGGGGATTTAACCCATAGCTGGGTAAACTCATTTCTACAACTGACTGAACTGGAGCAACATGAAATAAAGTCTTTTGCTCAGGAATACAACGCAAAGTCCGAGAATCAAACTCACAACAGGATTGTAAGCCCAGCACTCTAACCACTAAGCTATGGTAGAGGTAGACAAAGAAAGACCTGAGCTGAGGTTATGAGAGCTGACCTCAAATCACAGATTCACAGAGGTGATGACAAAGGATCGTGATGTGTAGAGAAATGCCATCCTGAGAAGAACCCATCCAGCCCATGCAAGTGTGGAACTGCGGATGTAAAAATGACAAGGTTAATGATGATAGAAATATATATATATATATATATATATATATATATATATATATATATGTATATGTGTGTGTGTGTGTGTGTGCGTGTATGTGTGTGTTTGAATTCTTTTGGTTTTCCATGCATATATGCATGTCTTTGTACATAATTGAATGTGTATGCATATGAATATATGGTGTGTGTGAGTGTTAGAGAGAAAGAGAGAGAGGGGTGTCTTGATGTGTGTGTGAATGTGTAATGTATGTGTGCAAATGTATAATATTTTTCTGTACTTAGTATGTGTGAAATAAATATTTCAGTTTTATGAGTATATGAGTATGTGTATATGAGTATGTGTATATGAGTATGTGTATATGAGTATGTGTATATGAGTATATGAGTATGTCTATGTAAGTCAATGTGTGCGTGTGGGTGCGGCAGGTGGGGGTAATATGTGTGTGCCTATGTATATATGTGTGTGAGTGTGTTAGTATGTATGCACATGTGTGTGTAAATGAGTATATATGTATGTATATACTTGTGTGAGTGAGTGAATGTTGGTGCAGGTGTGGGTGAGGGAGTGTAAGGAGAGCGGGGTAGTATGTGTGTGTGTGTGTATATATGTGTGTGAGTATTACTATGTGTGTATGTATATGTGTGAGTGAGTGTATATGTGTATTTACTTGTGTGAGTGTATATGTGTATATGTGTATATGTGTATATTATCATCATCACTGTTTGGTGTATATGTGTGTGTGTGTGTGTATGTGTGTATGTTTGGGTATATGAGTGTATGTATGTATCTACTTGTGTGATTGAGTGTAGGTGCATGTAGGTGTGTATAGTTGCATATATGGACGTGACTGATGGCATGTATGTGTGTGTGTCTGTATATATATATATATAATATATATATATACATATATGGTGTATATGTTTGTGCATCTATGTCAGTGTGCATATATATATATATATATATATATATATATACCTATATATATATATATTTATATATATATATATACATACATACACACACACATAGATGTGTGTGTATATATAAATATATATATATATATATATACACACACATATATGGTGTATATGTTTGTGCATCTATGTGTGTGTGTGTATGTATGTATATATATACACACACATATATTGTGTATGTGTTTGTGCATGTGTATGTGTGCTTTTACCTAAATAACCAGAAAACAGATAATCTAGCAAACTATAATTTATTCAAAGTGGACCAAACTTGAAGTGTTAATGCTTTTATAATGAACCTTCAGGGATTTCACATTATACGCATACACACAGACAGACACATAAACACATACATAGACACAAACACACACACAGAGATAAACATAGAGTTCCACACACACATATATATATACATATATATATATATATATATATATATATACATATATATATATATATATATATATATATATATATATATATATATATATATATATATATATATATATATATATATATATATATATATGCATACATACATATACACAGGAGAAGAAGGGAGAGAGAGAAAGAAAGTGTCATGCACATAGACAAACATAGAGAGAAAGAGAGAGTCTCACACACACATATATATACACATGGGTGCACATACACAGATATTTGGAGAAAGAGAGAGACTCACACATATATACATTCATACATATGTATATACTAGATACATACATTTGCACATATAAAGTTATGTACATGAATACATGCGTAAGTATATATAAATACATATATATGTACATACGTATATATTAAATACATAGATTTGGAGATATAAAGTTAAGTGCATACATAAATGCATATATATGTGTGTGTTTGCTATTTAATATATATCATCATCATCATCTTAACACACACACACACACACACACATATATATATATATATATATATATATATATACAGTTATAACTTTATCATATGCTTCGTCTGCTTAGCACACAACCTAATTATATATCTTAATTAACTTCCATGCTAATAATATGTAAACTAGCACATCCATTTCAGAATACTACTATCATTGATAGAATAATATATAAGGCTCTCGGTTGCATATTTCCTTCTTGCAGTTTAGATGATGTACATACTTTCTGATGGGGATCCCCACTCTGAACATCGATTCACAGCAATATTTTTCAATTTACAGAGAAACATGTATGTTTGTTATGTTAACATGACTATAAACATAAACTGGCATCAACGTATTACAGATTAGAGTTTATACAAAATTTGCCCAAGATAACAACTACAATTGCTCAAAGGCAGATATGATTTGCTGGACATTGCTGAAGAAGTAAGCAGAAAAATATGGAAAGGTTTGAGAGATGTAACAGAAATATTGCATAAGAGTCTTTTATTAAATACTGACAGTGGCATCAACTTATTACAAATGAAAGTTTGTAAGGAAACTTGCTCAAGATAACAGCTACAATTGCTCAAAGATGGTTATGATTTGTAGGACTTTGTTGGAAAAGTAAGCAGGAAGTTATACGCAAGCTACTATTGCGGGAACCAACTCATGGGAGACACAGTAGAGAAAGACCTGCTTGAACATTCATTGATCAACTCTCAGATGATACAAACCTCAGTAGAGAGTAGTTGCCAGGAGCAATGGAAAATTGTAAATTGTAGGAGAGCATTTGTCAGGAACGTTCGACTGTGTTTGCAATGATGATGATGATGACATGTCTGTATAGTTAAAATGTGTTACACATTTTCACACTTTTGATTACTTCTTTTCTGTATATATGCAGATATAACTTTATCATTTAGGCATAATTACTTCTGAAAGAGGATACCTCACATTCTTTTACTTTCAATGAATATAGCTATGACCAGGTGATGTTGATGTCATCAGACAGTGTCCAAAGTTCATTGGGTGTTTAAACACTTAACCCTTAAAACCCTCTATGTAAAGATACTTGAATCATCATTTTTCTTTGACCTTCTCCTCTCTTGTCACTTTGGTCATCACTGTATTTCATTTTACATTCATATAAATAAAAAAAATAATAAAATTTTCCACAATTTTATATCATTATCAAACATATATTGACTAAATTACAATGATTTTGTACTACCTATCTATCTATTTGTCTATCTATCTATCTTCAACAACTGATTCTTTTTTTCAAATACCACTTTGGAAGAAGAATCAGGATGGAGAGAGAGGTGCTGTACCCCAGCAAGTTTTATGAAAGGTGGGTGAAAGTGGCGAGAATGGCCCGAGTTTGAGGAGCTCTACCAGTTTGAGACAAAATCTACAGGCACGGACGTTCTGGCAGAGATCCTGCCAAAAGGACCTGTCCAAGATGTGAGCAGGACATCGAAACTGCTCTGCACGCAATTGTTCAGTGCCCAGGGGTGACCTACCTGTGGAATTATGCCGAACAGCTACTGTCACGTGTGGGACGCATCCAGTTGTCAGCCGAGTCTATCGTGAGGATCACCCCACCGCCTTCATTTAAGAATGAAGAAGACGCGGTCTTCTTCTGTCTGGTGGCTATGGTGAAAGAGGTAATATGGTGGACGAGGTTAAAAGGACTGAGGGCAAGCACCTTTCTCTCCGAAAAACAACTAATCCCTTTCTTTAAGTACCACTTCATAAGGAAAGAGAGAGTGGAGAGAGAGGTGCTACACCCCAGGAAATTTGCTGAAAGGTGGGTGAATGGGTCTTCTCTGTATATAAACCTGTAGGTTGAGGAAGATAAACAGAGGGAAGACGGGAACACCTACAAAACCTGTTCCTGGTGTTGAGGGTTGTTCTATCCACAGGGTGTAAAACAACCCTGCAGTAGTGTTACCCCCCCCCCCTAATGGGGATTTCAATTGTTTTATTTTATATAGTTTATTGTTATTTATCATTAAAGATTTTATTTAAAACCCCCACCGTCACATCTTGTAATGTCCCATTTTTGTACACCCCGGTGGCAAATAAAGAAAGATATCTATAAATATATATATAAATAAAATTAATATATATATATATATATATTAGCAGATGTCTGTGTATTTGTATGTCTATGCATAATGTCAATGAGGGAGTGAGAGGGGAGAGAAAGAAACGAAGAGGCAAAGTGAGGAAGTAGCTCTTTACTCCTCCTCCTCCATCTCCTCATTCATCACAACGTTTTCCAATAGAGGGGAGAAATGTAAATAGTGTGAGTGTGTGAGTGAGTTAGAAAAAGAGAGAAAGAGAGAGGGAGAGAGAGGGACAGAGAGAGAAACAGACAGACTAAAAGAGAGGAAGTGTTACAGGGAGTGTGGTGAGAGAAACGCAGAATGAGAAAAAGACAGAGAGAAGAGAGAAAGAAACGCAGAGAGAACAAGTTTCTATAGAAGATGTTGAAAGAGAGGGGGATAGAGGGGGAGAGAGAGAGAGAGAGAGAGAGAGAGAGAGACGCTGTGTGTATGTTCTATAGAAGTTGAAAGAAAAGCAGCACAAAAGGTGGGGGATAGCGACAGAGAGAGAGAAAGAAAGCGAGAGAGAGAGAGACGCTGTGTTTGATACTGCATGTATATGTGTCAGTGTAGATACATGTGTGTGTGTGTGATGTGTGTGGAAATAAGAGGGGAAGGAAAGCAATAACTATCAATATGCGCATGTGTGCATGTGTGCGTGAGTGTGCATGTCGCATTCCAAAAAAAGTAAAAACTATCAACATGTATGTGTGTGTGTGTGTGCATGTGTGTACGTGCATGCATGTGCGTGTGCATTTGCATGCATGTGTGAGTTTGCATCCATGTGCGTTTGCATGTGTGTGTGTGTGTGTGTGTGTGTGCGAGCGGTGTTCCACAATCGCCATTTATTTCAATCACTCTTATGAAGATATTCATGTAACTTTCACTCAATTTTTCATTTAATCCCCATTTTAATTTTCAAAAAGGTTTCTGAGAAAAATGTTCTTATTCTCTACAAGAGGAGACGGGGTAGATGTAGATGATCAGTATTCTACAGTGAAGCAAAGATGAGTACAGGTAGCCAGAGCAAGGTCACTAGAGACCCCTGCACAACGACAACAAAGACATGAAAATGACCAGAGGAGAGCTGCTGCACACAGGGCCAATGAGTCACAAGAGGCAAGGGAAAAATGGTTTGAACAATTACATCAATAAAATGCAATCTGCTGGAGCCAATAGTCAAATAAGGAAAGAGAAAAATGTTTAAAGGATGCAAGACAAAGACAAGCTACCAAAGTTACCAATGAGACAATAGGTCAGCGAGAGATTAGTCAAAGAAAAAACCAGGAGCAAACAGTTGCTGCAAAATTTCGCCAATCCTCAGAGGAAAGACGTGCCTTGATCAAGATAGGCTGAATACGTTTGACAAAAGAGTTGCACCTTTCAAGGGGACTTGGAAAAGATCAGCTTTCAACTATGATCCAAAATATGATTATTCTACAGAGAAATTGATTGATATTGGAGCAATGTCAAAAGAGTGCAATTTTTGTAAAGGAAAGAAATGGGAAAGAGGATTGCCACATGCCCACATTTTGATTTGGTTACAAGAAAAACTTCAGCCAAATGATATTGATTTATTTATTGCCTGATCCACAACAAAATTCTTTGCTGCATGAAATTGTCAAGTCCCAGATGATTCATGGGCCCTGTGGTTCAATTAATCCATCCTCCCCATGCATGAGGGATAATAAGTGTACCAATAATTACCCGTGTTTCTTTGTACAAGAAATCCAAACTGGAGAAGGTGGCTACCGCCTTTACAGGAGAAGAAAACCTGGGCAAAAACAAATGAGAAATGGTCAAGAATTCATCATTGACAATCGGTGAGTTGTACCCTCTTGTCCACTTCTTACAAAAACTTTGAAAGTCCCTATCAATGTTGAATTCTGCCACTCTGTTAAGTCTATTAAGTATGTTTGCAAATACATAAACAAAGGTTTAGAGTGTATGTTGCAACATACACTCTTATGCAGAATGGCAGTTAGCAGATAAATAAAAATGACAAAGTTGCACAGTATAAGAGAGGAAGGCTTTTGGGTGCATCTTCAATTTTCCCATTCATGAGAGGCACCCAGCCATCATTCATCTGAGTGTCCATGTAGAGAATGGCCAAGTGGGTATCTTTAGAAAGCAAACAGCCTTGCAACAAGCACTTTCTTCAAAAGAAACTACCCTTACTGCCTTTTTTGAGTTGTGTCAAGAAGATGAAGATGCAAGAAAACTTCTTTACCAAGAATTACCCAAGTATTACACCTGGAGAAACAATAAATGGCACAAGAGGAAACGTGGGGCTAACACTCTTGCAAGAGTTTACAGTGCCACCCAAGCCAAGCAGAATGCTCTTACTTACGGCTCCTTTTGCATGAAGTACATGGTCCCAAATCATTCCAAGATTTGGGGAGGGTAAATGATCATGTGTGTGAAATTTATAGGGAAGCATGCTATTAACAAGGTTTTTTAGAAAATCATGAGCATTGGGACCTTGCATTGACTGAAACATTAGTGTCAGATTCTCCAAGGAAACTCTGTAACCTTTTTGCAATTATGCAGAGCATGTGTCAACTTGACAGTCCACTACAGCTTTGGATGAAATATTGTGAGGACATGGCTGAGAACTTAAAGTATGCAGTTCAACAGGCAAACCCAGATATCAATATTCAGTTCTCTGAAACATTTTTTAACCAAGCACTGATTGGAATTGAGGATCAAGTTTTGGCTGTGGGAGGCAAACATTCGCAAGAGTCTGGATCTGGACTGCCAAAAACAAACCGTCAAGTTAGTGTGTTAACTTCAAGAGACATAGCAAGAGAGACAAATTATAACATCACAGAATTGGCTGCATTTGTGAACGAACATGAACCTAAACTTCTTCCAGAACAACGTTGTGCATATGATAAAATTATTTCATCAGTCAGAGAAAAAAGTGGAGGAATTTTCTCTCTTGATGCTCCTGGTGGCACTGGTAAAACATTTCTAACAACATCGCTTCTCTCCAAGGTAAGGCAACAAAAAAGAATTGCAGAAGCAAAGGCTCAGGTTTAGCAAAAGTGTTGTGCCAATGCCACCTGATCATTTGGGATGAATGCACCATGTCACATAGAGGTGCAATGGAAGCTCTTGCAGGTCATAAGGGGCAACAATAAATCTATGGGAGTAGTTACATTAATTTTATCAGGAGACTTCAGAGACATATTACCTGTCATTCCGAGAGGAACAGGGGCTGATGAAATAAAAGTCTTCGTACCTATGGAATAAAGTACAGAAATTCTCCTTCAATACTAACATGCGAGCTTTATTACAGGGGGACCAATGTGCAGAACAGTTTTCAACCCAGCTCCTCCAATTAGGAAATGGTAAAGTACCAATTGATGGGAGTGGTGATATCAATTTGGCTCATATTGCTATCATCGTGAACTCCTCAGCTGAATTGAATAACAAGTATTTCAAGACTTAATAATTATAATTCACATAAATGGTTGTGTGAAAGGGCAATTCTTGCTAAAAAAAATGAGACAGTAACAAGGATTAACCATGAGCTAATGAATAAGATTCCAACAGTCATTAAGGAGTACAAATCAGTTGATTCAGTCCTTGATGAAAATCAATCTGTCCACTACCCAACAGAGTTCCTTAATTCTCTTGAGCCACTTGGAACTCCTCCACATAAACTTTTCTGAAGGAAGGAGTCCCAATAATGCTTCTAAGAAATTTAGATCCTCCTAAATTATGCAATGGGACAAGGTTGATTGTGAAGACATTATCATCTAATGTGATAGAAGCTACCATCATCAATGGATGTGCTTCTGGGGAAGAGGTTTTCATTCCAAGAATTTCAATCAAACCAACAGACATGCCATTTGAGTTCAAACGAACACAATTCCCAGTGTGACTTTGCTTCACATTGTCTATTAATAAAGCTCATGGTCAAACTTTGAAATCTACTGGCTTGCACTTAACTGAGCCTTGCTTTTCTCATGGTCAACTTTACATTGGTTGCTCCAGGGTGGGTAGTTTTCAAGACTTATTTGTCTATGCTCCAAACCAGAAAACAAAAGAATGTTGTTTACCCAGAAGCTCTGGCTATATATATAAGGAACAATTTTGTTCCTGAGCAATGCTGGGTGCCACTGGTAGTATATATATATATATATTTATATATATATATATACATATATGTATATATTGTTATACTTTGGGAGGGTCATGTTGCCAACACACGATTTCAACACACAATTTCAGATAAAGAATCTTGCTAAACAAATTCAGAAACGATTTATGTATATATATATATATATATATATATATATATAGAGAGAGAGAGAGAGAGAGAGAGAGAGAGAGAGAGAGAGAGGGGTAGACAAGCAGAGAGATAGATAGATGTATTTATTATCAAAAGATAGATAGATTCATAGGTAGGTAGCTGTCATCACTTCAAACAACAACAACTGTCACCACTTCAACCATCACCTCCACCACCACCAACAAAATCTGTTAAAACTTCTGCTGTAATTATTTGCTTTTAATGAGACAAATGGTTAAAGCAAAAGATGCGCACACACGCATCTGTATACATACATACATGTTTATATATATATATATATATATATATATATATGCACACACATACACACATATATATATATGTGCACACACATATCTGTATACATACATGTTCATATATATATATATACATATACACACATACACACATATATATATATATATATATATATATATATATATATATATATATATATATATATATATATATATATATATATATATTTATATATATGCACATACACACACACATATATAAGCATACACTCACAAGACGGGCATACATAGATACAAGAAAATGCAGTTACATTTACATAGAAGCAACACTTAAGAAAATAGAACCATCTTCGTCACCACCACTACCCCCATCACCATCACTTCACCAGCACCATCACAACAACATCATCAATGCCAACATGATCACCATCAACACCACCACCACCACCACCAACAACAACAACAACAACACTAACACTACCGCTATCTCAGCATCGCCACAACCACTATCACCACACCACCACCACCACCACCACCAACACTGCTATCACCACATCACCACCAACAACAACAACACTACCACCAACAACCACAACAATGGGAAGACGAAGAAGTAAAAACACTTAGCTAGAGTAAAGTCATTAGTTATGTCTGCATAATAGCATTAGTTATGTCTCGTCTTCTATTGCAAACCTATAAATCAATAAGTAATAAAGAAAATTGATTTGTGAAGATGATAATACAAAAAAAAATAGGCTAAAATGAATTTAAAAATAACAACAAATAAATGTTATTAAGAAGAAATGCTTAGATATATACATTAAAAAATAGAAAATAAAATCATATATATACATATATACTTATATATGTATATACTTATATATGTATATATACATATATATTATATATTTATATATACATATATACTTATATATGTATATATACATATATATTATATATTTATATATACATAAATACATATATATACATATTCACATATATATTTATATACATATATATACATATATATTATATATACATAAATACTTATATATATACATATATATTTATATACATATATATACATATATATTATATATATTATATAAATATACATAAATACATATAGATACATATATATTTATATATATATATACATAAATATACATATGTGCATGCGTGTATATGTGTATATATGTATATGTATATATGCAAATATATATATATGTAAACAATGGAAACAATTTTTTTTTTTATGGAAATGTCATTTTAAATCGAAAATATTTTGTCGCCACTTCAATTCCTAAGTGAATTTCTCTTTAGTTTAGAATCTAATGGCCAAAACAAGAACAACCACAACAACAATTCACACACACATACTCACACACATAGACATATACATATATATATATATATATATATATATATAGATATATATATATACATGTATATATATATATATATATATATATATATATATATATATATATATATATATATATATATATAATATATACATGTATATATATATATATATATATAATATATACATGTATATATATATATATATATATATATATATATATATATATATATATATATATATATATATATATATATACATGTATATATATATATATATATATATATATATATATATATATATATATATATATATATATATATATATATATATACATGTATATATATACACATACACATATTATATATACACATACATATATATATATATATATATATATATATATATATATATATATATATATATATATATATATATAATATATACATGTATATATATATATATATATATAATATATACATGTATATATATATATATATATATATATATATATATATATACATGTATATATATACACATACACATATTATATATACACAAACATATATATATATATATATATACACACACACAATTCATTAAAAATGATTATATATGTATAATCAAAGAGAGAAATTTGGTTTTACAAACAGAAGAATTACCACTTAATGCATAAAGCAAAGAATTTCAGTTATTTTCTTGAGTTGAGAGCCTACCAGGGATTGATCCATAGGCATAAACCTCTTCCCCCTTGACCTACAGTAGCTTTTCAGTCAGGGGCAGTACTACCATTAAGCCAATGAGCCAGCCACCCAAAGAATAGAATTCAGAGAAGTGCAGACTTCAGAGAGGTGCAGACTTCAGAGAGGTGCAGACCACAGAAATGTGCAGACTTCAGAGAGGTGCAGACTTCAGAGAGGTGCAGACCACAGAAATGTGCAGACTTCAGAGAGGTGCAGACCCAGATATGTGCAGACCTCACAGAGGTGCATACTTCAGAAAGGTGCATACTTCAACAAAGTGCAGACCACAGAAAAATGCAGACCTCAGAGAAATTAAACTTCAGAGTGGTGCAGACCCCAAACTGATGCAGACCTCAGAGAAGTGCAGATATCAGAGAGGTGCAGGCCACAGAGAAGTACAGGCCACAGAGAGGTACAGGCCAGAGAGAGGTGCAGGCCACAGAGATGTACAGGCCACAGAGAGGTACAGGCCAGAGAGAGGTGCAGGACACAGAGAGGTACAGGCCAGAGATAGGTACAGGCCACAGAGATGTACAGGCCACAGAGAGGTACAGGCCAGAGAAATGTACAGGCCACAGAGAGGTACAGGCCACAGAGAGGTACAGGCCAGAGAGAGGTGCAGGCCACAGAGAGGTGCAGGCCACAGAGAGGTACAGGCCACAGAGAGGTACAGGCCAGAGAGAGGTACATGCCACAGAGAGGTACAGGCCACAGAGAGGTACAGGCCAGAGAGAGGTGCAGGCCACAGAGAGGTGCAGGCCACAGAGAGGTACAGGCCACAGAGAGGTACAGGCCAGAGAGATGTACAGGCCACAGAGAGGTACAGGCCACAGGGAGGTACAGGCAACAGAGATGTACATGCCACAGAGATGTACAGGCCACAGAGAGGTACAGGCCAGAGAGAGGTGCAGGCCACAGAGAGGTGCAGGCCACAGAGAGGTACAGGCCACAGAGAGGTACAGGCCAGAGAGATGTACAGGCCACAAGGATGTGCAGGCCACAGAGATGTGCAGGCCACAGAGAGGTGCAGGCCACAGAGAGGTACAGGCCACAGAGAGGTACAGGCCAGAGAGAGGTACAGGCCAGAGAGATGTATAGGCCACAGAGATGTGCAGGCCACAGAGATGTGCAGGCCACAGAGAGGTGCAGGCCACAGAGAGGTACAGGCCACAGAGAGGTACAGGCCACAGAGATGTGCAGGCCACAGAGAGGTGCAGGCCACAGAGAGGTACAGGCCACAGAGAGGTACAGGCCAGAGAGAGGTACAGGCCAGAGAGATGTATAGGCCACAGAGATGTGCAGGCCACAGAGATGTGCAGGCCACAGAGAGGTACAGGCCACAGAGAGGTACAGGCCAGAGAGAGGTGCAGGCCACAGAGATGTGCAGGCCACAGAGATGTGCAGGCCACAGAGAGGTACAGGCCAAAGAGAGGTACAGGCCACAGAGAGGTACAGGCCAGAGAGATGTACAGGCCACAGAGAGGTACAGGCCAGAGAGAGGTGCAGGCCAGAGAGAGGTACAGGCCAGAGAGATGTACAGGCCACAGAGAGGTACAGGCCAGAGAGAGGTACAGGCCAAAGAGAGGTACAGGCCACAGAGAGGTACAGGCCAGAGAGAGGTGCAGGCCACAGAGAGGTACAGGCCAGAGAGAGGTGCAGGCCAGAGAGAGGTACAGGCCAGAGAGATGTACAGGCCACAGAGAGGTACAGGCCAGAGAGAGGTACAGGCCAAAGAGAGGTACAGGCCACAGAGAGGTACAGGCCAGAGAGAGGTGCAGGCCACAGAGAGGTACAGGCGAGAGAGAGGTACAGGCCAAAGAGAGGTACAGGCCACAGAGAGGTACAGGACAGAGAGAGGTGCAGGCCACAGAGAGGTGCAGGCCACAGAGAGGTACAGGCCAGAGAGAGGTACAGGCCAGAGAGATGTGCAGGCCAGAGAGATGTGCAGGCCACAGAGACGTGCAGGCCACAAAGATGTGCAGGCCAAAGAGAGGTACAGGCCAGAGAGAGGTGCAGGCCACAGAGAGGTACATGCCACAGAGAGGTACAGGCCACAGAGAGGTACAGGCCAGAGAGATGTGCAGGCCACAGAGATGTGTAGGCCACAGAGATGTGCAGGCCACAGAGATGTGCAGGCCACAGAGATGTACAGGCCACAGAGAGGTACATGCCACAGAGAGGTACAGGCCACAGAGAGGTACAGGCCAAAGAGAGGTACAGGCCACAGAGAGGTACAGGCCACAGAGATGTACAGGCCACAGAGAGGTACAGGCCACAGAGATGTACAGGCCACAGAGAGGTACAGGCCACAGAGAGGTACAGGCCACAGAGAGGTACATGCCACAGAAAGGTACAGGCCACAGAGAGGTACAGGCCACAGAGAGGTACAGGCCACAGAGAGGTACATGCCACAGAGAGGTACAGGCCACAGAGAGGTACAGGCCACAGAGAGGTACAGGCCACAGAGAGGTACAGGCCACAGAGAGGTGGAGGCCACAGAGATGTGCAGGCCACAGAGAGGTACATGCCACAGAGAGGTGCAGGCCACAGAGAGGTGCAGGCCACAGAGAGGTACAGGCCAGAGAGAGGTGCAGGCCACAGAGATGTGCAGGCCACAAAGAGGTGCAGGCCACAGAGAGGTACAGGCCACAGAGAGGTACAGGCCAGAGAGAGGTACAGGCCAGAGAGATGTACAGGCCACAGAGATGTGCAGGCCACAGAGATGTGCAGGCCACAGAGAGGTGCAGGCCACAGAGAGGTACAGGCCACAGAGAGGTACAGGCCAGAGAGAGGTGCAGGCCACAGAGATGTGCAGGCCACAGAGATGTGCAGGCCACAGAGAGGTACAGGCCAAAGAGAGGTACAGGCCACAGAGAGGTACAGGCCAGAGAGATGTACAGGCCACAGAGAGGTACAGGCCAGAGAGAGGTGCAGGCCAGAGAGAGGTACAGGCCAGATAGATGTACAGGCCACAGAGAGGTACAGGCCAGAGAGAGGTACAGGCCAAAGAGAGGTACAGGCCACAGAGAGGTACAGGCCAGAGAGAGGTGCAGGCCACAGAGAGGTACAGGCCAGAGAGAGGTACAGGCCAAAGAGAGGTACAGGCCACAGAGAGGTACAGGCCAGAGAGAGGTGCAGGCCACAGAGAGGTGCAGGCCACAGAGAGGTACAGGCCACAGAGAGGTACAGGCCAGAGAGATGTGCAGGCCACAGAGATGTGCAGGCTACAGAGATGTGCAGGCCACAAAGATGTGCAGGCCACAGAGAGGTACAGGCCAAAGAGAGGTACAGGCCAGAGAGAGGTGCAGGCCACAGAGAGGTACATGCCACAGAGAGGTACAGGCCACAGAGAGGTACAGGCCAGAGAGATGTGCAGGCCACAGAGATGTGCAGGCCACAGAGATGTGCAGGCCACAGAGATGTGCAGGCCACAGAGATGTACAGGCCACAGAGAGGTACATGCCACAGAGAGGTACAGGCCACAGAGAGGTACAGGCCAAAGAGAGGTACAGGCCACAGAGAGGTACAGGCCACAGAGATGTACAGGCCACAGAGAGGTGCAGGCCACAGAGAGGTGGAGGCCACAGAGATGTGCAGGCTACAGAGATGTACAGGCCACAGAGAGGTACAGGCCACAGAGAGGTACAGGCCACAGAGAGGTACATGCCACAGAAAGGTACAGGCCACAGAGAGGTACAGGCCACAGAGAGGTACAGGCCACCGAGAGGTACAGGCCACAGAGAGGTACAGGCCACAGAGAGGTACATGCCACAGAAAGGTACAGGCCACAGAGAGGTACAGGCCACAGAGAGGTACAGGCCACAGAGAGGTACATGCCACAGAGAGGTACAGGCCACAGAGAGGTACAGGCCACAGAGAGGTACAGGCCACAGAGAGGTACAGGCCACAGAGAGGTGGAGGCCACAGAGATGTGCAGGCCACAGAGAGGTACATGCCACAGAGAGGTGCAGGCCACAGAGAGGTGCAGGCCACAGAGAGGTACAGGACACAGAGATGTGCAGGCCACAGAGAGGTACATGCCACAGAGATGTGCAGGCCACAGAGAGGTGCAGGACATAGAGAGGTACAGGACACAGAGATGTGCAGGCCACAGAGAGGTACATGCCACAGAGAGGTGCAGGCCACAGAGAGGTACAGGCCAGAGAGAGGTACAGGCCACAGAGATGTGCAGGCCACAGAGAGGTGAAGGTTACAGAAAGGTTACATCAGAGAAATCAAACCTCAGAGAGGTGCAGACATCACAGAGGTGCAGATCTCAGAGAGAAATGATCAAACTATTGTAGAAATTTGTATGATGAAATTAAATATAGAATAATTCCCTATAATCAATAAACAAATCACTAAACATTTTTGCCACAAAGCAACATTGTGGGAATATCAAAAGTGATGGAGATGGAAGGATGTTATGGTGGGTGTTACCACCTGTAGTTTGTTGTCATGGAATGTGAACTGTGCAGTAGAAACTACAGGCTAAATAATTTCCTTAGTGTAATCAGAGTAAAAAATATCAAAAATTAGCTTTGTCAGCTCACCAAACTGTAAGCTAAAAGAAATGACACATATTGTAGGGTTAGCCTAGGGTACCATATACCCAGGTGATGACACTGCAGGCTCTGATGGATGTGTAATAGTAATATATATGAATGGCAAAGCATAAATGAACTGAAAGAGTGACTGGGCATAAGAGGAGATTGCGTTGGCATGGACATATAATGGATATGAAGGATGACAGCTGTATAAAATGGTGCAGGGCGATCAAAGTTGATTGAAGCTATGGAATAGGAAGACCTAGGAAGATTTGGGATGAGGTGATAAAAACTGGCCTTGAACAATTCTTTGACTTTTATTGTTCTGAAATATAAATACACATAGTTCAAAAGGAATATATATATATATATATACTCTCGGGTCCCAAATAATAGGGGTGGGTAGGATGGAATAAGCAAGGGAGTGAGGGGTTTCTAAAATCGATAATTTTTCTAGGTTGTTTCCTTTGATGTTTTTTAAAAACCCACATTTGTTGTTTAGTTTACATATTGAGACCCCAACCCATCCTATTTATTTTATAATGTATGGGTTTTCTTTGTAATGTTCTTTTTTTTTTTTGCCATGTATAATGTATTTTAATGTCTAAAGAAAATTGTCGCAGGAATGCTACCACTTAAAATAAAATTTCGCCGGAGATAAATAAGTAAAATATAATAAACGGTGGGTGATCTGAAAAATTAATAAGCAGGAGCTGAGGGACGATAATTCAAGACACGAGAATCAGTCATTTTATTCAACACTCAAACGACTTTACCCATTTGCTACCTCGGTGTATGTTTTTATGCAATTATACCAGAATATAACAAGTTGCTAGTAATTTCAATTAGCTATGTACAGCAGCAAAATGTTTTAGCCGTCTTTTATTTTTAGTTATTCAAAATATCTTTTTCAGTCTTATTAAACATTTTATAGAGAGTTTAGTGCGTTTTAAATTTTATTTTCTTGGATGGGTGGTTAAAAATGTGCATTGGCATGGAAAAATAACAGAAGATAGAATTTAGTGGCATTCATAATTTAATAATAATAAATTAATTAATCAATTTAAGAATTGGTGTACAGATTGGTAACATTTTGATGATATCATCAGGCAACACTTCTTATATAACTATCTTGTTGGTTGCCCACAGGTGCAAGCCCAGTGAGGTGGAATGGCTGTTCTAGCGCCTCTCCCTTACCGTTCTCCGGGGCAATGTAATCTCCATCCTGTCGGTCGGGGCCCAAAGGCAGAGGTGGAAGATTTACATTTGTTTGTGTATTGTCCACATGACTTCACAGTAAAATACAATTATAGAAGTAAAGGAAGAGAGGAGGAGGAGATATGAGCAACGAACATATTTATCTCTCCAGCCAGAGATAGATCCACAAAAGCTGAGGGGCATGAATCCTCCCTTCTGAATTAAAATGTAAAAAAAAAATAGATCAACATATTAAGGGTCAAGATGAAATAAAATAAGGGCTTTATACCATTCAATGCCCTACTACCAAGTTTTTATTGTTTAGTCATGGAGAGTAAGATAGTGCCCTTGACATCTTTTCAGGGCATCTGGACAAGACCATAATGATTATAAAACTGTCTTGTTTGAAGCCTAGAAGCTCCACAGGGACTAGGCGTTTATCAATTTCTTTTGCAGCAATGAGATGAAAGATTAAAATGCCAGAGCAAACCCAAAGCACCTGAAAACATGAATGCCTGGCCATGGGTTAATATAACCCTGCCTCTGAGCTAAAGACACTCAAGAGCCAGGTTGTGGTTTTAAATGTAAACAATGGGATATAAACACAGTGGGATCTGAACACAGTGGGATCTGAACACAATGGGATCTGAGCACAGCAGGATATAAACACAGTGGGATATAAACACAGTGGGATCTGAACACAATGGGATCTGAGCACAGGGGGATATGAACACCGTGTGATATAAACACAGTGGGATCTGAACACAATGGGATCTGAGCACAGCAGGATATAAACACAGTGGGATATAAACACAGTGGGATCTGAACACAATGGGATCTGAGCACAGCAGGATATAAACACAGTGGGATATAAACACAGTGGGATCTGAACACAATGGGATCTGAGCACAGGGGGATATGAACACAGTGGGATATAAACACAGTGGGATCTGAACACAATGGGATCTGAGCACAGGGGGATATGAACACAGTGGGATATAAACACAGTGGGATCTGAACACAATGGGATCTGAGCACAGGGGGATATGAACACAGTGGGATATAAACACAGTGGGATCTGAACACATGGAATCTGGGTTGTGTTGTGTTCTTGAGCAAAACACTTCATTTCACATTGCTTCAGTATCTCAGCTAAAAATGAGTACCAGCAATAACTGGGAGTTTAACCCTATGATTGACTGATGTCCCGTCCAGCAGAGAGTCATAAACACTGTTACTTAATGCCATGGAAACCGAGATAAGCATCTGCTTGATGAACCTTCACTGACTAAGTTATAAAAATTAATGAAAGGTAGATTGTGATATGAGATGGAGTTGGTTATTTCCACCATCACTGCCACCACCTCCAACCACATGACCATCATCACCCCCCCCAATACCACCACCAACATCACCACAGCAACCACCGTCACCACTGCCACTATAACTACAGCTATACCTGCCACTACTACTGTCACCAATCCCATGATTCCTAACCAACACCAATACCACTACTACCACCAACACCACATCTACTGCCACCACCACCACCATCACCCTTACTTCAGTTTTTATTCCTTTGATCAAATATCCTAATCACATTAGCTTCTGCATCTTGTACTTGTTGTTGTGATGGTAGTGGTAGTGGTGCAGGTGATGGAGGGGGGTAGTGGTGGTGGTGGGAGGGGGTAGTGGTGATGGTGTTGGTAGTGGAGGTGATGGTGGTGGAAGTGGTGGTGATGGTGGTGGAAGTGGGGGTGATGGTGGTGGAAGTGGGGGTGATGGTGGTGGAGGTGGAGGTGATGGTGGTGGAAGTGGAGGTGATGGTGTTTGTAGTGGAAGTGATGGTGTTTGTAGTGGAGATGATGGTGGTGGAAGTGGAGGTGATGTGGTAGAAGGGGATGTGATGGTGGTGGAAGTGGAGGTGATGGTGGTGGAACTGGGGGTGATGGTGGTGGAGGTGGAGGTGATGGTGGTAGAAATGGAGGTAATGGTGTTGGTGGAAGTGGAGGTGATGGTGGTAGAAGGGGATGTGGTGGTGGTGGAAGTGGAGGTGATGGTGGTGGAAGTGGAGGTGATGGTGGTGGTAGTGGAGGTGATGGTGGTGGGAGTGGAGGTGGTGGTGGTGGAAGGGGATGTGGTGGTGGTGGAAGTGGAGGTGATGGTGGTAGAAGGGGATGTGATGGTGGTGGTAGTGGAGGTGATGGTGGTGGAAGGGGATGTGATGGTGGTAGAAGTGGAGGTGATGGTGGTAGAAGGGGATGTGATGGTGGTAGAAGTGGAGGTGATGGTGGTGGAAGTGGAGGTGATGGTGGTAGAAGTGGAGGTAATGGTGGTGGTAGTGGAAGTGATGGTGGTGGTGGAAGTGGAGTTGATAATGGTAGAAGTGGAGGTGATGGTGGTGGAAGTGGAGGTAATGGTGGTGGTAGTGGAGGTGATGGTGTTGGTGGAAGTGGAGGTGATGGTGTTGGTAGTGGAGGTGATGGTGGTGGAAGTGGAGGTGATGGTGGTGGTAGTGGAGGTGATGGTGGTGGTAGTGGATGTGATGGTGTTGGTGGAAGTGGAGATGATGGTGGTAGAAGTGGAGGTGATGATGGTGGTAGTGGATGTGATGGTGTTGGTGGAAGTGGAGGTGATGGTGTTGGTAGTGGAGGTGATGGTGGTGGAAGTGGAGGTGATGGTGGTGGTAGTGGAGGTGATGGTGGTGGTAGTGGATGTGATGGTGGTGGTGGTAGTGGATGTGATGGTGTTGGTGGAAATGGAGATGATGGTGGGAGGGGTTTACTCTTTTAGTTAAAGCTACTGTGTTTTCTTCTGCCTCTTTTCATCATAATGTCAGAGGAGGAAGGGGAGGAGGGAAAGAAAAAGAAAAAGAAAAAGAAAAAGAAAAAGAAAAAGAAAAAGAAAAAGAAAAAGAAAAAGAAAAAAAATCAAATGAAGAGAAAAATAAGAAAGGGGGCAAACAGAATTTCAATCAGATATTCTCTCTCTCTCTCTCTCTCTCTCTCTCTCTCTCTCTCTCTCTCTCTCTCTCTCTCTCTCTCTCTCTCTCCTGCCTTTCCATCCTCCCAGATATCCACAAAAAACAGAATTTCAATCAGGTATTCTCTCTCCTGCCACTCCATCCACGACATCCACAAAAAATCAGATTGTGTAGTCATAATTAGATTGTGATAAAAACAATGAAATAAAACAAAATGTTTAAAAAGAATTGAAAATGGGAACAAAAACAACAACAACAACAATAACTATAAGAACAGCAAATTAACAACAATAACAAAAATTATACAACATTAATAGCAACAACTATAATAATAACAACAGCAACAACTACAAAAACAATAGCAACAATAACAACAACTACAATAGCAACAGCAACAATAAAAACAACTGCAATAAAAACTACATTAACAACAGCAAATTAACAACAATAAAACAACAACAATGACAATAGCAACAATAACAATAACAACTACAGTAACAAAAACAATGTTAACAACAACTACAACAACAATAAAACAACAACTACAATAACAACTAAAACCACAGAATTAGCAAGAATCACAACAAAAATATACACAGCAACAATAACAACCACACAACAAAATAATACACACAGAAAATAGAATTACATTTTTTGTTAATTAGTTTACAATCATTATGATTTGGAAGGCAGTGGATTGGCAGTATCGGTAGAGGATCGGACTCCATGCTTTGATGCATAGAGTTACGGCCCATGCCATTCTGAGTTCAAATCCCACCGAGGTTAACTTTGCTTTTCATCCTTACGGGGTCGATAAAATAAAGTACCAGTAATGTACTGGGTAATTGTTCATGTAAACCACTGTATATTCGCGGAATCGTAGATATCTTACACAATTTTGTTATGGCTTTTTTTCGTGGCAATATATATATTTTAGCACTGAATTATTAATAACAATATACCGTATTTGCTGGCCTATTGGACGACCCTTTGTATTAGACACTCCTTCTTTTTTATTATATTTTACGTTATATTTTGATGTTTATAGGCAATTTTATGGATCACGTCCAATATTCGTGGTTTTTCACTCTTCGCGGGTGCTCTAGGAACATAA
>OZ024741.1:295594525-295635850 GCA_964016885.1 Eledone cirrhosa
CAGGAAACAAGTACCACCAATCTCTGGGAGGGCCCTGTAGAAACAGTAGACAGCTTCTGCTACCTAGGTGACCGAATTAGCAACGGAGGTGGGTGCTCAGAAAGTACAATAACTAGGGTAAGAACGGGATGGAAGAAGTTTAGGGAACTACTACCACTGCTAGCTGCAAAAGGCTTCTCCCTCAGAATGAAAGGCAGACTGTATGATGCGTGTATCCGAACAGCGATGTTGCATGGTAGTGAGACCTGGGCGCTGAAGGTGGAAGACTTACGTAGATTAGAGAGAAACGAAGCCTGCATGCTCCGATGGATGTGTAACAGTAATATACGTGAACGACAAAGCATAAATGAATTGAGAGAGAGACTGAGCATAAGAGGAATCAAATGCTGCGTGCAGGAGAGGCGGTTACGCTGGTATGGACATGTGATGCGTATGAAGGATGACAGCTGCATAAAAAGGTGCAGAGCACTAGAAGTTGATGGAAACCGCGGAGTGGGGAGACCCAAGATGACTTGGGATGAGGTGATAAGAGCCGACCTTACCCAACTACACCTCTCAAAGTCAATGACACACGACCGTGACTTCTGGCGTCACGCAGTAATACAGGGTACCCGACCTCCCATGGGTACATGCTGAAGCATATAAACAATATGCCCCCCCCCCCACCGCAAGGTGGTCGTGGAGGTGCCACGGCAAAAAAGCACCCAGCCCACACTGTAAAGTGGACGTGTAGGCGCCACGAAAAAGCACCCAGCACTCACTGTAAATGAGGTTGGTGTTAGGAAGGGCATCCAGCTGTAGAAATCAAGCCAGATCAGTTCCTGTATGAGCAAGGCATGGTCAGCCGACCAGACACTGCCCACAACAGGACAACCCGTCTAACCCATGCTAGCGTGGAAGAACGGACGTAAAACGGTGATGATGATGATGATATATATACATATACATATATATAAATACATACACTTATATCATCATCATCATCATCATCATCATTTCATTTTACGTCCGCTTTTTCCCTGCTTGCAAGGGTGGGACGGGAACTGATTCTGGCTTGATTTCTACAGCTGGATTCCCTTCCTAACACCAACCTCATTTACAGTGAGTGCTGAGTGATTTTTTCCCATGGCGCCTACACATCCACTTTACAGTGAGTGCTTGGTGCTTTTTTGCGGTGGCACCTCCATGACCACTTTGCAGTGGAATGATAGGGAACCGAGTCCTATCATCTCATTTCTACAGCTGAGTAAACTGGAGCAATGTGAAATAAAGTGTCTTGCTCAAGGAAACAACACATCACCTGGTCTGAGAATTGAACTCACAACCTTTTGATTGCAAGCCCAATGCTCTAACCACTAAGCCATGTATATAGATATATACATATATATAGATATACATATAATAATAATAATAATGGCTGCCCCCTCGTTATCGAGTATGGCCATTGCACGAGGAGAAAGAAAAAAAAAATAATAATAATAATAATAATAAATAAATAAAAAGAAAATAAAAATTTTAAAAAAATTTTAAAAAAGAAATATATATATATATATACATATACATACACATATACACACACACACACACTCACACACACATATACACACACACATACATTAATAACAATAATAATAATAATAATCATAACAACAATAATAATAACGACAACAACAATAATAATATACATATACATATATATATACACACACACGCACACACATAAGCATATCTACACACACACGCACACACACACGATAGCAACTAACAGCGCTGCAATCGAATGTGGCTTTTTAGCCCAGCCAATGATCTAAAATGTCTTGCACAGAGTCGGCAACCAAAACATTCACTGGGAATAGTCGGCTGTGGTTGGAGTTCATGTACTTTTGCATGTCCCTTGAGCCCTCCTGCTGATTTACATTCTCTACCACATGTTTGGCAAGCATGATGAGTAGCATCTCCAACAGCAGCCTGGTAGTCAACCACTGGTCTTACTTTATGACTGCGAAGATGACTTTCGAGTCCAGCTTTGCTTAGGCAGAGTTTCGCACATACGCTGCATGTCAGCACCATAGGAGGACCCTCGCCGTCTGGAAGTGCAACAGCAATGCCCTTCCTCACATCCCGCTTCACTTTCTCATATGCGATTCGAGATGCCTCAAAGGCAACTTTTCCCTCATATACAGTCTTTCTCCATTTATTACGATCAGCAGCAATATTTTCCCATGTATCAGCAGAGGTGTTAACGTCTTTCAGAGGGGCTTTCAAGGAATCCTTATACCTCTTTTTTGGTTTATGTGGCGGTCGTTTTCCTTTAACCAACTCTCCATAAAAGAGTTGTTTTGGTATTCTAGAATCCTTCATCCTGGCAAGGTGACCACTCCAACGGAGTCGTTGCTTAAGCACAAGAGCTTCTATACTGTCACACATAGAGCTTTCCAAAATCTCGACAGCACTGATGTGGTCCCTCCAGTGAACGCCATGGATCCGTCTGAGACATATCTGATGGAAACGCTCCAATTGCTTAAGGTGGTGTCGATATGTGACCCAGGTCTCGCAGGCATAAAGAAGACAAGAGAGCACACATGCCCTGTACACCTTTACCTTTGTCCTCCTGCATATATCTCGCCGACCCCAGAGTCGCCTTTCTAGCTTTCTGAAAGCATCACTTGCTTTCCTAATCCTAAGTGAGATTTCACTGTCAAGGTTGCTGTATCGATTGACAGTGCTTCCCAGGTAGACAAACTGATCAACCACTCCAAGTCGTTTGCCATACACATAGATGTTTGGTTCAGTGTACTGCTTACCAGGGGCAGGTTGGTACATGACGACGGTTTTCTTGAGACTGACAGTCAGACCTAGGGCAGTGCAAGCGTCAGAAAATGTATTCAAAATGTGCTGCATATCACTCTCTGTGTGCGCTACAAGATCGCAATCATCTGCATACAAGAGGTCTCTTATGATTGATGTAAATACTTTTGTCTTCGCAGCAAAGCGCCTGATGTTAAATATGCTGCCTGAGGTTCGATATCGGATGTAAACAATTCCTGAATTCAATACAGAAAACCATTGCAAAGTATATGGCAAACAGGGTCGGTGCTGGAATATCCCCCTGTTTCACTCCATTTTTTACTGAGATAGGCTCCGACATGTTACCCCCGACATTAACCCAAGCCTTCATGTCGTCATGGAAAGACCTAACTAAAGCAAGGAACTTATCAGAGCAACCAAGTTTCTGGAGAACCTTCCATAATGCATCTCTGTTAACAGTATCGAAAGCTTTTGTCAGATCGACAAAAACCTGATACAGATCCAAGCCTTGTTCCATGCACTTCTCCTGGAGCTGTCTAGCTGAGAAGATCATATCAGTAGTGCCGCGTCCAGCACGAAAACCAGATTGACTTTCAGGAAGAACACAATCTGCAATGTGTGTCAGCAGACGGTCCAGAAGCACCCTACATAAAACTTTCCCTACGACAGAAAGCAATGATATACCTATACATATACATATATATATACATATATATATACATACATATATACATATATACATATATACATATATATATATATATACATAAACACACACATATATATATATACACATATACATATATATATATACATATATATATATGTATATATATATATATACATATGTATATACATACATATATATTCATATGCATATATATATATATATATATATATATACATATGCATATATATATATATATACACATATACGTATATATATATACACATATACATATATATATACATATACATATATATATATATACATATATATATATACATATAGATATATATATATAAATTGAAATAAAATGAAAACGAAATTTCATTTTTCACTCTTAGTATGGCACTTACTTAAATGTAAGTATGCATGTATACGTACATACATATATGTATACAGACGTACAGTAGCATGCATATATATATATATATATATATATATATATATATATATATATATATATATATATATATATACATATACATATATATATGCATACAGGTACACATACATATATGCACGTATCAGTTTAGCGGACGCTTATTATAACGCCGCTTTGTTCGTTTGTAAACAAACTGAACAGCCTGAATTTATGCCATACGGTGTTAAGGCAACCACGTCACCTTTTTGTTCAACACTGACACATATATATGTATATATATATATACATATATATATATATATACATATATATATACATATACATATATATATATACATATTTATTACTAATTATATCTAAATGTTTCTTCTCTCTTCATAATGTAGTTTTAACTCTAATACTGGTTCAGTCTGGTTCAACCGGATTGGTCTGTCCCAGTCATTCATTGAGCAACATCGGTGAGGTTGGCACCCTTAACTCAGGGTTGGGTGTGGATGCATTCATGTATATGTGTGTGTCCGCATCTATCTGTGTGTTTCTAAATATATTGTTAATAACTCCCTCTGGTTGAGTAATCTTTGAAGTGTGGTGACTGCTGGAAAGCTGCCATTACTCATACTCCTCGCCCCCTTCACCACCTCTTCTACGGCTTCGATATAAATACCCCCTCCGCCTCTGTGGTATTTTCTTCGGGGTTATAAGAGGCTTAGCTCTGTTTCTCGACCGTTATATCGCGTGACTATCTCCCCTCCGCTTTTGGGATTCTTTCTCACGTCGTGTAGACGCGTTCTTGAGACTAGTAAAATGAGGTATCCTCTTGATAAGTCGGCAGACCTCGCAGGGACTCTATATCTTTATGATGTATTGTTTTTGTTTATGCCACGAAACTGCGTAGTCGAGGAATCTAGGAGCAGTTTAGGTATGATACATTTTATTACTAATTATATCTAAATGTTTCTTCTCTCTTCATAATGTAGTTTTAACTCTGATACTGGTTCAGTCTGGTTCAACCGGATTGGTCTGTCCCAGTCATTCATTGAGCAACATCGGTGAGGTTGGCACCCTTAACTCACGGTTGGGTGTGGATGCATTCATGTATATGTGTGTGTCCACATCTATCTGTGTGTTTCTAAATATATTGTACATATATATATATATATATATATATATATATATATATATATATATATATATATATATATATACATATATATATATATATATACATATACATATATATATACATATACATATATATATACATATACATATATATATTTATATACATATATATATACATATACATATACATATACATATATATATATACATATATATACATATACATATATATTTATATATACATATATATATATATATATACAATATATATATATATATATATATATATATATATATATATATATATATATATATATATATATATATATATATATATATATACAGGGCTGATTCAAGGAGCGTTTCCTGAACCACCAGTCTACCTTCAGATACCCGGACAGACGTTCATCCACGAAACTCGCGAGCCATGTATGGTCCCTCAAGGACTCAAGTATAGGCTACTCCATTCAATGGAAAGCCATCACTAAGTCCAAGCCATACGCAAGGGGAAATCCGATGTGTGGCTTATGTATCGACGAACGAATAACTATCCTAAAGAGATTACGCAATAGTGATTGCCTAAACACGAGAAGTGAATTTTTCACACGGTGTCCACACGTCACCAAACATCTATTGCATAACTACAAGGCTCCGGACTGATTCTTTGTAATTTTATTTTTAATTTTATTTTAATTTTATTTTCAACCTAAAAACTTTCCGGACTTTCGCAGTTATCTCCCTTACACCTCTCGCACGCAGTCTAGTATTGCCTGTGTGAAATGACCAAGTTTCTGCGCATGCGCGTTCGTACGGTTGTCCTTCCTGTTCCTATAACCATACACATCCCGAGCTGAAGATCCGCTAAGGTGAAACAATTGTTCTCGGTATGGTGAACTAACTGTTGTTTAACCACTTCTATCTAACTCGTCCCATGGACTGAGTGCTCTACCACTACGGACATTACCTTCCAGTGTTCCACCACTATATACATATACATATATATATATATATATATATATATATATATATATATATATATATATATATATATATATATACATATACATCAGTTCCCGTCCCACCCTTGCAAGCAGGGAAAAGGTGGACGTAAAATGAAATGATGATACATATATATATACATATACATATATATATATAATATATATATATATATATATATATATATATATATACAGATACATATATACACACACATATATATATATATATATATATATATATATATATATATATACATATATATATATATATATATATATATATATATATATATATATATATATATATATATATACATACATATATATATATACATATATATATATATATATATATATATATATATATATATATATACATACTCACACACACACATATGTATATTTATATATATATGTGGTGGTGCGTGGTGTGTACATATATATATATGTATATATCGTATATATCTATCTAAAATCTGTACTAATAATATCTATCTATCTATATCTATATATACAGATACATAGATATTATTAGTACAGATTTTAGATAGATATAGATAGATAGATAGATATACGTGTATATATATATATATATATGGGCATACATGCATAAACATTCCCATATAAACTTATATACACCACACACACACACAAACACCAACACACGCGCACACCCACACACAAACGATGGACCTCAAGGGGCTATTAGTAATATTAAATATTATAGAAAATTGTTCCACACTTCACTGACTGATGACATTAACAACTTTATACATTTAACAAATATATATATGTGCCTATATATGTGTGTGTATGTCTCCCCCCCCCCCACTCTCTCTCTCTTTCTCTCACTCTCTCTTTCTCTCACTCTCTCTCTCTCTCTCTATATATATATATATATATATATATATATATATATATATATATATATATATATATATATATATATATATATATATATATAATCGTGTATGTGTGTGTATGCATATATGCATGTGCATGTGTGTGAGGATGATGGTAATGATACATATATTGAAATATATACAATTACATGCAATTGTATACATCCATTCATTTATTTCAATGTTCAATGCTTTTAAAATCTTTTTCTTCCTCAACTAACTTTATGGCACTATCAGCATTAAGTCCTTCATTTTAAGTCAAAAAGAAGTAGTCACGGTTGTAGGACAGCATTCTTCACCCTTGGGTACCACAGGGATCTACTCTGGGTCCCCTTTTGTTTATTGCATATATTAATGACAGATAACAACTTAAAAAATGCCACAGTGCTAAAATATGCAGATGACATCAAGCTGCACCTTAAGATAAAAAGGACAAATCCAGAACATCGTAGATCTTTCCTGCAATCAGCCCTGGACACAATGCAGCAACTCAAGCTGGCTGTGGACAAGTGTACCACCAAGCATTTTGGGAGGAAAAACCCAGCGATCACATACTCCCTCCACAATACCAATCTCAAAAAGTCTTCTTGTGAACATGACGTGGATATTATTGTCAACAGCAATTTCTGTTGGACAAAGCACATTTCTAAAATTATCAAGAAGGCTAAGGATGTCTTAGCATCATTCAACAACACCTTTGTCAGCCACTCTCCAGCAATCTATTTAAAGCTGTATATAGCTATGGTTCGCTCACATATAAAATTTGCATCACCAGTCTGGAACACCTATCTTGCTCAGAGTTTGATCTCCTGCAAACTGTTCAGAAACATGCAATGAAACGAATACCTTCCATTAGGCATCTACCATATCTGAACGCCTTGCTTCCCTGGGCGTGGATACATTAAAACTTTGCATCTGAAAACTGACTTGGTAGACACCTACAAGATTATTAACCATCTTTCCAACAACAACCCAGATCACCTTTTTAAATTCCATGCGACGGACACCCATGGATATGCTTACAAAATCAGAAAACAGCACAGCTCCCATGACTTTCGGAAACATTTTTTCATGCTCAGAGTTGCTGAAGCATGGAACAAACTACCTGCATCAGTTGTTAGGTGCTGAAACACTGCATCCTTCAAAATATCCACACTACACTTGATATTCCCCTTCCATACACATGCACGCATGTGTCTGTGTATCTCATGAAAGTAGAAACAATTATTATTATCTCCCCTCCCTCTCCCCCTCCCGCATCCCCGGTCTCAAAGAGTCAATCAAAGAGATGAAGAATGGTAAAGCTACGAGACCATCAAAGATAGTTGCTGGGGTGCTAAAATCCTCGGGAGTAATAACCTGTTTAGTCAATCAGGTAATACGTGACGAAATCATACTCATTGAGGGGCACAGCAGCACAATTATAAATTGCTATAAGGGCAAAGGTGGTGCTCTAGAAAGGAGCAACTACAGAGGAATAAAACTAATGTATCAAGTTATGAAAGTAACAGAAAGCGTTATAATGCAGCTAATTAGGGAAGAAGTCAAATTATATGAGATGCAGTTTGGTTTTATGTCTGGGAAAACTACTACAAATGCCCTCTTCTTAGTGAGGCAACTACAGGAGAAGTTCCTAGTCAAGAATAAGCCACTGTACTTAGCTTTTGTTGATCTAGAAAAGGCCTTTAACAGAGTACCACGTTTCTGGTGGTCCTTAAGGAAATTAGGTGTAGAAGAATGGCTTGTGAGAACAGTGCAAGCCATGTACAGAGGAGCTGTCAGTAAAGTGAGAGTAGGAAAAGAGTTTAGTCAGGAACGGTACATGTAGGAGTTTATCGAAGTTTGGTTCTAAACCCACTGCTGTTCAGAGCCTCAGTGATATAAACCTTTTCAATCAAAGAAAAGGTCCATAGAAGTGGTTGATAGCTTCTTCTATCTACATGGCCTAATTAGCAGCAGAGGAGGGTGTTCTGAGAACATAATAGCAAGAATAAGGATATGATGGAAAAAATTTAGAGAGTTAATCGCACTGTTGACAACAAAAGGTTTCTCCCTATGTACAAAAGGACGACTGTATGATGCCTGTGTGTAAAGTGCTATATATATATATATATATATATATATATATATATATATATATATATACATATATCATCATCATCATCATCATCATCACCGTTTTACGTCCGTTCTTCCACGCTAGCATGGGTTAGACGGGTTGTCCTGTTGTGGGCAGTGTCTGGTCGGCTGACCATGCCTTGCTCATACAGGAACTGATCTGGCTTGATTTCTACAGCTGGATGCCCTTCCTAACACCAACCTCATTTACAGTGAGTGCTGGGTGCTTTTTCGTGGCGCCTACACGTCCACTTTACAGTGTGGGCTGGGTGCTTTTTTGCCGTGGCACCTCCACGACCACCTTGCGGTGGGGGGGGGGCATATTGTTTATATGCTTCAGCATGTACCCATGGGAGGTCGGGTACCCTGTATTACTGCGTGACGCCAGAAGTCACGGTCGTGTGTCATTGACTTTGAGAGGTGTAGTTGGGTAAGGTCGGCTTTTATCACCTCATCCCAAGTCATCTTGGGTCTCCCCACTCCGCGGTTTCCATCAACTTCTAGTGCTCTGCACCTTTTTATGCAGCTGTCATCCTTCATACGCATCACATGTCCATACCAGCGTAACCGCCTCTCCTGCACGCAGCATTTGATTCCTCTTATGCTCAGTCTCTCTCTCAATTCATTTATGCTTTGTCGTTCACGTATATTACTGTTACACATCCATCGGAGCATGCAGGCTTCGTTTCTCTCTAATCTACGTAAGTCTTCCACCTTCAGCGCCCAGGTCTCACTACCATGCAACATCGCTGTTCGGATACACGCATCATACAGTCTGCCTTTCATTCTGAGGGAGAAGCCTTTTGCAGCTAGCAGTGGTAGTAGTTCCCTAAACTTCTTCCATCCCGTTCTTACCCTAGTTATTGTACTTTCTGAGCACCCAC
The DNA here is from genome assembly GCA_964016885.1 of Eledone cirrhosa. Lineage (NCBI taxonomy): Eukaryota > Metazoa > Mollusca > Cephalopoda > Octopoda > Eledonidae > Eledone > Eledone cirrhosa. The sequence goes on from OZ024741.1 coordinate 295,604,470, forward strand.
CTCCGTTGCTAATTCGGTCACCTAGGTAGCAGAAGCTGTCTACTGTTTCTACAGGGCCCTCCCAGAGATTGGTGGTACTTGTTTCCTGTGGCTGTTTGCTTGCTGTTTCAGCACAGCTGCTGCATGTGAATCCTACATTCTTAATTAAGCTTCCTGAGATCCCGCTACATCTCTTGTGTACCCATTGTTTGCATTTGGGGCAAAGAATGGAGTTCCTACCTACACCTTTCCTACATACTGAGCAAGGCCATTTCCCTGAGGGGATCTGGGTTCTGTTTTCTCGTCTACTTATAAGGACCTTAGTCTTTGTCATGTTGACTTTGAGGCCCTTTCTCTCTAGTCCCTGCTTCCAGGTTTGGAATTTATTCTCTAGTTCTACCATAGATTCAGCTATGAGTGCGAGGTCATCAGCATACAGGAGTTCCCATGGGCATCCGGTCTTAAACTCCTCCGTTATTGCCTGCAGGACTATGATGAACAGGAGAGGGCTAAGAACAGAGCCCTGGTGGACCCCAACCTGTACGCTAAATTCCTCGCTATACTCATTGCCAATCCTAACTTTGCTGACTGCTCCCCTATACATGGCTTGTACCGCTTTCACAAGCCATTCATCTACTCCTAGTTTTCTAAGAGCCCACCAGATTACTGCACGTGGAACTCATATATATATATGTGTGTATATATACATAATGACCATTTAGCATCTATTTTCCATGCATGGGTTAGATAGTTTGTTCTGGGACTAGACCAATATGGTGACAATGTCTAGCTTATACCTACCATTTTTAGCATGGTTTCTACAACTACATACTCTTACTACCACCAACCACTTTACAACATGTACTGGGATGATTTTATCATGATGCCATCTCTACATCCTTACAGGGAAGGCTGAACGTTTTTTATTGTGGCACCTGCACTAACATTTTCATAGTATTTGCTGGAAGCATTTTGTCATAGCCCCAAACACTACAACTTTACAGAGTGGACTGGGTGCATTTTATCATGGTACCAGTAGAGACATACATTCTAAATTTGATGGGTAGAAAAGATTTCAGTCATCGAAAATTATCCATGAAATTTCAAGACCAAAAAACTATTGATGATTGATGATCAAATGCATGATAGCAAACAGGGGAGCGAACTCCTACAGTATGAGCTAATCCAAATTTTTGTCTCTTAGTTGAGTAATGATAAAAACACCCTAGCAGTAATTGTTACTAATTCTCAAAGAAAATGGAAAATAATAGCAAAACATTATGAATCTACTTCAAAGAATATTGACCGGTTGACTGCTGCATATATTTTACACAGCTACAGTTGCTGTGCTGGGTTGTTGTTGTTTTTTCATTAAAATGACTATTTTTTTAAACAAACATTTAACAACACATATCTGAATGATTGACAAAGGTCACATCAATAAACTAGTAACCCCATCTAGCTTTGAAGTTATGAACTGTTGGAAACGATTTCATAACTTTGAAGTTATGAACTGTTGGGAAAGAATTCAAACATGTTAGGATCTCAGCTACAGAACTGAAGAGGTTAAAGATAGACAAAACCAAAACACTTCATAGTTGTTACCTTGCCTGCAAACAAGCATCAGATGTTTTTACTCCTAAGTATGAACATTTTGTGTTTGGTGAAATCGATTCTTACTCTCAGGTCCTAAATAAAAGGGGTGTTGAAATAAGTAGAGGAAGAAATCGCTAATTTTTATAGGTTATCTTCCTTGATGTTTTTTTAAAAAAACAGAATTAGTTGTTTAGTTTACATTTTGAGACCTCCACCCATTCTGTTTATTTTATAACATATGAGATTTCTTGTAATGCTTTTTTTGTCATGTATAATGTTTTTTAATGTCTAAAGAAAATTGTTGCAGGAATGCTACCACTTAAAATAAAATTTTGCCAGAGATAGATTAGCAAAATTTATTAAGCAGAGTGTTTGGAATAAAAGAGGGGGCGGGGGCGGGGGGGGGGGGGGGGGTCTGAAAGATTAATGATGCAACTGACAATACAAGACAAGACTCCTCCCTGGTCAAGATGCCAGTTGATCACAGGGTTAAACTCCAAGCTATTCCTGGTAGTCATTTTCAGCTGAGTATGCTAAAGCAACATGAAATGAAGTATTTTGCTCAAGAACACAACAAACAATCTGGTCATGAAATAGAACCCACAACGTTATGATTGTAAGTTTAACACCCTTACCACAAGGCCGTGTTAAGTTTATATTTTCTTTTTGCCTTTCTGCAATTATAAAGAGATTTTCATTTAATTTAGAATATTTTATGTACATTAATCAGTAAACCACACTTACTAGAAATATCTAAAATCATACATTCTTAATTTATTTCTCTAAGCTCACAATTTGTAATTTTAAAATTATAGTGGCCAAATTTCTTCACAACATATTTTCTATACACTGTTCAAAGACTAAACTTCGCTGATGAGACCTAATAAGGCTGGAATATATTCATAGCTAACAACTTGCTAACTAACAAAAATACATTTTTCAGAAAGATTGATTTTTAATTGCTCGAAATTTTCTCATCTTTCCATTTGAGAACTGCTAATAATTTTCACTCAAGTTTTATTTTTTTCCTCTATCAAGACAAATTCTAATTTATTAAGATCTTCTTCCACACTACTCCCTACCCCTACTGAACTTCTCATACCCCCCCCCCCCCCCGCCACATAATTCTATAAGGAAGTTGTAATTAAAATAGATATCTGATTAATCGACACATTGGAGCTTCACCACACAATAGAGTCAGCTGACACAGTCATACTTATACACAGCCAAGCATGCTAATGAGTATATCTTACACACAGATTAAATATATCATCATCATCATTTAACGTCCATTTTCCACACTAGCATGAGTACATATATATATGTATGTATATATACATGTATATATACATGTATATATACTCATATAGGCAATGCTAATGAATCTTAATCACACAGAAAAAAGATATATGTAGACATATGCACACACACACACACACACACACACACACACACACACACACACACACACACACACACACACACACACACATGCAGAGTTTTTCCCAATACACTGAAGTAATATATCATAATATAATATGTGAGATTAGGACAGTTCACCTATATATCACTCCTCCCCTGACATACTTCTGTGTGTGTGTGTGCGTGTGTGTGTGTACGTGTGTGTCTGCATGTGTGTGAAAGTGTGTGTGTGTGTGAGTGTGCATGTGTGTGCATGTGAGGGAGTGGGTGTGTAAGGACATCACTTTTTAGTCAAGGAGGAAAGCATTACTTTTTGAGGGCCTTAGATATTGGTGGGAGAGAAAGAGGGAGGTAGCTTCAAAGAAAAGAGCTGGCCCAAATACTTGTAAAATAATAGACTCTGCTAAAAGAAACCATGCAAGCATGGAAAGGTGGACTTAGAACTGAGATATATATACAGGGTGTCCCAAAAAATGTATATACACTTCAATAGCATTCTAATAAAAGTATGTATACATATTTTTTGGACACCCTCTATATATATATATATATATACACACACACACACACACATGTATCATTATTCTATAAATTCTAATACAGTCTTCAAGACAACTTTGTTTATATATGTATATACATATATATATATATATATATATATATATATATATATATATATATATATATACAGGGTGTCCCCCAAAAATGTATACATATTTATTAGAATGCTGTTGAAGTGTATATACATTTTTGGGGACACCCTGTATATATATATATATATATTAAACACATACATTGGCATGTATGAAGTTCCTGGAAGACATAGTCAGGATCTTTTTATAGCTTCATGTGTTGATAGTATAAAGTCTGTATATCTGTCTGTGTAAAAGGTGTATGTATATTTCTGTGGTGTGCATGTGTGGCATGTGCATTTCTGTGTGCATGTGTGTGTGAGTGTGTACATATTTGTTTGTGTTAGTGTGCTTGTGATGTTCTCTCACATATCCATATCAATTCAAACAATTTAATGTCTGGGTAGGATTCAAAGATGAAAGAAACCTGTTCTTTTTACAATCCATTTCCAGCCCAGCATGGTGTTTTGTTACAAATATACTAGCCAAGTGCTGGTTGTAAAGGATTACCTAAGGTAGGAATACAGAAATAAATAAATAAATAATGAAGATGATGATGGTGTAAATAAATAAATCATCATTTTACATCCGCTTTTCCCTGCTTGCAAGTGTGGGACGGGTCCTCTTTAGCACAGTATCTCTCCATTTGTCACAGTCCCTCGTTATCTCTTCTGTGAGCTTCAGCAATCTGAGGTCAGCTCTCATCACCTCCGCCCATGTTTTTCGTGGTCTTCCTCAACTGTGTCTTCCTTCCACCAGGATTTCTTGGCACTTCTTCACCCAGCTGCCATGTGCATCACATGGTCAAATAAATAAATAAATAATAATAATGGTAATGAGACATGGGCAGTGACTGCGGAGAACATGGAGAGGCTGGAGAGAAATGAGGCAAGCATGTTTCAATGGATGTGCAATGGAAATGTATGTGAACGACAAAGCATGGATGATCTGAGGAAAAAACTGGGTATAAGAAGAATCAGAAGTAGTGTGCAGGAGAAGAGACTGCGTTGGTATGGACATGTGATGTGCATGGATGATGATCATTGGGTGAAGAAGTACCAAATAATCCCAGTAGAAGGAAGCCACAGTAGAGGAAAACCAAGGAAGACCTGGATGGAAGGAGTAAGAGGTGACCCCCAGATCACTAAAGCTCATGGAGGAGATGACAAAAGAACGCAACAAGTTGAGAGGTGCTGTACATTAAAGGACCTGTCCAACCCATGCAAGTGTGGAACAATAGACGTATGATGATGATAATGATATATAGTGGCCAACACCTCCACAAACACTGCAGCAGCACCACTAACACCACAACATCTCCCCTAATACCACAACTCCCCTAACACCTCCACAAACACTGCAGCAGCACCACTAACACCACAACAACTCCCCTAACACCTCCACTGACACCAAAATAACATTACTACTACAATCAACATTATTCCACTAACACCTCAACATCACCAACTTAATTAGCTCCACTAGCACCAAAATACCCCAACAATATCAATATCTTCATTCACAGCACCTCGAAGAATACATTTAAAAATAAGCATTTCTTGCACAAAAATAAGCTTTGTAAATATGATACCAAAATAGATATTCTTTCCAGTGCCTTCTCATTCCTGCAGAAGGAATCCCTCCATGGTTAACCTTCATTGCTTTCTGTTTGGCTTTGGTCATGCCAGTGGTGTAGCCATACTCACTATGCTTGGCCAATTACGGTTTGGTGAGGCTGTTTAACCCATAGTTGGGATAGATTGCCATTGACTCTGAAGAGTTGATCCCTAACCCTTTCTCACCAGACTAAGGTCTGGTGGAGGAGCTGGTTTAGTCACCAACGACTTGACACTGAAGCAGGTTGTACTGTATTACATAGTATCAGTAACAGGCAAAAGCCTGACCTGACCATAGAGTACAACATTAATGGTATTAAAAACATTTTTATGGAACTAAAAGATTGTATAACCACACAGAATTTATATAGCAACAATTCAGGAAACTTTTTTAATGCCCCTCATTTCAAAGTACAATCAGATCTGACAAGACAAACCCTTACAAAATGGAGGTGGCCTTATCACATAGAAAAATATGTATTCAGCATATAGGGTGTTCTGCTGATTGTGCCTTGTAATTTAGCTGAAAGCCTCGAGGAATCAAATGTACTGTGCAGGAAAGAAGATTGTATTGGTATGAACATGTAATGATGATCATTGTGTGAGGACGTGTCAGATTCCAAATGGAAGAAAGCCATGCAAGAGGAAAACCAAGAAAGACTGACCTGGGTATGTGGTGGGGTGGGAGTGGAAGCTGATCTCAGAATATGGAACCTCACAAAAGATACCATACTGGAAATAGAAAAATGGAGAGATGCAAGCATGAAAACATGGAAATAAAATTGCTTATGCTGGTGATGTATTATATACATATTCATATGTGGTTGATGGATGAGAGAAAAGTGTACTCAATATTGAAGAATATTGGCTAAGTAATGAGTCTTGTTACTCGGGAGTTTCACCTTGCCTAATGATCCTGTGTGTGAGCAGGTGAAATTCCAGAGTAATATGACGCATTACTTAGCTATAAAAAATGAATATTTAAACTTTACTTGGTATTGAGTACTCTTTTCTCTCATCCATCAAATACATTCAAGTATTATATATGTATATATACACACACACACGCAGGCGCGCACACACTCACACACACACACACATAAATATATATATAGACACACATATATATATATACACACACACACACACATATATATATATATACACACATATATATATATATACAGACACACACACATACATTCATACATACCTACACACACACCTATATCTCTCTCTCTCTCTCTATATATATATATATATATATATATACATACACACTTATATATATATGCACACACATATATATATATATAATGGAGGCACATGGCTTAGTGGTTAGAACATTGGCCTTGCAATCGAAAGGTTGTGAGTTCAATTCTCAGACCGCGTGATGTGTTGTTTCCTTGAGCAAGACACTTTATTTCACATTGCTCCATTTTACTCAGCTGTAGATATGAGATGATAGGGACTGGAGTCCCTATCATTCCACTGTAAAGTGGACGTGTAGGTGCCATGGCAAAAAAGCACCCAGCACTCACTGTAAATGAGGTTGGTGTTAGGAAGGGCATCCAGCTGTAGAAATCAAGCCAGAATCAGTTCCCGTCCCACCCTTGCAAGCAGGGAAAAAAAAAAAGCGGACGTAAAATGAATATAATAATAATATAAAAATATAATAATATATATATATAATAATATATATATATATAATAATATATATATATAAGCAGGGACTAGAGAGAAAGGGCCTCAAAGTCAACATGACAAAGACTAAGGTCCTTATAAGTAGACGAGAAAACAGAACCCAGATCCCCTCAGGGAAATGGCCTTGCTCAGTATGTAGGAAAGGTGTAGGTAGGAACTCCATTCTTTGCCCCAAATGCAAACAATGGGTACACAAGAGATGTAGCGGGATCTCAGGAAGCTTAATTAAGAATGTAGGATTCACATGCAGCAGCTGTGCTGAAACAGCAAGCAAACAGCCACAGGAAACAAGTACCACCAATCTCTGGGAGGGCCCTGTAGAAACAGTAGACAGCTTCTGCTACCTAGGTGACCGAATTAGCAACGGAGGTGGGTGCTCAGAAAGTACAATAACTAGGGTAAGAACGGGATGGAAGAAGTTTAGGGAACTACTACCACTGCTAGCTGCAAAAGGCTTCTCCCTCAGAATGAAAGGCAGACTGTATGATGCGTGTATCCGAACAGCGATGTTGCATGGTAGTGAGACCTGGGCGCTGAAGGTGGAAGACTTACGTAGATTAGAGAGAAACGAAGCCTGCATGCTCCGATGGATGTGTAACAGTAATATACGTGAACGACAAAGCATAAAGGAATTGAGAGAGAGACTGAGCATAAGAGGAATCAAATGCTGCGTGCAGGAGAGGCGGTTACGCTGGTATGGACATGTGATGCGTATGAAGGATGACAGCTGCATAAAAAGGTGCAGAGCACTAGAAGTTGATGGAAACCGCGGAGTGGGGAGACCCAAGATGACTTGGGATGAGGTGATAAAAGCCGACCTTACCCAACTACACCTCTCAAAGTCAATGACACACGACCGTGACTTCTGGCGTCACGCAGTAATACAGGGTACCCGACCTCCCATGGGTACATGCTGAAGCATATAAACGATATGCCCCCCCCCCCCACCGCAAGGTGGTCGTGGAGGTGCCACGGCAAAAAAGCACCCAGCCCACACTGTAAAGTGGACGTGTAGGCGCCACGAAAAAGCACCCAGCACTCACTGTAAATGAGGTTGGTGTTAGGAAGGGCATCCAGCTGTAGAAATCAAGCCAGATCAGTTCCTGTATGAGTAAGGCATGGTCAGCCGACCAGACACTGCCCACAACAGGACAACCCGTCTAACCCATGCTAGCGTGGAAGAACGGACGTAAAACGGTGATGATGATGATGATGATGATAGGTATGTTATTCCGGGTTGAATCGGAGGTAACCACAGTAAGTAAGGTACTCAATACATTGCAGAGTATAAATTACGATTCCTGATGATTTCTAAAGAATGAAACAGTTCTAGTCCTGTAGAATCTCATCTATATTAAAATAAAACTATATATATATATATATATATATATTAGAGAGTTAAACAAGATTCAATGAGTACATCAAAGAATGAGTTTTACAGTAGATTGGAAGCACTCTACAGTAAAATAATTTTCCAGAGTTATTAATATTACAGTACAAATATTAATAAAATAGATATTATTTTGATCATTTAAATTTTATTATACATATTTCAGAGGTACAACAGTACGTCCTCATCAGACAAAATATAATGTTATAAAAGAAGATCTATTTTATTAATATTTGTACTGTAATATATATATATATATATATATATTTGTATCATGTATATATATATATATATATATATATATATATATATATATACATAATACAAATATAAAAAGTAAAAAATATAAACATACAAAAAAAAAGACTGGAAAGAAATATGAGAAGATTAAGTAAGGTGTATTGAATTATTGGGAATATGATGTGAAATAGTGTGTGGGGTGAGGGGTAAGGATGGCAATTAAATACTTTCTCCAATAAAGTGGAGAACAAACAGTTTTTCAACAACACACTTTTAAACAAAGGTTTTAAAGAATAATTAAAGGAAATATATTAATTGTGGTGAAGGGCAAGGAGGGGGCAGAGTGTTTTGTTTATTTTTTTATTGTTGTTGGTGTTAGTATTGATTGTAACAGTACTAGTTGTGTCAGTGTTGCTTAAAGTAATGTGATGCATGGGTGTATGTGTGTACACATATACATGTATCTCTGTGCATATTCATGTGTGTGCACTTGGACACATGTGTACACACTTCCACTAACAACATAATTAATACAAATACATGCTTCAAAATATGCACCCCACCTACACACAACCACCAACTACATGTCTGCACCCTCACCTCGAACCCCACACCCACACACCAGACTACTTCCCTACCCATCACTACTCCTCCTTCTCCTATTTTTTTTTTTTTCTTTCTTTGTACTTTTCCCTTTCCTGATGGGAGGTTAGTGCCTGATACATTGACTATGAAACTCACTCTCTTTCTTTTAAGCGTGAAACTAATACAACTATGTTAATGCATTCTCTGGTTTGTTAGTTTCTTGATTACGTGATATATATATATATATATATATAACGGAGGAGTTGTGGTAAGGAACAAGATGGACCATAATATATATATATATGTATAACCATATATATATATATATATATATATATTTATATATCACGTAATCAAGAAACTAAGACAGGAAGACGATACTTAGGTTCGTGGTAACGTTCCCTTGCAAAGAACGGGAAAAAACGAATATAATACGTCATTATTTGGAGCGGTGAAAAACAATTACACGCAAAGACAGAACCACGTTTATGGTATAAAAGAAGTCGTAGACTAATATTCTCTAAGGTGGTTCATAGAGACGTTCTCTGGCAATGAACGAAAAAAACGAAGATAATACGTCATATGTGGAGCGTGGAGAACAATTGCACGTAAACACAAAACCACGTAAATGGTATCATGATCATCATCATTCTTCGACTACTGTCGAGATGATGGATCTCACTCTCATGCCCCAGAATTCCCTGTCCCCCATATAGTGTGGTTCCCTGAAATGGTATAACTGAAGTCGTAGACTAAAATTCTAACTAGGAAACCGAATGATTCTCGGCTTCAGAGTTAAGAATAAAGTAAATAAAATACAGAGGTAATTGAAATTAAATAAATGCATACTCGCGTCCATACACGTACATACACAAGCATAGGCGAAAACACTCGCCATAGGTATACAAATACACGCACATATAAATGTGTGTGTGTGCGTGTATACAAATAATTAAATAAACGTATATAAATAAATAAATACGTATATAACAAACGCACACACATACCTACATGTAAATACCCGTACCAAGCAGGAAAACATACCTAAAACTCCTAATACAGAAAGCAGACGCGTTCATTAAAAGGTTACGTTGGCGTGCCTTTTATTTCGATAATCAGCGAAAAGCAGACAACAAACAGGATAAATTTGGGTTTAAAACTTATAATAACCATCCGTGTAATCCAGCATTGTTACCCTTCGAAAATGATCTCTTGGAACTCATACGGAGTATCAAATTTCGGAATAGGAGCAATTCCTTCCAGCAGGACCTGAAGAATAAAATTCGTTCTATTAAGGATTCTAATGCCGTGCACGTCCATTCCGACAAAACTGGCAACCTATATCAAGTGGAGCGCAGTACTTACCATCAACTATTACATAATGCTGTAACTAAGGATTACCGTAAAACTAATCGGTGCGTCATTAATGAAATCAACGATGCTGGGTTTAAAATCACCTCTGATCTCAACATGCAGGACCGGACCGAACCTCTGGACCCTATTTCTTCCCACTTTACCCACTTTACCCAATTTTCTGAACAACCCCTCTATTCGGCTTATTAACCCTACGAAGTCCGATTTAGGTAGACTTAGTAAAAGGATTCTTGATAGAATTATACCTGAAATTAGAAGTTTGGCCCCTCTTGCACTGTGGAACAATTCTTTCGCGGTGATTGATTGGTTCAACGGCATATGCAACAAGGAACATTACCACTTCTCCTTAGAGCTATCAATTTCGCTAAATCACTCACAGTGATTAAGGATTTCGAAATTGATGTCATCCTCAATGCTCGTAAGTCGGTGATTAATTTCGACGACTCTATTTGGATTAAAAAATCTAATAGTACCCCCATTCGACGTGAGTATGGGCGCCAGCGATTCTGCGGAGGTTACTGATCTTATCGGCCTTTTCCTTCTTTTCTCTATCAAGGACGAATTCCCCAACGTGGGCGGTGGTTTGTACCGTTTGACCATGACTAAGTGCGGCCCACGTGCTTGCGACAGGTTCAGAAAAGAACTCACAGCCTTCTTTAAAGGCTTCAACCTCTCTATACAGGTTGAGGCCAATCTCTCGGTCGTTAATTGCCTCGACGTTACCCTCAATTTATCGAATGGCTTGTATTACCCGTATAGAAAGCCGAATGATACGCTTAATTACATAAGTAAGCATTCTAACCATCCTGCCAGCATAACCAGGAACCTGGTAAGAAACGTTTCTTTGAGGCTTTCCCGTCTATCTACTAACGAGCATATTTTCAACGACCATTCCACATATTACAATGAAGCTCTTGCTCAGAGTGGATTTGTCGATAAGGTAGCATATACAGAGTACGAGAATAGACCTAGAAGAAATAGATCCCGACGCATTATATGGTATAACCCACCATATATGGAGGTGGCCACACCATTAGCTAAGATCTTTCTATCCCTTATTACGAAGCATTTTCCCCCTACACATAAATATAGTAACATTTTTAATAGAAATACTATTAAAATTTCTTACTCTACGACTCCTAACCTTGCACATAACATCACCGCTTCAAACTTAGCTAAACTACCTAGCCGTAGGAACACGTGCAACCCTGTAGTTAGTACTAACTGTAATTGTAGGAATCGGGTTGATTGCCCCCTATCCGGGAAATGCCTCTCTAGTAACATTGTCTACAAATGTAAGGTTGAAACACCCACGTCCCGTAGGGCCTACATAGTGTTAACCGCCAATAGATTCAAGCAGCGTCTTTAGATGCATATCCATTCTTTTCGTTACCCTCTAAGAAGGAATATGACGTCACTTTCAGCTTATATCTGGAGTCTAAAAGACAACCACACCCAATATAAGTTACACTGGGAGATCCTAGCTAGGGCTAGATCGTATAACGGAAATAAAAGATCATGTCACCTCTGCGCCGCTGAGGCCCTGGAAATACTCTACACCACAGACCACATCTTAAACAAAAAATCTGAGGCAATTTCGGCTTGTAAACATAAATTGCACAAAACTTTCCTGTATTACAGCCCCACATTATACCCTAACGGATAGTACGATCTATACGCGGATATTTTACGTCTTGATGTGGTAGCTAAGTATATGTTATCTTTATACCATTACTTATTTGCATAGGTAAGTATATATTACCTGTATGTTTTGTGAAGGTACGTATACTTTCTCGTACGTATATTTGATTGTATATGTTATGGCGTATATTTTATATATTCTGGTACATATGCTTTTGGTTATGTGTATACTTGAGTTTTGCGTCTGTGTGAGTATGCGGGTTGAGTACGTATGTAGGGTGTGTGTATATGTGTACTTCGTGTTTTGGTTGACGTACGTCTCCGAACATATGTGTATTTACATGTAGGTATGTGTGTGCGCTTGTTATATACGTATTTATTTAATTATATACGTTTATTTAATTATTTGTATACACGCACACACACACATTTATATGTGCGTGTATTTGTATACCTATGGCGAGTGTTTTCGCCTATGCTTGTGTATGTACGTGTATGGATGCGTGTATGCATATTTATTTAATTTCAATTACCTCTGTATTTTATTTACTTTATTCTTAACTCTGAAGCCGAGAATCATTCTGTTTCCTAGTTAGAATTTTAGTCTACGACTTCAGTTATACCATTTACGTGGTTTTGTGTTTGCGTGCAATTGTTCTCCACGCTCCAGATATGACGTATTATCTTCGTTTTTTTTCGTTCATTGCCAGAGAACGTCTCTATGAACCACTTAATAGAATATTAGTCCACGACTTCTTTTATACCATAAACGTGGTTTTGTCTTTGCTTGTAATTGTTTTTCACCGCTCTAAATAATGACGTATTATATTCGTTTTTTCCCGTTCTTTGCCAGGGAACGTTTCCACGAACCAGAGTATCGTCTTCCTGTCTTCCTCCGGTTGCAACGTTTTTTGAAATATTCACTTCTGCGTTCACAGATTGACTTTGTTAGTTTCAGAAGATCCCGTTAAGGGTGAAAGCAGCGATTCTTTGCTTAAACTTTAATCTGTTATTTTAATAAATATTTGCTCTACGGTTCTTATATATTTGATATATATTTATCCTTATCGAGCCCTCTTTGGATTTTCGTCTTCAAATTTATTATTATTACTATATATATATATATATATATATATATATATATATATATATATATATATATATATATATATATATATATATGGATATACATATATATACATATATATATATATCCGGTCTATAAAGTGGTCGTGTAGGTGTCACGATAAAAGCACCCAGTCCACACTGTAAAGGGCCATGCAGGCGTCATGACAAAAAACACCCAGTCCACACTGGTAACTAGTCGTGTTGGCGACACCACAAAAAGTGCCCAGCCCTCAGGGTAAAGTGATCGTGTAGGTGTCATGACAAAAAGCACCCATCACACACTGTAAATGTGGTTGGCACTAGGAAGGGCCAGCCTGTCCTAACCACTGGGGTCAGGTGACTATGTCTTGCTCACACAGAACTATTTCTGGCTTGGTTTCTACAGCTGGATGCCCTTCCTAATGCCAACCACATTTACAGTGTGTACTAGGTGCTTTTTGTCATGCCTCCTACACTACCACTTTACAGTGTGAACTGGGTGCTTTTTGTCATGATGCCTACATGACCACTTTGCAGTGTGGGCTGGGTGCTTTTTTGTCATGTCACCATCAAAACCACTTTAGTGTGGGCTTTGTGCTTTTTTGCCATGTATGCTACAGCCTGTCCGCATGAGAGATGTATTGGAGGGAGGTGTGGAGGTAATGCATACTATATATATGATATATATGTATGCTTTAGATTCAGCCTGTGCCCGTGGGAAGGCAGGTCTTCTATATTACTGCATAACTCCAGAGATCCATGTTCTGTGTCATTGTAAACAAATTTGAAATACAGTTGGGAAAAGGTTAAAACTTTATGGAAGACTAGACATACAATTAAAGAATTTATTGATAATAAAGATATGTGTAGTGACTAAAACATATTTTGCTTGACTACTAAAATAATTGTTTCTACTTTTGGCACAAAGCCAGCAATTACCCAGTGCATTACTGGTACTTTATTTTATCGACCACGTAAGGATGAAAGGCTAAGTTAACCTCGGCGAGATTTGAACTCAGTCTGTAAAGGGACGTAACTATGCTGCAAAGCATAGAGTCCGACCCTCTACCGACACTGCCAAATGTTGTAGGAATACAACTAAAGCTTATAAGTTTAATAATTGTTTCTACTTTAGGCACAAGGCCAGCAAATACCCAGTACATTACTGGTACTTTATTTTATCGACCCCGTAAGGCAAAGTTAACCTCGGCAGGATTTGAACTCAGACTGTAAAGGGACGTAAGTATGCTATGGCGTCCAACCCTCTACCGATACTGCCAATTCACCGCTTATAAGTTTAATAATACTTATTAATTAAAATAACAACAATTATAAGATCAACATTAATAGAATATATTAAGAAGAACGATACAAAAATTATGGAAGCTTAATTCAGTAATATGTACACACACATATATATATATACACACGTATATATACGTGTGTGTGTATATATATATATACATATATATATATACATATATATACATATATACTATACCAGCTGTGACCAATTGGGTCACATTCACTTTAAAATAATTTTTAAATAATTAAAATATTCACAGACTTGTATATAATATAAAATGAAGTTGGATGGCCCATATATATATATATATATATGTGTGTGTGTGTGCATATATATATATGTGGGTATCTGTGACCTATGTACACTGATCACAGACACACACACACATATATATTTATATACACACATATATATATACACACTCACATATATATATATATACACACACATATAACGCATACACACATATATATATATACACACACACACATATATATATACGCTAACACACACATATATATATATATAAAAATACAATATGTTGAAAAGGTAACACACTAGAGAGAGATATACAGTGCGCTATCAATAAAACAGGGGGAAAAACCACCAGTGTATGGAATCTATAACCTATGAAAGGCAGACTATAGACACGATAATTAAAAATATAAATTAAAGCGTAAATAAATACCTCTATAACTATATAATACACGTACAAATCCAAAGAGATCTGTTTCGCCAGTAATTTGTTGACAGAAATGGAATAACCTCGGTTCCTCAGCGTGTGTAAGGCCATACATTTCAGACAACACTAAGAGAATTTTAAAAGTGTCTGTTCAGCTACACGTGGGAGAGAGAAGTCACAGCGTGTTTAAGGGCAGTGAACCAGTGGCCTCTGAGGGACGAACTGCTAGAAAGAGCTCAGGATTTCTTCTCCTTTGAGCACATTATTTACAGGGAATAGCGAGGGCCTATGGCTCCGTTAATTTATCGTGATATTTCGCTCCTTATAACAGTCTTTCCTATCTCTCTGTTTGGTTGAGCACACTTCTCTGAGTGGTTTTGGGCTGCCCTTAAACACGTTATGACTTCTCTCTGCCACGTGTAGCTGGACAGTCACTTTTAAAATTCTCTTAGTGTTGTCTGAAATGTATGGCCTTACACACGCTGAGGAACCGAGGTTATTCCATTTCTGTCAACAAATTACTGGCGAAACAGATCTCTTTGGATTTGTACGTGTGTTATATAGTTATAGAGGTATTTATTTACGCTTTAATTTATACTTTTAATTATCGTGTCTATAGTCTGCTTTCATAGGTTATAGATTCCATACACTGGTGGTTTTTCCCCCTGTTTTATTGATAGCGCACTGTATATCTCTCTCTAGTGTGTTACCTTTTCAACATATTGTATTTTAAAGAGCTCAGGATTTCTTCTCCTTTGAGCACATTATTTACAGGGAATGGCGAGCGCCTATGGCTCCGTTAATTTATCGTGATATATATATATATATATATATATATATATATATATATATATATATATATATATATATATATATATATATATATATATATATATGCAACAACACCACCAGCTCTCTCTCTCCCATTTTACTTCTCTCTCAATCTATTCTCTCACAATAACTATCTCTTTCTCCTACCTTTCTCTCTATTTTAGAAGGTACCCGGAAAAGCTCAGTATCTAGAGAACATGTGCTCCTATTTACGTGAAACTTGTTTTATTCCATTTGTATTCCCATTTCAGGAGCAACTTCCTTTCAAAGTATTTTCCCATTATGCACCGTTTTGGCTGTATTAAATTACAGACAAGCACGCAATCATATACATCTATATTACAGACAAGCACGCAATCACATACATCTATATTACAGATAAGCACGCAATCACATACATCTATATACTACTAAGAGTTTTAGTAGTATATAGATGTATGTGTATATCTATATCTAAACACACACACCTGAGACAAACTTTAAATTTGAATGTATGTGGTTTAAAGGTTATGGTATTCAATTCACAATGGTAAGTTCATAAGTTTGATTCCCAGTTAAGGTAGTGCATTGTGTGCTTGACGAAGACACTTTATTTTATGTTGCTCCAGTCAATTTAGCTGGCAAAATTGAGTCAAGGGACCCACCTCGTCACACATTGCGTCATGCTGAATCTCCCTGAGAACTATCTCAAAGATGCACGGGTCTGTGAAATGCTCAGCTATTTACATGTTAATTTTTCACAAGTAGGCAGTTCTGTTGATTGAATAAACTGATGCACTTGTCACTGGAAACAACGGAAGTCTATCAACAACAGTCAAGCGCTGAGTTTGATGTCAACAACAACAATGATGATGATGATGATGATGATGATGGTAGTGGTGATGATGATGATGATATTGATGATGATATCGATGATGGCAATAGTAGTGATGATGATGATGATACTGGTGATGATGCTGATGGTAGTGGTGATGACAATGATGATATTGATGATATCGATGATGATGATGATGATAGCGATGATGATGCTGATAGTGGTGATGATGTTGATGACAATGACAACAACAACAATAATTATCATTATCATCATTGCTACTGAGAAAAATGATAAGACACACATGCACAAACACAAACACACAGCCATTCAATACATTTATCTATTTAACAAACAAATGTCTTCTCCCCCCCCCCCCCCCCCCACTCACATCCACTTCACTCCCTTTCCTCCTCTTCATTGTCAAATGATAAAAGAATAGAAGACAAGTTCACTTGTAAGGAAGCGCAGCGACAGCCAATTTGTATGTTGTCAACAATAGTAGCTGCACCAGACTAGATTCTATGTAAACACTACATTAAGTACTTCCAATCAAAACATGTAACATCCTTGTACATTATTATGGAAGATGGTTCATATTGTACAAGTCAGACAAACTCGATAAAATCATTACCATCATCATCATCATCATCATCATTTTATGGCTGCTTTCTATGCTGGTATGGGTTGGATGGATTGTTATGATCTATAACCACTTGAGTCAGAATGACCCTCTTCTTGTTTAGAGATGTTCCATATTTGGTATCATTTCTATGGTTGTAACAAATACAATTGCTCTCAGTTGCATATTTCCTTCTTGCTGTTTACATGATGTACATACTTTCAGATGAGGAACCCAACTCACAGTATTTAACAATTTTGTCAATTTACAGGGAAACACGAATATTTCATGTGTTAACATGTCTATAAACATAAACTGGTATCAATGTATTACAGATTAGAGTTTATACAGAAACTTGCCCAAGATAACAACTACAATTGCTCAAAGGCAGATATGATTTGCAGAACATTACTGGAGAAGTAAGCAGGAAGTTATACACAAGCTACTATTGTGGGAACCAACTAACAGGAGACATAGTAGAGGAAGACCTGCTTGAACAATCATCAATCAACTCTTAAATTTTACAAACCTCATTAGGGAGCAGTTGCCAGGAGCAATGGAAGATCATGAAATGTGGAGAGACTTTATCAAGAATGTTTGACTGTGGTTGGAATGATGATGATACCTTTTCTAATACCTTTTTCATGGCACCAGCACTATCATTGTACAGAATGGTCTGAGTGCATTTTATCATGGCACTAACACTAACACCCTACAGGGTATACAGGAAGCATGTTATAGCGGCATCTGCACAAGAGAAATTATTATATGCTTGTCCAGACTAAAGAGTCTTTTTAGACT
Organism: Eledone cirrhosa; assembly: GCA_964016885.1. Lineage (NCBI taxonomy): Eukaryota > Metazoa > Mollusca > Cephalopoda > Octopoda > Eledonidae > Eledone > Eledone cirrhosa. The sequence continues at coordinate 295,622,812 of OZ024741.1, forward strand.
CTATATTGTCTCTGTTTTGTTGTCTGACACTGCAACCTCCAGTTGCTTGTTGGATTTACTTTTAGTGTTACAGTGGATGGGTGTTTTGTATCATGGCATGCCAGCTGGTTCTTGTATCACCTTCTTCATGTGATTCAGTTTCTAGAGGTTTTTCTTCATGACTTTGTCCCATGTCTCCCAAGGTTCCATCCACTTTAAGCACTTGGTACATTTTCATAGAAGTTTGAATACATATATAATTGTTTCTACTTTTGGCACAAGGCCAGCAATTACCCAGTACATTACTGGTACTTTATTTTATCGACCCCATAAGGATGAAAGGCAAAGTTAACCTTGGCGGGAATACATATATAATATAATCTGTCCTTCACTCTCAGAAAGAAACCTTTTGTACATATATATATAGGTGTGTATATATATATTGCAAAAGATAAGTTGCTTATACGTGGTTGTTATGTTGTAACTTCATGAGGATAAGCCAGACTGAGCGATCCAAAAGCATTTCACATCAGTAGTTTATTCCAGCTAAGTGTAGGTGATTAGGAGTGACAGAGTATTTATTTATCAAATAAGAGTAGTTAAGATGGGCTTATCTCACCATAATTGCTTTATTACATGATTTATATTTCTGTTACATGGTTATCTATGTGATTTCATCAGATGCTTGTACAATCATAGATGTAGTTATGCAATCATTGGGATATGTCGCTGGTCATGTATTACTATCCAGTTGTGATGCCAGCAGACATATGTCTGCTCCTCTGGACTCTGCATGCAAAGAAACAAGTTGACCAGCTGTATATCACCTTGAAACCAATCATCGAGATGGACACAGGCCCCAAAGGAATGGATCTGCATGCTACAATGACGGCCGAAGACTCTGGAGCTCAAACTTTGTCATCAGCACAACCTCAAGGTATCAGATGACTCAAGAAGAAGAAGTTTCCACATCAGTGGAAGACATGATATTGGCCAAAAGTTGTCAACTGCATTCCTTTTTACAGATCTTTCAAGCAAAGGGTAATTCTATGATAGATCATCTAGCTTGGTATTGGTTTAATACTGTTTATAATTATTGTGTTCTGAGTTCAAATCCTGCCAAGGTTAGCTTTTCCTTTCTTCCCTACGAGGGCGATAAAATAAAGTACCAGAGAGTACTGGGGTCGATTTAATCAACTTTCCCCTCCCCTTACAATTGCTGGTCTAGTGCCTATAGTAGAAATCATCATCATCATCAGTAATAGTAGTAGTGGTGGTTGTGGTGGTGGTAGTAGTAGTAGTAGTAGGAGGAGGAGGAGCAGCAGCAGAAGCAGCAGCAGTAGTAGTAGTAGTAGCCTGTTAAGTAATGGGGTCAATGTTAAAAAAAAATGTTTCAATGTGCAAAGCCAACTTTTTGAATTATATTCATATATGTGCATGTGTGTACCAGGGGCGAAGGGTGCGTGCAACGCATGCAGTGCATGCGTTATTAGAATCTTGAGTTGATCAATTGCGTCGGTTGAAGCAAGCAGAATTTTGGCTGCTTACTAAATCGTAGACACATAAAAAGATAACACACACACACACACACACACACACAAACACACGGCAGCGTCAGTTGAAGCAAGCAGAATTTTGGCTGCTTACTAAATCGTAGACACAAAAAGATAACACACACACACACACACACACAAGATAACACTACATGCGGCTTTGACCGAGAGAGCCATTTAGAGGGAATGAGGGGGGTAAGGCTTCAGAGCCCCACTTTCCGCCATGGCGATTGGACTGCATACCCTGCTTTCCAGATTACCCTTCGCCACTGGTGTGTACATATATATATATATATATATATATGATTAGAGCAAACATCATGGGCGCTCTATCTCAAAATTATTTTTGAAAAGCATTAGAAATGCGCAACCGGTAAAACTTAAAACCAAAACTGAATACTAACCAATACTATTACTAATTCTTACTTCTTCCTAATTAAACTATTTTTCACTGGGAACAATTTGTCAGCATTTTCTTTTCCTTTTACCAATATATATATATGTGTGTGTGTGTGTGTACATATACGCACATATTCATATATACACACATACATATATGATTTATATATAAACAGAAATATATGTGTGTGTGTAAGTACATGTATATATGTGTGTATGTAAGTAGTTACATATATATATGTGTGTGTGAAATGCATCAAACTCTACATCTAAAGTGTCAATACAGAGTACATTGGTTCACTGGCAGAAATAGTGTCTTAAGAAAATAGGAAAACATCAACATTTGTTTACTCTAACGGGATTCCATAGTTGTTAGTTTTGTTTGATATTGTGTGGTTGATGGTGGTGGTGTTGGTAGTGGTGTTGTGGTTAGTGGAGGTGGTGTGGTGTGGTTGATGGTGGTGGTGGTGTTGGTAGTGGTGTTGTGGTTAGTGAAGGTGGTGTGGTGTGGTTGATGGTGGTGGTGGTGTTGGTAGTGGTGTTGTGGTTAGTGGAGGTGGTGTGGTGTGGTTGATGGTGGTGGTGTTGGTAGTGGTGTTGTGGTTAGTGGAGGTGGTGTGGTGTGGTTGATGGTGGTGGTGTTGGTAGTGGTCTTGTGGTTAGTGGAGGTGGTGTGGTGTGGTTGATGGTGGTGGTGTTGGTAGTAGTTTTGTGGTTAGTGGAGGTGGTGTGGTGTGGTTGATGGTGGTGGTGTTGGTAGTGGTGTTGTGGTTAGTGGAGGTGGTGTGGTGTGGTTGATGGTCGTGGTGTTGGTAGTGGTGTTGTGGTTAGTTGAGGTGGTGTGGTGTGGTTGATGGTGGTGGTGTTGGTAGTGTTGTTGTGGTTAGTGGAGGTGGTGTGGTGTGGTTGCTGGTGGTGGTGTTGGTAGTGGTGTTGTGGTTAGTGGAGGTGGTGTCGTGTGGTTGATGGTGGTGGTGGTGTTGGTAGTGGTGTTGTGGTTAGTGGAGGTGGTGTGGTGTGGTTGATGGTGGTGGTGGTGTTGGTAGTGGTGTTGTGGTTAGTGGAGGTGGTGTGGTGTGGTTGATGGTGGTGGTGTTGGTAGTGGTGTTGTGGTTAGTGGAGGTGGTGTGGTGTAGTTGATGGTGGTGGTGGTGTTGGTAGTGGTGTTGTGGTTAGTGGAGGTGGTGTGCTGTGGTTGATGGTGGTGGTGTTGGTAGTGGTGTTGTGGTTAGTGGGGGTGGTGTGGTGTGGTTGATGGTGGTGGTGGCGTTGGTAGTGGTGTTGTGGTTAGTGGAGGTGGTGTGGTGTGGTTGATGGTGGTGGTGTTGGTAGTGGTGTTGTGGTTAGTGGAGGTGGTGTGGTGTGGTTGATGGTGGTGGTGGTGTTGGTAGTGGTGTTTTGGTTAGTGGAGTTTGTGTGGTGTGGTTGTTGGTGGTGGTGGTGTTGGTAGTGGTGTTGTGGTTAGTGGAGGTGGTGTGGTGTGGTTGATGGTGGTGGTGTTGGTAGTGGTGTTGTGGTTAGTGGAGGTGGTGTGGTGTGGTTGATGGTGGCGGTGGTGTTGGTAGTGGTGTTGTGGTTAGTGGAGGTGGTGTGCTGTGGTTGATGGTGTGGTGTGGTTGATGGTGGTGGTGGTGTTGGTAGTGGTGTTGTGGTTAGTGGAGGTGGTGTGGTGTGGTTGATGGTGGTGGTGTTGGTAGTGGTGTTGTGGTTAGTGGAGGTGGTGTGGTGTGGTTGATGGTGGTGGTGGTGTTGGTAGTGGTGTTGTGGTTAGTGGAGGTGGTGTGGTGTGGTTGATGGTGGTGGTGGTGTTGGTAGTGGTGTTGTGGTTAGTGGAGGTGGTGTGGTGTGGTTGATGGTGGTGGTGGTGTTGGTAGTGGTGTTGTGGTTAGTGGAGGTGGTGTGGTGTGGTTGATGGTGGTGGTGTTGGTAGTGGTGTTGTGGTTAGTGGAGGTGGTGTGGTGTAGTTGATGGTGGTGGTGGTGTTGGTAGTGGTGTTGTGGTTAGTGGAGGTGGTGTGCTGTGGTTGATGGTGGTGGTGTTGGTAGTGGTGTTGTGGTTAGTGGGGGTGGTGTGGTGTGGTTGATGGTGGTGGTGGCGTTGGTAGTGGTGTTGTGGTTAGTGGAGGTGGTGTGGTGTGGTTGATGGTGGTGGTGGTGTTGGTAGTGGTGTTGTGGTTAGTGGAGGTGGTGTGGTGTGGTTGATGGTGGTGGTGTTGGTAGTGGTGTTGTGGTTAGTGGAGGTGGTGTGCTGTGGTTGATGGTGGTGGTGTTGGTAGTGGTGTTGTGGTTAGTGGAGGTGGTGTGGTGTGGTTGATGGTGGTGGTGGTGTTGGTAGTGGTGTTGTGGTTAGTGAAGGTGGTGTGGTGTGGTTGATGGTGGTGGTGGTGTTGGTAGTGGTGTTGTGGTTAGTGGAGGTGGTGTGGTGTGGTTGATGGTGGTGGTGGTGTTGGTAGTGGTGTTGTGGTTAGTGAAGGTGGTGTGGTGTGGTTGATGGTGGTGGTGGTGTTGGTAGTGGTGTTGTGGTTAGTGGAGGTGGTGTGGTGTGGTTGATGGTGGTGGTGTTGGTAGTGGTGTTGTGGTTAGTGGAGGTGGTGTGGTGTGGTTGATGGTGGTGGTGGTGTTGGTAGTGGTGTTGTGGTTAGTGGAGGTGGTGTCGTGTGGTTGATGGTGGTGGTGGTGTTGGTAGTGGTGTTGTGGTTAGTGGAGGTGGTGTGGTGTGGTTGATGGTGGTGGTGGTGTTGGTAGTGGTGTTGTGGTTAGTGGAGGTGGTGTGGTGTGGTTGATGGTGGTGGTGTTGGTAGTGGTGTTGTGGTTAGTGGAGGTGGTGTGGTGTAGTTGATGGTGGTGGTGGTGTTGGTAGTGGTGTTGTGGTTAGTGGAGGTGGTGTGCTGTGGTTGATGGTGGTGGTGTTGGTAGTGGTGTTGTGGTTAGTGGGGGTGGTGTGGTGTGGTTGATGGTGGTGGTGGCGTTGGTAGTGGTGTTGTGGTTAGTGGAGGTGGTGTGGTGTGGTTGATGGTGGTGGTGGTGTTGGTAGTGGTGTTGTGGTTAGTGGAGGTGGTGTGGTGTGGTTGATGGTGGTGGTGTTGGTAGTGGTGTTGTGGTTAGTGGAGGTGGTGTGCTGTGGTTGATGGTGGTGGTGTTGGTAGTGGTGTTGTGGTTAGTGGAGGTGGTGTGGTGAGGTTGATGGTGGTGGTGGTGTTGGTAGTGGTGTTTTGGTTAGTGGAGTTTGTGTGGTGTGGTTGATGGTGGTGGTGGTGTTGGTAGTGGTGTTGTGGTTAGTGGAGGTGGTGTGGCTGATGGTGGCGGTGGTGTTGGTAGAGGTGTTGTGGTTAGTGGAGGTGGTGTGCTGTGGTTGATGGTGGTGGTGGTGTTGGTAGTGGTGTTGTGGTTAGTGGAGGTGGTGTGGTGTGGTTGATGGTGGTGGTGGCGTTGGTAGAGGTGTTGTGGTTAGTGGAGGTGGTGTGGTGTGGTTGATGGTGGTGGTGTTGGTAGTGGTGTTGTGGTTAGTGGAGGTAGTGTGGTGTGGTTGATGGTGGTGGTGTTGGTAGTGGTCTTGTGGTTAGTGGATGTGGTGTGGTGTGGTTGATGGTGGTGGTGTTGGTAGTGGTGTTGTGGTTAGTGGAGGTGGTGTGGTGTGGTTGATGGTGGTGGTGTTGGTAGTGGTGTTGTGGTTAGTGGAGGTGGTGTGGTGTGGTTGATGGTGGTGGTGTTGGTAGTGTTGTTGTGGTTAGTAGAGGTGGTGTGGTGTGGTTGATGGTGGTGGTGTTGGTAGTGGTGTTGTGGTTAGTGGAGGTGGTGTGGTGTGGTTGATGGTGGTGGTGTTGGTAGTGGTCTTGTGGTTAGTGGAGGTGGTGTGGTGTGGTTGATGGTGGTGGTGTTGGTAGTAGTTTTGTGGTTAGTGGAGGTGGTGTCGTGTGGTTGATGGTGGTGGTGTTGGTAGTGGTGTTGTGGTTAGTGGAGGTGGTGTGGTGTGGTTGATGGTGGTGGTGTTGGTAGTGGTGTTGTGGTTAGTTGAGGTGGTGTGGTGTGGTTGACGGTGGTGGTGTTGGTAGTGTTGTTGTGGTTAGTGGAGGTGGTGTGGTATGGTTGCTGGTGGTGGTGTTGGTAGTGGTGTTGTGGTTAGTGGAGGTGGTGTCGTGTGGTTGATGGTGGTGGTGGTGTTGGTAGTGGTGTTGTGGTTAGTGGAGGTGGTGTGGTGTGGTTGATGGTGGTGGTGGTGTTGGTAGTGGTGTTGTGGTTAGTGGAGGTGGTGTGGTGTGGTTGATGGTGGTGGTGTTGGTAGTGGTGTTGTGGTTAGTGGAGGTGGTGTGGTGTAGTTGATGGTGGTGGTGGTGTTGGTAGTGGTGTTGTGGTTAGTGGAGGTGGTGTGCTGTGGTTGATGGTGGTGGTGTTGGTAGTGGTGTTGTGGTTAGTGGGGGTGGTGTGGTGTGGTTGATGGTGGTGGTGGCGTTGGTAGTGGTGTTGTGGTTAGTGGAGGTGGTGTGGTGTGGTTGATGGTGGTGGTGTTGGTAGTGGTGTTGTGGTTAGTGGAGGTGGTGTGGTGTGGTTGATGGTGGTGGTGGTGTTGGTAGTGGTGTTGTGGTTAGTGAAGGTGGTGTGGTGTGGTTGATGGTGGTGGTGGTGTTGGTAGTGGTGTTGTGGTTAGTGGAGGTGGTGTGGTGTGGTTGATGGTGGTGGTGGTGTTGGTAGTGGTGTTGTGGTTAGTGAAGGTGGTGTGGTGTGGTTGATGGTGGTGGTGGTGTTGGTAGTGGTGTTGTGGTTAGTGGAGGTGGTGTGGTGTGGTTGATGGTGGTGGTGTTGGTAGTGGTGTTGTGGTTAGTGGAGGTGGTGTGGTGTGGTTGATGGTGGTGGTGGTGTTGGTAGTGGTGTTGTGGTTAGTGGAGGTGGTGTCGTGTGGTTGATGGTGGTGGTGGTGTTGGTAGTGGTGTTGTGGTTAGTGGAGGTGGTGTGGTGTGGTTGATGGTGGTGGTGGTGTTGGTAGTGGTGTTGTGGTTAGTGGAGGTGGTGTGGTGTGGTTGATGGTGGTGGTGTTGGTAGTGGTGTTGTGGTTAGTGGAGGTGGTGTGGTGTAGTTGATGGTGGTGGTGGTGTTGGTAGTGGTGTTGTGGTTAGTGGAGGTGGTGTGCTGTGGTTGATGGTGGTGGTGTTGGTAGTGGTGTTGTGGTTAGTGGGGGTGGTGTGGTGTGGTTGATGGTGGTGGTGGCGTTGGTAGTGGTGTTGTGGTTAGTGGAGGTGGTGTGGTGTGGTTGATGGTGGTGGTGGTGTTGGTAGTGGTGTTGTGGTTAGTGGAGGTGGTGTGGTGTGGTTGATGGTGGTGGTGTTGGTAGTGGTGTTGTGGTTAGTGGAGGTGGTGTGCTGTGGTTGATGGTGGTGGTGTTGGTAGTGGTGTTGTGGTTAGTGGAGGTGGTGTGGTGAGGTTGATGGTGGTGGTGGTGTTGGTAGTGGTGTTGTGGTTAGTGGAGGTTGTGTGGTGTGGTTGATGGTGGTGGTGGTGTTGGTAGTGGTGTTGTGGTTAGTGGAGGTGGTGTGGCTGATGGTGGCGGTGGTGTTGGTAGAGGTGTTGTGGTTAGTGGAGGTGGTGTGCTGTGGTTGATGGTGGTGGTGGTGTTGGTAGTGGTGTTGTGGTTAGTGGAGGTGGTGTGGTGTGGTTGATGGTGGTGGTGGCGTTGGTAGAGGTGTTGTGGTTAGTGGAGGTGGTGTGGTGTGGTTGATGGTGGTGGTGTTGGTAGTGGTGTTGTGGTTAGTGGAGGTAGTGTGGTGTGGTTGATGGTGGTGGTGTTGGTAGTGGTCTTGTGGTTAGTGGATGTGGTGTGGTGTGGTTGATGGTGGTGGTGTTGGTAGTGGTGTTGTGGTTAGTGGAGGTGGTGTGGTGTGGTTGATGGTGGTGGTGTTGGTAGTGGTGTTGTGGTTAGTGGAGGTGGTGTGGTGTGGTTGATGGTGGTGGTGTTGGTAGTGTTGTTGTGGTTAGTAGAGGTGGTGTGGTGTGGTTGATGGTGGTGGTGTTGGTAGTGGTGTTGTGGTTAGTGGAGGTGGTGTGGTGTGGTTGATGGTGGTGGTGTTGGTAGTGGTGTTGTGGTTAGTGGAGGTAGTGTGGTGTGGTTGATGGTGGTGGTGTTGGTAGTGGTCTTGTGGTTAGTGGAGGTGGTGTGGTGTGGTTGATTGTGGTGGTGTTGGTAGTAGTTTTGTGGTTAGTGGAGGTGGTGTGGTGTGGTTGATGGTGGTGGTGTTGGTAGTGGTGTTGTGGTTAGTTGAGGTGGTGTGGTGTGGTTGATGGTGGTGGTGTTGGTAGTGTTGTTGTGGTTAGTGGAGGTGGTGTGGTGTGGTTGCTGGTGGTGGTGTTGGTAGTGGTGTTGTGGTTAGTGGAGGTGGTGTGGTGTGGTTGATGGTGGTGGTGTTGGTAGTGGTGTTGTGGTTAGTGGAGGTGGTGTGGTGTGGTTGATGGTGGTGGTGGTGTTGGTAGAGGTGTTGTGGTTAGTGGAGGTGGTGTGGTGTGGTTGATGGTGGTGGTGGTGTTGGTAGAGGTGTTGTGGTTAGTGAAGGTGGTGTGGTGTGGTTGATGGTGGTGGTGGTGTTGGTAGAGGTGTTGTGGTTAGTGGAGGTGGTGTGGTGTGGTTGATGGTGGTGGTGGTGTTGGTAGAGGTGTTGTGGTTAGTGAAGGTGGTGTGGTGTGGTTGATGGTGGTGGTGGTGTTGGTAGTGGTGTTGTGGTTAGTGGAGGTGGTGTGGTGTGGTTGATGGTGGTGGTGTTGGTAGTGTTGTGGTTAGTGGAGGTGGTGTGGTGTGGTTGATGGTGGTGGTGTTGGTAGTGGTGTTGTGGTTAGTGGAGGTGGTGTGGTGTGGTCGATGGTGGTGGTGGTGTTGGTAGAGGTGTTGTGGTTAGTGGAGGTGGTGTGGTGTGGTTGATGGTGGTGGTGTTGGTAGTGGTGTTGTGGTTAGTGGAGGTGGTGTGGTGTGGTTGATGGTGGTGGTGGTGTTGGTAGTGGTGTTGTGGTTAGTGGAGGTGGTGTGCTGTGGTTGATGGTGGTGGTGTTGGTAGTGGTGTTGTGGTTAGTGGAGGTGGTGTGGTGTGGTTGATGGTGGTGGTGGTGTTGGTAGTGGTGTTGTGGTTAGTGGAGGTGGTGTGGTGTGGTTGATGGTGGTGGTGGTGTTGGTAGAGGCGTTGTGGTTAGTGGAGGTGGTGTGGTTGATGGTGGTGGTGTTGGTAGTGGTGTTATGGTTAGTGGAGGTGGTGTGGTGTGGTTGATGGTGGTGGTGGTGTTGGTAGTGGTGTTGTGGTTAGTGGAGGTGGTGTGGTGTGGTTGATGGTGGTGGTGGTGTTGGTAGATGTGTTGTGGGTTTTTTCAGTATCTGTGGTGTTGCTGCGTTTACTGTAATGAAATTTATTGTCTTTATTCAATATTTTGTTGTTTTTTAGTTTGTGAAAATGTTTGTATTAGATTCCTATTTTTCTAAATTACTTTCTATTGTAATACATAAGTGTTTGTCTGTTTAGTTTTATATTCAACAAGTAGTAATGGAGCTCTATATCCAGTGAAAAGCTAAATAGTCACTTTTAAACAATATTACACATTTTCAGAGTTTACCATTGGTTTCTCATGAAAAGGTAGCAAATTGGCAGAACCATTAGAACGGTGGTTAGAATGCTTTGATTTTGATATTTGTTTCAGCTTTCTGTTCTCTGAGTTCAAATCCCACCAAGGTCAACTTTGGCATTCATCCATTCGAGGTTGACAAAAACGTACCAGTCAAGTACTGGTCAACTATTCATATCTAAACCTCATTTAAGGAAACATCTTCTTGTATATACTGACCTAACGTTATTGAATATTCATCTGATGCCTTCTTAACTTAATATATAAACTTCTTAAATATACATTAAAATTTATATAATTATATGATCCAAATTGACAAGATCATAGACTTCATTTGATTACTGAATGGCACCAGATGGAACTCATCAAATCAAACCAAGGAAACGATGTTTCCATTGGTCTTTCCATCGCGAATATTCAATAACGTTAGGTCAGTATATACAAGATGTTTCCTTAAATGAGGTTTAGATATGAATAGTTCACAGGGGTCATTAGAGGATTAAGGTTTTTCAGTGGTACAAAGCCTGCATCTCCTGAATTGTTAATGTAGGCTTAAGATTTCTGAAGCACCCCTAGTTTATATTATTGCATTGGTTCCTATATTTCAAGGAACATTTGCTAAAGTTGTTGAAGTTCCCTTATCAGCATTCTTGAAAGATGCAACATGACCGTTGTGCCTTTGTTAAATATTTTCTTCAATCCAATGTAGCACGCTGGAAGTGACTTCAGCCTTATATGCAACTGACTTCATATTGTATACCTTTTATCCTTCTTTAAGCATGAACATCACAGTCTTTTTATGGTTTGGGTTTAGATGTTAAAAAGGATTTCATGTGAGGAACACAAAAGAGATGATCTTAACTGAATATTTTACTATATTAGTTTCATGGTGGAAATGCATATTTTAATGCTTATTGAAAAATGTGGGGAGAAATCTAGATGACTTTTTAGGGTCTGTTTGTGGATTGTTTGTGTAGTGGGTTGGGAGAGATGTCATAAATGTTGTCTTTGAAGGTGCTACACAATAGTACCAAATATGGAACCGTTTGGTTGCAAAGCAAACTTCTTAACCACACAGCCATACCTGCTCTGCCTGATCAACATCATTAATGGAGATGTTTAATAAGCAAGGAGGCAGAGAGATGATACAATAAGACTGTTCTAATTGTCTTGGTGAAATTGATGCACACAAGGTGCATCAAAGGCAAGAGACAAAAAGGGAAATAAAAAAAAGCAATAGAACAGAAAAATAAAATAAAACAAAAATTATTTAACTTCTTCCTCACTTGGAAATGAAAAGATCTGTGCAGACAATGTTAACAATACTGTAATTTTTGTGTGTACGTGTGTGTGTGTGTGTATCATTGCATTATCTATCTAACTATCTAGCATCATCTATATATCTATATATATATATATATATATATATATATATATATATATATATATGTATAGTATAAATAAAGTTTCAGGGTCCAGTTATGGCCACCACTGTATAGTGGAAGAGCTTCTTCAAAACTGGCCTTTCATCAGGCACTCAGACAAAAATACCAAAAAGGAAACTCCTTCAACTGACTATATTTGGTTCATTATCTATATACTACTAAAAGTCTGTGATTGTGTGCTTGTCTGTAATTTAATACAGCCAAAACAGCACATAATGGGACAATATTTTCAAAGATAGTTGCTCTGAAATGGGAATACAAATGGGATAAAACAAGTTTCACATTAAATCAGAGCACTATTCCTGAGATACAGGGTTTTTCTGGGTACCTTCATAAATAGAGAGAAAGATAAAAAAAGATAAAGAGAAAGAGATTATGATGGTTGTGAGAGAGTAAATTGAAAGAGAGACATAGAAAGAGAATATGTACACACACACACACACACACACATACACACACACATATATATAGGCCTTCCAATTTCATTTCACATTATATACATGTCTGTGTATATTTTAATTATTGAAAAATCATTTTTAAGTGAACATGATTTTAAAAAAATATTTTTAAGTGAACATGACCCAATGGGTCACAGGTGGTCTAGTATATATATATATATATATATATATATATATATATATATATATAAACGGAAAAAATGAAACGAAATTTCATTTCCCACTCTTAGTACGGCTTTTACTTAAATAGAAGTATGTACACGTACATACATATATGTATACAGACGTACAGTAGTATGTATATATATATACATACATGCACATATATATATGTACGTATGGATTCACCGAACATTTATTATAATGCTTGGTGTGTTTGTAAACAAACATCCCGTATTAAGCCGTAGTGTCTAGCAACCATCGTTGCTCATTTGTTCAACACTGACAAAGGAACGCTGTATATATATAATGAATAAAAATAACAAGGATTAAATTACATTAAATTATTTAATTGATTTACAAACATTTCTACAGTATAGAAGAAATATATTTTCTTACTGTATTGATAGAAACATTTGTAAATCATCATCATCGTTTAACTTTTATTTTCCATGCTAGCATGGGTAGGATGGGTTGACTCTTTGGGAGAGAATCAGGTCAGAGGACCGTATTTCCCTCACCCAAGGTTGATTTTGGCTTGGTTTCTATAGCTGGATGCCCTTCGTAGCGCCAGCCACATTTACAGTGTGGACTGGGCATTTTACTGTGTGAACCAGGCGCTTTTTTCTTGACACATGGGGGAAGGACATTACATAGTGTGGGATGGGAACTACGGAGGGTGGGGGAGGAAGCTTGAGGAAATTGGGGGTGTAGGTAGTAGGGGAGCGATGGTTACAGCAAAGAAGGTTCGTGGGAGGGGAGATGGTAAAGGAAGGTGTTGCCTATTAGATATATGCCTCAGCTGAAGCATATGAAAGGATAGGTCTTCTCTAGTACTGCATAGCACCAGAGGTCACAGTCCTGTGTCATCACCTTGGTAAGGTGTAATTGTACAAGGTCAGCTTGTATTACCTCATCCAAAGTCTTCCTAGGCCTGCCCATTCCATGGCTACAATCATCTTTGAGTGCTCTGCACCTTTTTATACAGCTGTCATCCTTCATACGCATCACATGTCCATACCAATGCAATATCTTCTCCTGCATGCAACAACTGATCCCTCTAATGCCTAATTTCATGCAATTTAATCCTGGTTATCTTTATTCATTTTATATATGCTTTGTGATATTGTAGAACTACTGTGATTGGAAATTTACCAATTGGATTAAACTTTAAACCTTCTTTTACCTATCTTGCTGTGGTCTATAAAATCACATTGAGCTTTGAATTATTCTTTTCCTTTATATGGTTGTTATCAACTAATCTAATCTATCTTATGTGTGTGTGTGTGCGTGTGTGTGTGCGCGTGTGTGTGTGTATTCAACAGCTATAACAATACCCCCTCATCATACAAAGCAGCTTGTATGCTGTCACAAGAAATAGCAATCGAATCTCCCTCAAATGATACCTTAATTTTGGAGAAATAGATAGGGATGTCACAGCTAAAGTGTCTTTGATC
>OZ024741.1:295636050-295716050 GCA_964016885.1 Eledone cirrhosa
TGGGAGACCATTGTAGTTGTAGGAGTTATTGGGAAGATGGGAGTACATTGTAGTTGTAGGAGTTATTGGGAAGATGGGAGTACATTGTAGTTGTAGGAGTTATTGGGAAGATGGGAGTACATTGTAGTTGTAGGAGTTATTGGTAGGATGGGAGTACATTGTAGTTGTAGGAGTTATTGGGAAGATGGGAGTACATTGTAGTTGTAGGAGTTATTGGTAAGATGGGAGTACATTGTAGTTGTAGGAGTTATTGGGAAGATGGGAGACCATTGTAGTTGTAGGAGTTATTGGGAAGATGGGAGTACATTGTAGTTGTAGGAGTTATTGGAAGATGGGAGTACATTGTAGTTGTAGGAGTTATTGGGAGATGGGAGTACATTGTAGTTGTAGGAGTTATTGGGAAGATGGGAGACCATTGTAGTTGTAAGGAGTTATTGGGAAGATGGGAGTACATTGTAGTTGTAGGAGTTATTGGTAAGATGGGAGTACATTGTAGTTGTAGGAGTTATTGGGAAGATGGGAGACCATTGTAGTTGTAGGAGTTATTGGGAAGATGGGAGTACATTGTAGTTGTAGGAGTTATTGGGAAGATGGGAGTACATTGTAGTTGTAGGAGTTATTGGGAAGATGGGAGTACATTGTAGTTGTAGGAGTTATTGGTAAGATGGGAGTACATTGTAGTTGTAGGAGTTATTGGGAAGATGGGAGTACATTGTAGTTGTAGGAGTTATTGGGAAGATGGGAGTACATTGTAGTATTTGGAGTTATTGGGAAGATGGGAGTACATTGTAGTTGTAGGAGTTATTGGTAAGATGGGAGTACATTGTAGTTGTAGGAGTTATTGCGAAGATGGGAGAACATTGTAGTTGTAGGAGTTATTGGTAAGATGGGAGAACATTGTAGTTGTAGGAGTTATTGGGAAGATGGGAGTACATTGTAGTTGTAGGAGTTATTGGTAGGATGGGAGTACATTGTAGTTGTAGGAGTTATTGGAAGATGGGAGTACATTGTAGTTGTAGGAGTTATTGGTAAGATGGGAGTACATTGTAGTTGTAGGAGTTATTGGTAAGATGGGAGTACATTGTAGTTGTAGGAGTTATTGGGAAGATGGGAGTACATTGTAGTTGTAGGAGTTATTGGTAGGATGGGAGTACATTGTAGTTGTAGGAGTTATTGGTAGGATGGGAGAACATTGTAGTTGTAGGAGTTATTGGGAAGATGGGAGTACATTGTAGTTGTAGGAGTTATTGGGAAGATGGGAGTACATTGTAGTTGTAGGAGTTATTGGGAAGATGGGAGTACATTGTAGTTGTAGGAGTTATTGGTAAGATGGGAGACCATTGTAGTTGTAGGAGTTATTGGTAAGATGGGAGACCATTGTAGTTGTAGGAGTTATTGGGAAGATGGGAGTACATTGTAGTTGTAGGAGTTATTGGAAGATGGGAGTACATTGTAGTTGTAGGAGTTATTGGTAAGATGGGAGTACATTGTAGTTGTAGGAGTTATTGGGAAGATGGGAGACCATTGTAGTTGTAGGAGTTATTGGGAAGATGGGAGTACATTGTAGTTGTAGGAGTTATTGGAAGATGGGAGTACATTGTAGTTGTAGGACTTATTGGGAAGATGGGAGAACATTGTAGTTGTAGGAGTTATTGGGAAGATGGGAGTACATTGTAGTTGTAGGAGTTATTGGGAAGATGGGAGTACATTGTAGTTGTAGGAGTTATTGGTAAGATGGGAGTACATTGTAGTTGTAGGAGTTATTGGGAAGATGGGAGTACATTGTAGTTGTAGGAGTTATTGGGAAGATGGGAGTACATTGTAGTTGTAGGAGTTATTGGTAAGATGGGAGACCATTGTAGTTGTAGGAGTTATTGGTAAGATGGGAGAACATTGTAGTTGTAGGAGTTATTGGTAAGATGGGAGTACATTGTAGTTGTAGGAGTTATTGGTAGGATGGGAGTACATTGTAGTTGTAGGAGTTATTGGTAGGATGGGAGTACATTGTAGTTGTAGGAGTTATTGGTAGGATGGGAGTACATTGTAGTTGTAGGAGTTATTGGTAGGATGGGAGTACATTGTAGTTGTAGGAGTTATTGGTAGGATGGGAGTACATTGTAGTTGTAGGAGTTATTGGTAGGATGGGAGTACATTGTAGTTGTAGGAGTTATTGGTAGGATGGGAGTACATTGTAGTTGTAGGAGTTATTGGTAGGATGGGAGTACATTGTAGTTGTAGGAGTTATTGGTAAGATGGGAGAACATTGTAGTTGTAGGAGTTATTGGTAGGATGGGAGTACATTGTAGTTGTAGGAGTTATTGGTAAGATGGGAGTACATTGTAGTTGTAGGAGTTATTGGGAAGATGGGAGAACATTGTAGTTGTAGGAGTTATTGGTAAGATGGGAGAACATTGTAGTTGTAGGAGTTATTGGGAAGATGGGAGTACATTGTAGTTGTAGGAGTTATTGGGAAGATGGGAGTACATTGTAGTTGTAGGAGTTATTGGGAAGATGGGAGTACATTGTAGTTGTAGGAGTTATTGGTAGGATGGGAGTACATTGTAGTTGTAGGAGTTATTGGTAAGATGGGAGTACATTGTAGTTGTAGGAGTTATTGGTAAGATGGGAGTACATTGTAGTTGTAGGAGTTATTGCGAAGATGGGAGAACATTGTAGTTGTAGGAGTTATTGGGAAGATGGGAGTACATTGTAGTTGTAGGAGTTATTGGTAAGATGGGAGAACATTGTAGTTGTAGGAGTTATTGGGAAGATGGGAGTACATTGTAGTTGTAGGAGTTATTGGTAGGATGGGAGTACATTGTAGTTGTAGGAGTTATTGGGAAGATGGGAGTACATTGTAGTTGTAGGAGTTATTGGTAAGATGGGAGTACATTGTAGTTGTAGGAGTTATTGGTAAGATGGGAGTACATTGTAGTTGTAGGAGTTATTGGGAAGATGGGAGTACATTGTAGTTGTAGGAGTTATTGGTAAGATGGGAGTACATTGTAGTTGTAGGAGTTATTGCGAAGATGGGAGAACATTGTAGTTGTAGGAGTTATTGGTAAGATGGGAGAACATTGTAGTTGTAGGAGTTATTGGGAAGATGGGAGTACATTGTAGTTGTAGGAGTTATTGGTAGGATGGGAGTACATTGTAGTTGTAGGAGTTATTGGTAAGATGGGAGTACATTGTAGTTGTAGGAGTTATTGGGAAGATGGGAGTACATTGTAGTTGTAGGAGTTATTGGTAGGATGGGAGTACATTGTAGTTGTAGGAGTTATTGGGAAGATGGGAGTACATTGTAGTTGTAGGAGTTATTGGGAAGATGGGAGTACATTGTAGTTGTAGGAGTTATTGGGAAGATGGGAGTACATTGTAGTTGTAGGAGTTATTGGTAAGATGGGAGTACATTGTAGTTGTAGGAGTTATTGGGAAGATGGGAGTACATTGTAGTTGTAGGAGTTATTGGGAAGATGGGAGTACATTGTAGTTGTAGGAGTTATTGGGAAGATGGGAGTACATTGTAGTTGTAGGAGTTATTGGGAAGATGGGAGTACATTGTAGTTGTAGGAGTTATTGGGAAGATGGGAGTACATTGTAGTTGTAGGAGTTATTGGTAAGATGGGAGTACATTGTAGTTGTAGGAGTTATTGGGAAGATGGGAGTACATTGTAGTTGTAGGAGTTATTGGGAAGATGGGAGTACATTGTAGTTGTAGGAGTTATTGGGAAGATGGGAGTACATTGTAGTTGTAGGAGTTATTGGGAAGATGGGAGTACATTGTAGTTGTAGGAGTTATTGGGAAGATGGGAGAACATTGTAGTTGTAGGAGTTATTGGTAAGATGGGAGAACATTGTAGTTGTAGGAGTTATTGGGAAGATGGGAGTACATTGTAGTTGTAGGAGTTATTGGGAAGATGGGAGTACATTGTAGTTGTAGGAGTTATTGGGAAGATGGGAGTACATTGTAGTTGTAGGAGTTATTGGGAAGATGGGAGTACATTGTAGTTGTAGGAGTTATTGGGAAGATGGGAGAACATTGTAGTTGTAGGAGTTATTGGTAAGATGGGAGAACATTGTAGTTGTAGGAGTTATTGGGAAGATGGGAGAACATTGTAGTTGTAGGAGTTATTGGGAAGATGGGAGTACATTGTAGTTGTAGGAGTTATTGGGAAGATGGGAGAACATTGTAGTTGTAGGAGTTATTGGGAAGATGGGAGTACATTGTAGTTGTAGGAGTTATTGGGAAGATGGGAGTACATTGTAGTTGTAGGAGTTATTGGGAAGATGGGAGTACATTGTAGTTGTAGGAGTTATTGGGAAGATGGGAGTACATTGTAGTTGTAGGAGTTATTGGGAAGATGGGAGTACATTGTAGTTGTAGGAGTTATTGGGAAGATGGGAGTACATTGTAGTTGTAGGAGTTATTGGTGAGATGGGAGTACATTGTAGTTGTAGGAGTTATTGGGAAGATGGGAGTACATTGTAGTATTTGGAGTTATTGGGAAGATGGGAGTACATTGTAGTTGTAGGAGTTATTGGGAAGATGGGAGTACATTGTAGTTGTAGGAGTTATTGGGAAGATGGGAGTACATTGTAGTTGTAGGAGTTATTGGGAAGATGGGAGAACATTGTAGTTGTAGGAGTTATTGGGAAGATGGGAGAACATTGTAGTTGTAGGAGTTATTGGGAAGATGGGAGTACATTGTAGTTGTAGGAGTTATTGGGAAGATGGGAGTACATTGTAGTTGTAGGAGTTATTGGGAAGATGGGAGAACATTGTAGTTGTAGGAGTTATTGGGAAGATGGGAGTACATTGTAGTTGTAGGAGTTATTGGGAAGATGGGAGTACATTGTAGTTGTAGGAGTTATTGGGAAGATGGGAGTACATTGTAGTTGTAGGAGTTATTGGGAAGATGGGAGTACATTGTAGTTGTAGGAGTTATTGGGAAGATGGGAGTACATTGTAGTTGTAGGAGTTATTGGGAAGATGGGAGTACATTGTAGTTGTAGGAGTTATTGGGAAGATGGGAGTACATTGTAGTTGTAGGAGTTATTGGTAGGATGGGAGTACATTGTAGTTGTAGGAGTTATTGGGAAGATGGGAGAACATTGTAGTTGTAGGAGTTATTGGGAAGATGGGAGTACATTGTAGTTGTAGGAGTTATTGGTAGGATGGGAGTACATTGTAGTTGTAGGAGTTATTGGGAAGATGGGAGTACATTGTAGTTGTAGGAGTTATTGGTAAGATGGGAGTACATTGTAGTTGTAGGAGTTATTGGGAAGATGGGAGTACATTGTAGTTGTAGGAGTTATTGGGAAGATGGGAGTACATTGTAGTTGTAGGAGTTATTGGGAAGATGGGAGTACATTGTAGTTGTAGGAGTTATTGGGAAGATGGGAGTACATTGTAGTTGTAGGAGTTATTGGGAAGATGGGAGTACATTGTAGTTGTAGGAGTTATTGGGAAGATGGGAGTACATTGTAGTTGTAGGAGTTATTGGGAAGATGGGAGTACATTGTAGTTGTAGGAGTTATTGGGAAGATGGGAGTACATTGTAGTTGTAGGAGTTATTGGGAAGATGGGAGTACATTGTAGTTGTAGGAGTTATTGGGAAGATGGGAGTACATTGTAGTTGTAGGAGTTATTGGGAAGATGGGAGTACATTGTAGTTGTAGGAGTTATTGGTAAGATGGGAGTACATTGTAGTTGTAGGAGTTATTGGGAAGATGGGAGTACATTGTAGTTGTAGGAGTTATTGGGAAGATGGGAGTACATTGTAGTTGTAGGAGTTATTGGGAAGATGGGAGTACATTGTAGTTGTAGGAGTTATTGGGAAGATGGGAGTACATTGTAGTTGTAGGAGTTATTGGGAAGATGGGAGTACATTGTAGTTGTAGGAGTTATTGGGAAGATGGGAGTACATTGTAGTTGTAGGAGTTATTGGGAAGATGGGAGTACATTGTAGTTGTAGGAGTTATTGGGAAGATGGGAGTACATTGTAGTTGTAGGAGTTATTGGGAAGATGGGAGTACATTGTAGTTGTAGGAGTTATTGGGAAGATGGGAGTACATTGTAGTTGTAGGAGTTATTGGGAAGATGGGAGTACATTGTAGTTGTAGGAGTTATTGGGAAGATGGGAGTACATTGTAGTTGTAGGAGTTATTGGGAAGATGGGAGTACATTGTAGTTGTAGGAGTTATTGGGAAGATGGGAGTACATTGTAGTTGTAGGAGTTATTGGGAAGATGGGAGTACATTGTAGTTGTAGGAGTTATTGGTAAGATGGGAGTACATTGTAGTTGTAGGAGTTATTGGGAAGATGGGAGTACATTGTAGTTGTAGGAGTTATTGGGAAGATGGGAGTACATTGTAGTTGTAGGAGTTATTGGGAAGATGGGAGTACATTGTAGTTGTAGGAGTTATTGGGAAGATGGGAGTACATTGTAGTTGTAGGAGTTATTGGGAAGATGGGAGAACATTGTAGTTGTAGGAGTTATTGGGAAGATGGGAGTACATTGTAGTTGTAGGAGTTATTGGTAAGATGGGAGTACATTGTAGTTGTAGGAGTTATTGGGAAGATGGGAGAACATTGTAGTTGTAGGAGTTATTGGGAAGATGGGAGTACATTGTAGTTGTAGGAGTTATTGGGAAGATGGGAGTACATTGTAGTTGTAGGAGTTATTGGGAAGATGGGAGTACATTGTAGTTGTAGGAGTTATTGGGAAGATGGGAGTACATTGTAGTTGTAGGAGTTATTGGGAAGATGGGAGTACATTGTAGTTGTAGGAGTTATTGGGAAGATGGGAGTACATTGTAGTTGTAGGAGTTATTGGGAAGATGGGAGTACATTGTAGTTGTAGGAGTTATTGGGAAGATGGGAGTACATTGTAGTTGTAGGAGTTATTGGGAAGATGGGAGTACATTGTAGTTGTAGGAGTTATTGGGAAGATGGGAGTACATTGTAGTTGTAGGAGTTATTGGGAAGATGGGAGTACATTGTAGTTGTAGGAGTTATTGGGAAGATGGGAGTACATTGTAGTTGTAGGAGTTATTGGGAAGATGGGAGTACATTGTAGTTGGTTATTGGTAAGATGGGAGTACATTGTAGTTGTAGGAGTTATTGGGAAGATGGGAGTACATTGTAGTTGTAGGAGTTATTGGGAAGATGGGAGTACATTGTAGTTGTAGGAGTTATTGGGAAGATGGGAGTACATTGTAGTTGTAGGAGTTATTGGGAAGATGGGAGTACATTGTAGTTGTAGGAGTTATTGGAAGATGGGAGTACATTGTAGTTGTAGGAGTTATTGGGAAGATGGGAGTACATTGTAGTTGTAGGAGTTATTGGTAAGATGGGAGTACATTGTAGTTGTAGGAGTTATTGGAAGATGGAGAACATTGTAGTTGTAGGAGTTATTGGGAAGATGGGAGAACATTGTAGTTGTAGGAGTTATTGGGAAGATGGGAGTACATTGTAGTTGTAGGAGTTATTGGGAAGATGGGAGAACATTGTAGTTGTAGGAGTTATTGGTAAGATGGGAGTACATTGTAGTTGTAGGAGTTATTGGGAAGATGGGAGAACATTGTAGTTGTAGGAGTTATTGGGAAGATGGGAGTACATTGTAGTTGTAGGAGTTATTGGGAAGATGGGAGAACATTGTAGTTGTAGGAGTTATTGGTAAGATGGGAGAACATTGTAGTTGTAGGAGTTATTGGGAAGATGGGAGTACATTGTAGTTGTAGGAGTTATTGGGAAGATGGGAGTACATTGTAGTTGTAGGAGTTATTGGTAAGATGGGAGTACATTGTAGTTGTAGGAGTTATTGGGAAGATGGGAGAACATTGTAGTTGTAGGAGTATTGGAAGATGGGAGAACATTGTAGTTGTAGGAGTTATTGGTAAGATGGGAGAACATTGTAGTTGTAGGAGTTATTGGGAAGATGGAGTACATTGTAGTTGTAGGAGTTATTGGGAAGATGGGAGAACATTGTAGTTGTAGGAGTTATTGGGAAGATGGGAGTACATTGTAGTTGTAGGAGTTATTGGGAAGATGGGAGAACATTGTAGTTGTAGGAGTTATTGGGAAGATGGGAGAACATTGTAGTTGTAGGAGTTATTGGGAAGATGGGAGAACATTGTAGTTGTAGGAGTTATTGGGAAGATGGGAGTACATTGTAGTTGTAGGAGTTATTGGGAAGATGGGAGAACATTGTAGTTGTAGGAGTTATTGGTAAGATGGGAGAACATTGTAGTTGTAGGAGTTATTGGGAAGATGGGAGTACATTGTAGTTGTAGGAGTTATTGGTAAGATGGAGTACATTGTAGTTGTAGGAGTTATTGGGAAGATGGGAGAACATTGTAGTTGTAGGAGTTATTGGAAGATGGGAGAACATTGTAGTTGTAGGAGTTATTGGGAAGATGGGAGAACATTGTAGTTGTAGGAGTTATTGGAAGATGGGAGTACATTGTAGTTGTAGGAGTTATTGGGAAGATGGGAGAACATTGTAGTTGTAGGAGTTATTGGGAAGATGGGAGTACATTGTAGTTGTAGGAGTTATTGGGAAGATGGGAGTACATTGTAGTTGTAGGAGTTATTGGTAGGATGGGAGAACATTGTAGTTGTAGGAGTTATTGGGAAGATGGGAGTACATTGTAGTTGTAGGAGTTATTGGGAAGATGGGAGTACATTGTAGTTGTAGGAGTTATTGGGAAGATGGAGTACATTGTAGTTGTAGGAGTTATTGGGAAGATGGGAGAACATTGTAGTTGTAGGAGTTATTGGGAAGATGGGAGTACATTGTAGTTGTAGGAGTTATTGGGAAGATGGGAGTACATTGTAGTTGTAGGAGTTATTGGGAAGATGGGAGTACATTGTAGTTGTAGGAGTTATTGGAAGATGGGAGTACATTGTAGTTGTAGGAGTTATTGGGAAGATGGGAGTACATTGTAGTTGTAGGAGTTATTGGGAAGATGGGAGTACATTGTAGTTGTAGGAGTTATTGGTAGATGGGAGAACATTGTAGTTGTAGGAGTTATTGGTAAGATGGGAGTACATTGTAGTTGTAGGAGTTATTGGGAAGATGGGAGTACATTGTAGTTGTAGGAGTTATTGGGAAGATGGGAGAACATTGTAGTTGTAGGAGTTATTGGGAAGATGGGAGTACATTGTAGTTGTAGGAGTTATTGGTAAGATGGGGAGTACATTGTAGTTGTAGGAGTTATTGGGAAGATGGGAGTACATTGTAGTTGTAGGAGTTATTGGTAAGATGGGAGTACATTGTAGTTGTAGGAGTTATTGGTAAGATGGGAAGAACATTGTAGTTGTAGGAGTTATTGGGAAGATGGGAGTACATTGTAGTTGTAGGAGTTATTGGTAAGATGGGAGTACATTGTAGTTGTAGGAGTTATTGGTAGATGGAGAACATTGTAGTTGTAGGAGTTATTGGGAAGATGGGAGTACATTGTAGTTGTAGGAGTTATTGGGAAGATGGGAGTACATTGTAGTTGTAGGAGTTATTGGGAAGATGGGAGTACATTGTAGTTGTAGGAGTTATTGGGAAGATGGGAGAACATTGTAGTTGTAGGAGTTATTGGTAAGATGGGAGTGGTAGGATGGGAGTACATTGTAGTTGTAGGAGTTATTGGGAAGATGGGAGTACATTGTAGTTGTAGGAGTTATTGGGTAGGATGGGAGAACATTGTAGTTGTAGGAGTTATTGGTAAGATGGGAGTACATTGTAGTTGTAGGAGTTATTGGTAGGATGGGAGTACATTGTAGTTGTAGGAGTTATTGGGAAGATGGGAGTACATTGTAGTTGTAGGAGTTATTGGGAAGATGGGAGTACATTGTAGTTGTAGGAGTTATTGGGAAGATGGGAGTACATTGTAGTTGTAGGAGTTATTGGGAAGATGGGAGTACATTGTAGTTGTAGGAGTTATTGGGAAGATGGGAGTACATTGTAGTTGTAGGAGTTATTGGTAGGATGGGAGAACATTGTAGTTGTAGGAGTTATTGGTAGGATGGGAGTACATTGTAGTTGTAGGAGTTATTGGTAGGATGGGAGTACATTGTAGTTGTAGGAGTTATTGGGAAGATGGGAGTACATTGTAGTTGTAGGAGTTATTGGGAAGATGGGAGTACATTGTAGTTGTAGGAGTTATTGGGAAGATGGGAGTACATTGTAGTTGTAGGAGTTATTGGGAAGATGGGAGTACATTGTAGTTGTAGGAGTTATTGGGAAGATGGGAGTACATTGTAGTTGTAGGAGTTATTGGGAAGATGGGAGAACATTGTAGTTGTAGGAGTTATTGGAAGATGGGAGTACATTGTAGTTGTAGGAGTTATTGGAAGATGGGAGTACATTGTAGTTGTAGGAGTTATTGGTAGGATGGGAGTACATTGTAGTTGTAGGAGTTATTGGGAGATGGGAGTACATTGTAGTTGTAGGAGTTATTGGGAAGATGGGAGTACATTGTAGTTGTAGGAGTTATTGGAAGGATGGGAGAACATTGTAGTTGTAGGAGTTATTGGTAGGATGGGAGTACATTGTAGTTGTAGGAGTTATTGGTAAGATGGGAGTACATTGTAGTTGTAGGAGTTATTGGGAAGGATGGGAGTACATTGTAGTTGTAGGAGTTATTGGGAAGATGGGAGAACATTGTAGTTGTAGGAGTTATTGGTAGATGGGAGTACATTGTAGTTGTAGGAGTTATTGGGAAGATGGGAGAACATTGTAGTTGTAGGAGTTATTGGTAAGATGGGAGTACATTGTAGTTGTAGGAGTTATTGGGAAGATGGGAGTACATTGTAGTTGTAGGAGTTATTGGGAAGATGGGAGTACATTGTAGTTGTAGGAGTTATTGGGAAGATGGGAGAACATTGTAGTTGTAGGAGTTATTGGGAAGATGGGAGTACATTGTAGTTGTAGGAGTTATTGGGAAGATGGGAGTACATTGTAGTTGTAGGAGTTATTGGGAAGATGGGAGTACATTGTAGTTGTAGGAGTTATTGGGAAGATGGGAGTACATTGTAGTTGTAGGAGTTATTGGGAAGATGGGAGTACATTGTAGTTGTAGGAGTTATTGGGAAGATGGGAGTACATTGTAGTTGTAGGAGTTATTGGTAGGATGGGAGTACATTGTAGTTGTAGGAGTTATTGGGAAGATGGGAGTACATTGTAGTTGTAGGAGTTATTGGGAAGATGGGAGTACATTGTAGTTGTAGGAGTTATTGGGAAGATGGGAGTACATTGTAGTTGTAGGAGTTATTGGGAAGATGGGAGTACATTGTAGTTGTAGGAGTTATTGGGAAGATGGGAGTACATTGTAGTTGTAGGAGTTATTGGGAAGATGGGAGTACATTGTAGTTGTAGGAGTTATTGGGAAGATGGGAGTACATTGTAGTTGTAGGAGTTATTGGGAAGATGGGAGTACATTGTAGTTGTAGGAGTTATTGGGAAGATGGGAGTACATTGTAGTTGTAGGAGTTATTGGGAAGATGGGAGTACATTGTAGTTGTAGGAGTTATTGGGAAGATGGGAGTACCATTGTAGTTGTAGGAGTTATTGGGAAGATGGGAGTACATTGTAGTTGTAGGAGTTATTGGGAAGATGGGAGTACATTGTAGTTGTAGGAGTTATTGGGAAGATGGGAGTACATTGTAGTTGTAGGAGTTATTGGGAAGGATGGGAGTACATTGTAGTTGTAGGAGTTATTGGGAAGATGGGAGTACATTGTAGTTGTAGGAGTTATTGGGAAGATGGGAGTACATTGTAGTTGTAGGAGTTATTGGGAAGATGGGAGTACATTGTAGTTGTAGGAGTTATTGGGAAGATGGGAGTACATTGTAGTTGTAGGAGTTATTGGGAAGATGGGAGTACATTGTAGTTGTAGGAGTTATTGGGAAGATGGGAGTACATTGTAGTTGTAGGAGTTATTGGGAAGATGGGAGTACATTGTAGTTGTAGGAGTTATTGGGAAGATGGGAGTACATTGTAGTTGTAGGAGTTATTGGGAAGATGGGAGTACATTGTAGTTGTAGGAGTTATTGGGAAGATGGGAGTACATTGTAGTTGTAGGAGTTATTGGGAAGATGGGAGTACATTGTAGTTGTAGGAGTTATTGGGAAGATGGGAGTACATTGTAGTTGTAGGAGTTATTGGGAAGATGGGAGTACATTGTAGTTGTAGGAGTTATTGGGAAGATGGGAGTACATTGTAGTTGTAGGAGTTATTGGGAAGATGGGAGTACATTGTAGTTGTAGGAGTTATTGGTAGGATGGGAGTACATTGTAGTTGTAGGAGTTATTGGGAAGGATGGGAGTACATTGTAGTTGTAGGAGTTATTGGTAGGATGGGAGTACATTGTAGTTGTAGGAGTTATTGGGAAGATGGGAGTACATTGTAGTTGTAGGAGTTATTGGGAAGATGGGAGTACATTGTAGTTGTAGGAGTTATTGGTAGGATGGGAGTACATTGTAGTTGTAGGAGTTATTGGTAGGATGGGAGTACATTGTAGTTGTAGGAGTTATTGGGAAGATGGGAGTACATTGTAGTTGTAGGAGTTATTGGGAAGATGGGAGTACATTGTAGTTGTAGGAGTTATTGGTAGGATGGGAGTACATTGTAGTTGTAGGAGTTATTGGTAGGATGGGAGTACATTGTAGTTGTAGGAGTTATTGGGAAGATGGGAGTACATTGTAGTTGTAGGAGTTATTGGGAAGATGGGAGTACATTGTAGTTGTAGGAGTTATTGGTAGGATGGGAGTACATTGTAGTTGTAGGAGTTATTGGGAAGATGGGAGTACATTGTAGTTGTAGGAGTTATTGGGAAGATGGGAGTACATTGTAGTTGTAGGAGTTATTGGTAAGATGGGAGTACATTGTAGTTGTAGGAGTTATTGGGAAGATGGGAGTACATTGTAGTTGTAGGAGTTATTGGTAGGATGGGAGTACATTGTAGTTGTAGGAGTTATTGGTAGGATGGGAGTACATTGTAGTTGTAGGAGTTATTGGGAAGATGGGAGTACATTGTAGTTGTAGGAGTTATTGGGAAGATGGGAGTACATTGTAGTTGTAGGAGTTATTGGTAGGATGGGAGTACATTGTAGTTGTAGGAGTTATTGGTAGGATGGGAGTACATTGTAGTTGTAGGAGTTATTGGGAAGATGGGAGTACATTGTAGTTGTAGGAGTTATTGGGAAGATGGGAGTACATTGTAGTTGTAGGAGTTATTGGGAAGATGGGAGTACATTGTAGTTGTAGGAGTTATTGGGAAGATGGGAGTACATTGTAGTTGTAGGAGTTATTGGTAGGATGGGAGTACATTGTAGTTGTAGGAGTTATTGGTAGGATGGGAGTACATTGTAGTTGTAGGAGTTATTGGGTAGGATGGGAGTACATTGTAGTTGTAGGAGTTATTGGGAAGATGGGAGTACATTGTAGTTGTAGGAGTTATTGGTAGGATGGGAGTACATTGTAGTTGTAGGAGTTATTGGTAGGATGGGAGTACATTGTAGTTGTAGGAGTTATTGGGAAGATGGGAGTACATTGTAGTTGTAGGAGTTATTGGTAGGATGGGAGTACATTGTAGTTGTAGGAGTTATTGGGAGGATGGGAGTACATTGTAGTTGTAGGAGTTATTGGGAAGATGGGAGTACATTGTAGTTGTAGGAGTTATTGGGAAGATGGGAGTACATTGTAGTTGTAGGAGTTATTGGGAAGATGGGAGTACATTGTAGTTGTAGGAGTTATTGGGAAGATGGGAGTACATTGTAGTTGTAGGAGTTATTGGGAAGATGGGAGTACATTGTAGTTGTAGGAGTTATTGGGAAGATGGGAGTACATTGTAGTTGTAGGAGTTATTGGGAAGATGGGAGTACATTGTAGTTGTAGGAGTTATTGGGAAGATGGGAGAACATTGTAGTTGTAGGAGTTATTGGGAAGATGGGAGTACATTGTAGTTGTAGGAGTTATTGGGAAGATGGGAGTACATTGTAGTTGTAGGAGTTATTGGGAAGATGGGAGTACATTGTAGTTGTAGGAGTTATTGGGAAGATGGGAGTACATTGTAGTTGTAGGAGTTATTGGGAAGATGGGAGTACATTGTAGTTGTAGGAGTTATTGGGAAGATGGGAGTACATTGTAGTTGTAGGAGTTATTGGGAAGATGGGAGTACATTGTAGTATTTGGAGTTATTGGGAAGATGGGAGTACATTGTAGTTGTAGGAGTTATTGGGAAGATGGGAGTACATTGTAGTTGTAGGAGTTATTGGGAAGATGGGAGTACATTGTAGTTGTAGGAGTTATTGGTAGGATGGGAGTACATTGTAGTTGTAGGAGTTATTGGTAGGATGGGAGTACATTGTAGTTGTAGGAGTTATTGGGAAGATGGGAGTACATTGTAGTTGTAGGAGTTATTGGGAAGATGGGAGTACATTGTAGTTGTAGGAGTTATTGGGAAGATGGGAGAACATTGTAGTTGTAGGAGTTATTGGGAAGATGGGAGTACATTGTAGTTGTAGGAGTTATTGGGAAGATGGGAGTACATTGTAGTTGTAGGAGTTATTGGGAAGATGGGAGTACATTGTAGTTGTAGGAGTTATTGGGAAGATGGGAGTACATTGTAGTTGTAGGAGTTATTGGGAAGATGGGAGTACATTGTAGTTGTAGGAGTTATTGGGAAGATGGGAGTACATTGTAGTTGTAGGAGTTATTGGGAAGATGGGAGTACATTGTAGTATTTGGAGTTATTGGGAAGATGGGAGTACATTGTAGTTGTAGGAGTTATTGGGAAGATGGGAGTACATTGTAGTTGTAGGAGTTATTGGGAAGATGGGAGTACATTGTAGTTGTAGGAGTTATTGGGAAGATGGGAGAACATTGTAGTTGTAGGAGTTATTGGGAAGATGGGAGAACATTGTAGTTGTAGGAGTTATTGGGAAGATGGGAGAACATTGTAGTTGTAGGAGTTATTGGGAAGATGGGAGTACATTGTAGTTGTAGGAGTTATTGGGAAGATGGGAGTACATTGTAGTTGTAGGAGTTATTGGTAGGATGGGAGTACATTGTAGTTGTAGGAGTTATTGGTAGGATGGGAGAACATTGTAGTTGTAGGAGTTATTGGGAAGATGGGAGTACATTGTAGTTGTAGGAGTTATTGGGAAGATGGGAGAACATTGTAGTTGTAGGAGTTATTGGGAAGATGGGAGTACATTGTAGTTGTAGGAGTTATTGGGAAGATGGGAGAACATTGTAGTTGTAGGAGTTATTGGGAAGATGGGAGTACATTGTAGTTGTAGGAGTTATTGGTAGGATGGGAGTACATTGTAGTTGTAGGAGTTATTGGTAGGATGGGAGTACATTGTAGTTGTAGGAGTTATTGGTAGGATGGGAGTACATTGTAGTTGTAGGAGTTATTGGGAAGATGGGAGTACATTGTAGTTGTAGGAGTTATTGGGAAGATGGGAGAACATTGTAGTTGTAGGAGTTATTGGGAAGATGGGAGTACATTGTAGTTGTAGGAGTTATTGGGAAGATGGGAGAACATTGTAGTTGTAGGAGTTATTGGGAAGATGGGAGTACATTGTAGTTGTAGGAGTTATTGGGAAGATGGGAGTACATTGTAGTATTTAGGAGTTATTCGGAAGATGGGAGTACATTGTAGTTGTAGGAGTTATTGGGAAGATGGGAGTACATTGTAGTTGTAGGAGTTATTGGGAAGATGGGAGTACATTGTAGTTGTAGGAGTTATTGGGAAGATGGGAGAACATTGTAGTTGTAGGAGTTATTGGGAAGATGGGAGTACATTGTAGTTGTAGGAGTTATTGGGAAGATGGGAGTACAGTGTAGTTGTAGGAGTTATTGGGAAGATGGGAGTACATTGTAGTTGTAGGAGTTATTGGTAGGATGGGAGTACATTGTAGTTGTAGGAGTTATTGGGAAGATGGGAGTACATTGTAGTTGTAGGAGTTATTGGGAAGATGGGAGTACATTGTAGTTGTAGGAGTTATTGGGAAGATGGGAGTACATTGTAGTATGTTGGAGTTATTGGGAAGATGGGAGTACATTGTAGTTGTAGGAGTTATTGGGAAGATGGGAGTACATTGTAGTTGTAGGAGTTATTGGGAAGATGGGAGTACATTGTAGTTGTAGGAGTTATTGGGAAGATGGGAGTACATTGTAGTTGTAGGAGTTATTGGGAAGATGGGAGTACATTGTAGTTGTAGGAGTTATTGGGAAGATGGGAGTACATTGTAGTTGTAGGAGTTATTGGGAAGATGGGAGTACATTGTAGTATTTGGAGTTATTGGGAAGATGGGAGTACATTGTAGTTGTAGGAGTTATTGGGAAGATGGGAGTACATTGTAGTTGTAGGAGTTATTGGGAAGATGGGAGTACATTGTAGTTGTAGGAGTTATTGGGAAGATGGGAGTACATTGTAGTTGTAGGAGTTATTGGGAAGATGGGAGTACATTGTAGTTGTAGGAGTTATTGGGAAGATGGGAGTACATTGTAGTTGTAGGAGTTATTGGGAAGATGGGAGTACATTGTAGTATTTGGAGTTATTGGGAAGATGGGAGTACATTGTAGTTGTAGGAGTTATTGGGAAGATGGGAGTACATTGTAGTTGTAGGAGTTATTGGGAAGATGGGAGTACATTGTAGTTGTAGGAGTTATTGGGAAGATGGGAGTACATTGTAGTTGTAGGAGTTATTGGGAAGATGGGAGTACATTGTAGTATTTGGAGTTATTGGGAAGATGGGAGTACATTGTAGTTGTAGGAGTTATTGGGAAGATGGGAGTACATTGTAGTTGTAGGAGTTATTGGGAAGATGGGAGTACATTGTAGTTGTAGGAGTTATTGGGAAGATGGGAGTACATTGTAGTTGTAGGAGTTATTGGGAAGATGGGAGTACATTGTAGTTGTAGGAGTTATTGGGAAGATGGGAGTACATTGTAGTTGTAGGAGTTATTGGGGAAGATGGGAGTACATTGTAGTTGTAGGAGTTATTGGGAAGATGGGAGTACATTGTAGTTGTAGGAGTTATTGGGAAGATGGGAGTACATTGTAGTTGTAGGAGTTATGGGAAGATGGGAGTACATTGTAGTTGTAGGAGTTATTGGGAAGATGGGAGTACATTGTAGTTGTAGGAGTTATTGGGAAGATGGGAGTACATTGTAGTTGTAGGAGTTATTGGGAAGATGGGAGTACATTGTAGTATTTGGAGTTATTGGGAAGATGGGAGTACATTGTAGTTGTAGAAGTTATTGGGAAGATGGGAGTACATTGTAGTTGTAGGAGTTATTGGGAAGATGGGAGTACATTGTAGTTGTAGGAGTTATTGGGAAGATGGGAGTACATTGTAGTTGTAGGAGTTATTGGGAAGATGGGAGTACATTGTAGTTGTAGGAGTTATTGGGAAGATGGGAGTACATTGTAGTTGTAGGAGTTATTGGGAAGATGGGAGTACATTGTAGTTGTAGGAGTTATTGGGAAGATGGGAGTACATTGTAGTTGTAGGAGTTATTGGGAAGATGGGAGTACATTGTAGTTGTAGGAGTTATTGGTAGGATGGGAGTACATTGTAGTATTTGGAGTTATTCGGAAGATGGGAGTACATTGTAGTTGTAGGAGTTATTGGGAAGATGGGAGTACAGTGTAGTTGTAGGAGTTATTGGGAAGATGGGAGTACATTGTAGTTGTAGGAGTTATTGGGAAGATGGGAGTACATTGTAGTTGTAGGAGTTATTGGGAAGATGGGAGTACATTGTAGTTGTAGGAGTTATTGGGAAGATGGGAGTACATTGTAGTTGTAGGAGTTATTGGGAAGATGGGAGTACATTGTAGTTGTAGGAGTTATTGGGAAGATGGGAGTACATTGTAGTTGTAGGAGTTATTGGGAAGATGGGAGTACATTGTAGTATTTGGAGTTATTGGGAAGATGGGAGTACATTGTAGTTGTAGGAGTTATTGGGAAGATGGGAGTACATTGTAGTTGTAGGAGTTATTGGGAAGATGGGAGTACAGTGTAGTTGTAGGAGTTATTGGGAAGATGGGAGTACATTGTAGTTGTAGGAGTTATTGGGAAGATGGGAGTACATTGTAGTTGTAGGAGTTATTGGGAAGATGGGAGTACATTGTAGTTGTAGGAGTTATTGGGAAGATGGGAGTACATTGTAGTTGTAGGAGTTATTGGAAGATGGGAGTACATTGTAGTTGTAGGAGTTATTGGGAAGATGGGAGTACATTGTAGTTGTAGGAGTTATTGGGAAGATGGGAGTACATTGTAGTTGTAGGAGTTATTGGGAAGATGGGAGTACATTGTAGTTGTAGGAGTTATTGGGAAGATGGGAGTACATTGTAGTTGTAGGAGTTATTGGGAAGATGGGAGAACATTGTAGTTGTAGGAGTTATTGGGAAGATGGAGAACATTGTAGTTGTAGGAGTTATTGGGAAGATGGGAGAACATTGTAGTTGTAGGAGTTATTGGGAAGATGGGAGAACATTGTAGTTGTAGGAGTTATTGGGAAGATGGGAGTACATTGTAGTTGTAGGAGTTATTGGGAAGATGGGAGTACATTGTAGTTGTAGGAGTTATTGGGAAGATGGGAGTACATTGTAGTTGTAGGAGTTATTGGGAAGATGGGAGTACATTGTAGTTGTAGGAGTTATTGGGAAGATGGGAGTACATTGTAGTTGTAGGAGTTATTGGGAAGATGGGAGTACATTGTAGTTGTAGGAGTTATTGGGAAGATGGGAGAACATTGTAGTTGTAGGAGTTATTGGGAAGATGGGAGTACATTGTAGTTGTAGGAGTTATTAGGAAGATGGGAGTACATTGTAGTTGTAGGAGTTATTGGGAAGATGGGAGAACATTGTAGTTGTAGGAGTTATTGGTAAGATGGGAGTACATTGTAGTTGTAGGAGTTATTGGTAAGATGGGAGTACATTGTAGTTGTAGGAGTTATTGGGAAGATGGGAGACCATTGTAGTTGTAGGAGTTATTGGTAGGATGGGAGTACATTGTAGTTGTAGGAGTCATTGGTAGGATGGGAGTACATTGTAGTTGTAGGAGTTATTGGGAAGATGGGAGTACATTGTAGTTGTAGGAGTTATTGGGAAGATGGGAGACCATTGTAGTTGTAGGAGTTATTGGTAGGATGGGAGTACATTGTAGTTGTAGGAGTTATTGGGAAGATGGGAGTACATTGTAGTTGTAGGAGTTATTGGGAAGATGGGAGTACATTGTAGTTGTAGGAGTTATTGGGAAGATGGGAGAACATTGTAGTTGTAGGAGTTATTAGGAAGATGGGAGTACATTGTAGTTGTAGGAGTTATTGGGAAGATGGGAGAACATTGTAGTTGTAGGAGTCATTGGTAAGATGGGAGTACATTGTAGTTGTAGGAGTCATTGGTAGGATGGGAGTACATTGTAGTTGTAGGAGTTATTGGTAAGATGGGAGACCATTGTAGTTGTAGGAGTTATTGGGAAGATGGGAGAACATTGTAGTTGTAGGAGTTATTGGTAAGATGGGAGTACATTGTAGTTGTAGGAGTTATTGGTAAGATGGGAGTACATTGTAGTTGTAGGAGTTATTGGGAAGATGGGAGTACATTGTAGTTGTAGGAGTTATTGGGAAGATGGGAGTACATTGTAGTTGTAGGAGTTATTGGTAGGATGGGAGTACATTGTAGTTGTAGGAGTCATTGGTAGGATTGGGAGTACATTGTAGTTGTAGGAGTTATTGGGAAGATGGGAGTACATTGTAGTTGTAGGAGTTATTGGGAAGATGGGAGTACATTGTAGTTGTAGGAGTTATTGGTAGGATGGGAGTACATTGTAGTTGTAGGAGTTATTGGTAGGATGGGAGTACATTGTAGTTGTAGGAGTTATTGGGAAGATGGGAGTACATTGTAGTTGTAGGAGTTATTGGGAAGATGGGAGTACATTGTAGTTGTAGGAGTTATTGGGAGGGAGAACATTGTAGTTGTAGGAGTTATTAGGAAGATGGAGTACATTGTAGTTGTAGGAGTTATTGGGAAGATGGGAGAACATTGTAGTTGTAGGAGTTATTAGGAAGATGGGAAGTACATTGTAGTTGTAGGAGTTATTGGAAGATGGGAGAACATTGTAGTTGTAGGAGTTATTAGGAAGATGGAGTACATTGTAGTTGTAGGAGTTATTGGGAAGATGGGAGTACATTGTAGTTGTAGGAGTTATTGGTAGGATGGGAGTACATTGTAGTTGTAGGAGTTATTGGTAAGATGGGAGACCATTGTAGTTGTAGGAGTTATTGGTAGGATGGGAGTACATTGTAGTTGTAGGAGTTATTGGGAAGATGGGAGTACATTGTAGTTGTAGGAGTTATTGGGAAGATGGGAGTACATTGTAGTTGTAGGAGTTATTGGTAGGATGGGAGTACATTGTAGTTGTAGGAGTTATTGGTAGGATGGGAGTACATTGTAGTTGTAGGAGTTATTGGGAAGATGGGAGTACATTGTAGTTGTAGGAGTTATTGGGAAGATGGGAGTACATTGTAGTTGTAGGAGTTATTGGGAAGATGGGAGTACATTGTAGTTGTAGGAGTTATTGGTAGGATGGGAGTACATTGTAGTTGTAGGAGTTATTGGTAGGATGGGAGTACATTGTAGTTGTAGGAGTTATTGGGAAGATGGGAGTACATTGTAGTTGTAGGAGTTATTGGGAAGATGGGAGTACATTGTAGTTGTAGGAGTTATTGGGAAGATGGGAGTACATTGTAGTTGTAGGAGTTATTGGGAAGATGGGAGTACATTGTAGTTGTAGGAGTTATTGGTAGGATGGGAGTACATTGTAGTTGTAGGAGTTATTGGTAGGATGGGAGTACATTGTAGTTGTAGGAGTTATTGGGAAGATGGGAGAACATTGTAGTTGTAGGAGTTATTGGGAAGATGGGAGTACATTGTAGTTGTAGGAGTTATTGGTAGGATGGGAGTACATTGTAGTTGTAGGAGTTATTGGGAAGATGGGAGAACATTGTAGTTGTAGGAGTTATTGGGAAGATGGGAGAGACCATTGTAGTTGTAGGAGTTATTGGGAAGATGGGAGAACATTGTAGTTGTAGGAGTTATTGGTAGGATGGGAGTACATTTGTAGTTGTAGGAGTTATTGGTAGGATGGGAGTACATTGTAGTTGTAGGAGTTATTGGGAAGATGGGAGTACATTGTAGTTGTAGGAGTTATTGGTAGGATGGGAGTACATTGTAGTTGTAGGAGTCATTGGTAGGATGGGAGTACATTGTAGTTGTAGGAGTTATTGGTAGGATGGGAGTACATTGTAGTTGTAGGAGTTATTGGTAGGATGGGAGTACATTGTAGTTGTAGGAGTCATTGGTAGGATGGGAGACCATTGTAGTTGTAGGAGTTATTGGTAAGATGGGAGTACATTGTAGTTGTAGGAGTTATTGGTAGGATGGGAGACCATTGTAGTTGTAGGAGTTATTGGTAAGATGGGAGTACATTGTAGTTGTAGGAGTTATTGGGAAGATGGGAGTACATTGTAGTTGTAGGAGTTATTGGGAAGATGGGAGAACATTGTAGTTGTAGGAGTTATTGTTAAGATGGGAGTACATTGTAGTTGTAGGAGTTATTGGAAGATGGGAGTACATTGTAGTTTGTAGGAGTTATTGGGAAGATGGGAGTACATTGTAGTTGTAGGAGTTATTGGTAGGATGGGAGTACATTGTAGTTGTAGGAGTTATTGGGAAGATGGAGTACATTGTAGTTGTAGGAGTTATTGGGAAGATGGGAGTACATTGTAGTTGTAGGAGTTATTGGAAGATGGAGTACATTGTAGTTGTAGGAGTTATTGGGAAGATGGGAGACCATTGTAGTTGTAGGAGTTATTGGGAAGATGGGAGTACATTGTAGTTGTAGGAGTTATTGGAAGATGGGAGAACATTGTAGTTGTAGGAGTTATTGGGAAGATGGGAGAACATTGTAGTTGTAGGAGTTATTGGTAAGATGGGAGTACATTGTAGTTGTAGGAGTTATTGGGAAGATGGGAGAACATTGTAGTTGTAGGAGTTATTGGGAAGATGGGAGTACATTGTAGTTGTAGGAGTTATTGGGAAGATGGGAGAACATTGTAGTTGTAGGAGTTATTGGGAAGATGGGAGTACATTGTAGTTGTAGGAGTTATTGGGAAGATGGGAGAACATTGTAGTTGTAGGAGTTATTGGGAAGATGGGAGTACATTGTAGTTGTAGGAGTTATTGGGAGATGGGAGAACATTGTAGTTGTAGGAGTTATTGGTAGGATGGGAGTACATTGTAGTTGTAGGAGTTATTGGTAGGATGGGAGTACATTGTAGTTGTAGGAGTTATTGGTAGGATGGGAGTACATTGTAGTTGTAGGAGTTATGGTAAGATGGGAGTACATTGTAGTTGTAGGAGTTATTGGTAGGATGGGAGTACATTGTAGTTGTAGGAGTTATTGGTAGGATGGGAGAACATTGTAGTTGTAGGAGTTATTGGGAAGATGGGAGAACATTGTAGTTGTAGGAGTTATTGGGAAGATGGGAGTACATTGTAGTTGTAGGAGTTATTGGGAAGATGGGAGTACATTGTAGTTGTAGGAGTTATTGGGAAGATGGGAGTACATTGTAGTTGTAGGAGTTATTGGGAAGATGGGAGTACATTGTAGTTGTAGGAGTTATTGGGAAGATGGAGAGAACATTGTAGTTGTAGGAGTTATTGGGAAGATGGGAGTACATTGTAGTTGTAGGAGTTATTGGGAGATGGGAGTACATTGTAGTTGTAGGAGTTATTGGGAAGATGGGAGTACATTGTAGTTGTAGGAGTTATTGGGAAGATGGGAGTACATTGTAGTTGTAGGAGTTATTGGGAAGATGGGAGAACATTGTAGTTGTAGGAGTTATTGGGAAGATGGGAGTACATTGTAGTTGTAGGAGTTATTGGGAAGATGGGAGAACATTGTAGTTGTAGGAGTTATTGGGAAGATGGGGAGTACATTGTAGTTGTAGGAGTTATTGGGAAGATGGGAGAACATTGTAGTTGTAGGAGTTATTGGGAAGATGGGAGTACATTGTAGTTGTAGGAGTTATTGGGAAGATGGGAGAACATTGTAGTTGTAGGAGTTATTGGTAGGATGGGAGTACATTGTAGTTGTAGGAGTTATTGGTAGGATGGGAGTACATTGTAGTTGTAGGAGTTATTGGTAGGATGGGAGTACATTGTAGTTGTAGGAGTTATTGGTAAGATGGGAGTACATTGTAGTTGTAGGAGTTATTGGTAGGATGGGAGTACATTGTAGTTGTAGGAGTTATTGGAAGGATGGGAGAACATTGTAGTTGTAGGAGTTATTGGGAAGATGGGAGAACATTGTAGTTGTAGGAGTTATTGGGAAGATGGGAGTACATTGTAGTTGTAGGAGTTATTGGGAAGATGGGAGTACATTGTAGTTGTAGGAGTTATTGGGAAGATGGGAGTACATTGTAGTTGTAGGAGTTATTGGGAAGATGGGAGTACATTGTAGTTGTAGGAGTTATTGGGAAGATGGGAGAACATTGTAGTTGTAGGAGTTATTGGGAAGATGGGAGTACATTGTAGTTGTAGGAGTTATTGGGAAGATGGGAGTACATTGTAGTTGTAGGAGTTATTGGGAAGATGGGAGTACATTGTAGTTGTAGGAGTTATTGGGAAGATGGGAGTACATTGTAGTTGTAGGAGTTATTGGGAAGATGGGAGTACATTGTAGTTGTAGGAGTTATTGGGTAGGATGGGAGTACATTGTAGTTGTAGGAGTTATTGGTAGGATGGGAGTACATTGTAGTTGTAGGAGTTATTGGTAAGATGGGAAGTACATTGTAGTTGTAGGAGTTATTGGTAGGATGGAGTACATTGTAGTTGTAGGAGTTATTGGTAGGATGGGAGAACATTGTAGTTGTAGGAGTTATTGGGAAGATGGGAGTACATTGTAGTTGTAGGAGTTATTGGGAGATGGGAGTACATTGTAGTTGTAGGAGTTATTGGAAGATGGGAGTACATTGTAGTTGTAGGAGTTATTGGGAAGATGGGAGTACATTGTAGTTGTAGGAGTTATTGGTAGGATGGGAGTACATTGTAGTTGTAGGAGTTATTGGGAAGATGGGAGTACATTGTAGTTGTAGGAGTTATTGGGAAGATGGGAGTACATTGTAGTTGTAGGAGTTATTGGAAGATGGGAGTACATGTAGAACATTGTAGTTGTAGGAGTTATTGGTAGGATGGGAGAACATTGTAGTTGTAGGAGTTATTGGGAAGATGGGAGAACATTGTAGTTGTAGGAGTTATTGGGAAGATGGGAGTACATTGTAGTTGTAGGAGTTATTGGGAAGATGGGAGTACATTGTAGTTGTAGGAGTTATTGGGAAGATGGGAGTACATTGTAGTTGTAGGAGTTATTGGTAAGATGGGAGTACATTGTAGTTGTAGGAGTTATTGGGAAGATGGGAGTACATTGTAGTTGTAGGAGTTATTGGTAGGATGGGAGAACATTGTAGTTGTAGGAGTTATTGGTAGGATGGGAGTACATTGTAGTTGTAGGAGTTATTGGGAAGATGGGAGAACATTGTAGTTGTAGGAGTTATTGGGAAGATGGAGAACATTGTAGTTGTAGGAGTTATTGGGAAGATGGGAGAACATTGTAGTTGTAGGAGTTATTGGGAAGATGGGAGTACATTGTAGTTGTAGGAGTTATTGGGAAGAGGGGAGAACATTGTAGTTGTAGGAGTTATTGGTAAGATGGGAGTACATTGTAGTTGTAGGAGTTATTGGGAAGATGGGAGTACATTGTAGTTGTAGGAGTTATTGGGAAGATGGGAGAACATTGTAGTTGTAGGAGTTATTGGGAAGATGGGAGAACATTGTAGTTGTAGGAGTTATTGGGAAGATGGGAGTACATTGTAGTTGTAGGAGTTATTGGGAAGATGGGAGAACATTGTAGTTGTAGGAGTTATTGGTAAGATGGGAGAACATTGTAGTTGTAGGAGTTATTGTAAGATGGGAGTACATTGTAGTTGTAGGAGTTATTGGTAGGATGGGAGAACATTGTAGTTGTAGGAGTTATTGGGAAGATGGGAGTACATTTGTAGTTGTAGGAGTTATTGGTAGGATGGGAGAACATTGTAGTTGTAGGAGTTATTGTTAAGATGGGAGTACATTGTAGTTGTAGGAGTTATTGGGAAGATGGAGAACATTGTAGTTGTAGGAGTTATTGGAAGATGGGAGAACATTGTAGTTGTAGGAGTTATTGGGAAGATGGGAGTACATTGTAGTTGTAGGAGTTATTGGTAAGATGGGAGTACATTGTAGTTGTAGGAGTTATTGGTAAGATGGGAGTACATTGTAGTATTTGGAGTTATTGGGAAGATGGGAGTACATTGTAGTTGTAGGAGTTATTGGTAGGATGGGAGAACATTGTAGTTGTAGGAGTTATTGGGAAGATGGGAGAACATTGTAGTTGTAGGAGTTATTGGTAAGATGGGAGAACATTGTAGTTGTAGGAGTTATTGGTAAGATGGGAGACATTGTAGTTGTAGGAGTTATTGGGAAGATGGGAGTACATTGTAGTTGTAGGAGTTATTGGGAAGATGGAGAACATTGTAGTTGTAGGAGTTATTGGGAAGATGGGAGAACATTGTAGTTGTAGGAGTTATTGGTAGGATGGGAGAACATTGTAGTTGTAGGAGTTATTGGGAAGATGGGAGTACATTGTAGTTGTAGGAGTTATTGGGAAGATGGGAGAACATTGTAGTTGTAGGAGTTATTGGGAAGATGGGAGTACATTGTAGTTGTAGGAGTTATTGGTAGGATGGGAGAACATTGTAGTTGTAGGAGTTATTGGAAGATGGGAGAACATTGTAGTTGTAGGAGTTATTGTTAAGATGGGAGAACATTGTAGTTGTAGGAGTTATTGGGAAGATGGGAGTACATTGTAGTTGTAGGAGTTATTGGGAAGATGGGAGAACATTGTAGTTGTAGGAGTTATTGGTAGGATGGGAGAACATTGTAGTTGTAGGAGTTATTGGTAGGATGGGAGTACATTGTAGTTGTAGGAGTTATTGGGAAGATGGGAGAACATTGTAGTTGTAGGAGTTATTGTTAAGATGGGAGAACATTGTAGTTGTAGGAGTTATTGGGAAGATGGGAGTACATTGTAGTTGTAGGAGTTATTGGGAAGATGGGAGAACATTGTAGTTGTAGGAGTTATTGGTAGGATGGGAGAACATTGTAGTTGTAGGAGTTATTGGTAGGATGGGAGTACATTGTAGTTGTAGGAGTTATTGGGAAGATGGGAGAACATTGTAGTTGTAGGAGTTATTGGGAAGATGGGAGTACATTGTAGTTGTAGGAGTTATTGGTAGGATGGGAGAACATTGTAGTTGTAGGAGTTATTGGTAGGATGGGAGAACATTGTAGTTGTAGGAGTTATTGGGAAGATGGGAGAACATTGTAGTTGTAGGAGTTATTGGGAAGATGGGAGTACATTGTAGTTGTAGGAGTTATTGGGAAGATGGGAGTACATTGTAGTTGTAGGAGTTATTGGGAAGATGGGAGAACATTGTAGTTGTAGGAGTTATTGTTAAGATGGGAGAACATTGTAGTTGTAGGAGTTATTGGGAAGATGGGAGTACATTGTAGTTGTAGGAGTTATTGGGAAGATGGGAGAACATTGTAGTTGTAGGAGTTATTGGTAGGATGGGAGAACATTGTAGTTGTAGGAGTT
This sequence comes from Eledone cirrhosa, assembly GCA_964016885.1. Classification (NCBI taxonomy): domain Eukaryota; kingdom Metazoa; phylum Mollusca; class Cephalopoda; order Octopoda; family Eledonidae; genus Eledone; species Eledone cirrhosa. Next base: position 295,662,818 of record OZ024741.1, read on the forward strand.
ATTGGTAGGATGGGAGTACATTGTAGTTGTAGGAGTTATTGGGAAGATGGGAGAACATTGTAGTTGTAGGAGTTATTGGGAAGATGGGAGTACATTGTAGTTGTAGGAGTTATTGGGAAGATGGGAGTACATTGTAGTTGTAGGAGTTATTGGGAAGATGGGAGTACATTGTAGTTGTAGGAGTTATTGGTAGGATGGGAGTACATTGTAGTTGTAGGAGTTATTGGTAGGATGGGAGTACATTGTAGTTGTAGGAGTTATTGGGAAGATGGGAGAACATTGTAGTTGTAGGAGTTATTGGGAAGATGGGAGTACATTGTAGTTGTAGGAGTTATTGGGAAGATGGGAGTACATTGTAGTTGTAGGAGTTATTGGTAGGATGGGAGTACATTGTAGTTGTAGGAGTTATTGGGAAGATGGGAGAACATTGTAGTTGTAGGAGTTATTGGGAAGATGGGAGAACATTGTAGTTGTAGGAGTTATTGTTAAGATGGGAGTACATTGTAGTTGTAGGAGTTATTGGGAAGATGGGAGTACATTGTAGTTGTAGGAGTTATTGGGAAGATGGGAGTACATTGTAGTTGTAGGAGTTATTGGGAAGATGGGAGTACATTGTAGTTGTAGGAGTTATTGGTAAGATGGGAGTACATTGTAGTTGTAGGAGTTATTGGTAGGATGGGAGTACATTGTAGTTGTAGGAGTTATTGGGAAGATGGGAGAACATTGTAGTTGTAGGAGTTATTGGGAAGATGGGAGAACATTGTAGTTGTAGGAGTTATTGTTAAGATGGGAGTACATTGTAGTTGTAGGAGTTATTGGGAAGATGGGAGTACATTGTAGTTGTAGGAGTTATTGGGAAGATGGGAGTACATTGTAGTTGTAGGAGTTATTGGGAAGATGGGAGTACATTGTAGTTGTAGGAGTTATTGGGAAGATGGGAGAACATTGTAGTTGTAGGAGTTATTGGGAAGATGGGAGAACATTGTAGTTGTAGGAGTTATTGGGAAGATGGGAGTACATTGTAGTTGTAGGAGTTATTGGGAAGATGGGAGAACATTGTAGTTGTAGGAGTTATTGGGAAGATGGGAGTACATTGTAGTTGTAGGAGTTATTGGGAAGATGGGAGAACATTGTAGTTGTAGGAGTTATTGGGAAGATGGGAGTACATTGTAGTTGTAGGAGTTATTGGGAAGATGGGAGTACATTGTAGTTGTAGGAGTTATTGGGAAGATGGGAGTACATTGTAGTTGTAGGAGTTATTGGGAAGATGGGAGTACATTGTAGTTGTAGGAGTTATTGGTAGGATGGGAGTACATTGTAGTTGTAGGAGTTATTGGTAAGATGGGAGAACATTGTAGTTGTAGGAGTTATTGGGAAGATGGGAGAACATTGTAGTTGTAGGAGTTATTGGGAAGATGGGAGTACATTGTAGTTGTAGGAGTTATTGGGAAGATGGGAGAACATTGTAGTTGTAGGAGTTATTGGGAAGATGGGAGAACATTGTAGTTGTAGGAGTTATTGGGAAGATGGGAGTACATTGTAGTTGTAGGAGTTATTGGTAAGATGGGAGAACATTGTAGTTGTAGGAGTTATTGGGAAGATGGGAGAACATTGTAGTTGTAGGAGTTATTGGGAAGATGGGAGTACATTGTAGTTGTAGGAGTTATTGGGAAGATGGGAGTACATTGTAGTTGTAGGAGTTATTGGGAAGATGGGAGAACATTGTAGTTGTAGGAGTTATTGGGAAGATGGGAGAACATTGTAGTTGTAGGAGTTATTGGGAAGATGGGAGTACATTGTAGTTGTAGGAGTTATTGGTAGGATGGGAGTACATTGTAGTTGTAGGAGTTATTGGGAAGATGGGAGTACATTGTAGTTGTAGGAGTTATTGGTAGGATGGGAGTACATTGTAGTTGTAGGAGTTATTGGGAAGATGGGAGTACATTGTAGTTGTAGGAGTTATTGGGAAGATGGGAGTACATTGTAGTTGTAGGAGTTATTGGGAAGATGGGAGAACATTGTAGTTGTAGGAGTTATTGGGAAGATGGGAGTACATTGTAGTTGTAGGAGTTATTGGGAAGATGGGAGAACATTGTAGTTGTAGGAGTTATTGGGAAGATGGGAGTACATTGTAGTTGTAGGAGTTATTGGGAAGATGGGAGTACATTGTAGTTGTAGGAGTTATTGGGAAGATGGGAGAACATTGTAGTTGTAGGAGTTATTGGGAAGATGGGAGTACATTGTAGTTGTAGGAGTTATTGGGAAGATGGGAGAACATTGTAGTTGTAGGAGTTATTGGGAAGATGGGAGTACATTGTAGTTGTAGGAGTTATTGGGAAGATGGGAGTACATTGTAGTTGTAGGAGTTATTGGGAAGATGGGAGAACATTGTAGTTGTAGGAGTTATTGGGAAGATGGGAGTACATTGTAGTTGTAGGAGTTATTGGGAAGATGGGAGAACATTGTAGTTGTAGGAGTTATTGGGAAGATGGGAGTACATTGTAGTTGTAGGAGTTATTGGGAAGATGGGAGTACATTGTAGTTGTAGGAGTTATTGGGAAGATGGGAGAACATTGTAGTTGTAGGAGTTATTGGGAAGATGGGAGTACATTGTAGTTGTAGGAGTTATTGGGAAGATGGGAGAACATTGTAGTTGTAGGAGTTATTGGGAAGATGGGAGAACATTGTAGTTGTAGGAGTTATTGGGAAGATGGGAGTACATTGTAGTTGTAGGAGTTATTGGGAAGATGGGAGTACATTGTAGTTGTAGGAGTTATTGGGAAGATGGGAGTACATTGTAGTTGTAGGAGTTATTGGGAAGATGGGAGAACACCAGAAGGAAAAAAGTGCTCTCCAATACATTTGGAAGATGGTAAATATTAATGCAGAATGTCATATCAAATATTAAATGAGATTGAATTTTAAGGATATTTCATAAGATTAAAGGTCAAATATATAAATTATTTCAAAATATGTTTTAAATTTGATAACACAAAGCATTTGCTTGACCTTTATGGAACATATTGTGATCATGATCCTATATAAAGGGTGGTAAGCTGTAATTGGTCTTTCCATACATAAATCTGCTATTGACACAGGCATGGGTGAGTGGTTAAGAAGTTTGCTTCACAATTTTGGGCAAGTACCTTTACCATTGCATATTTGGTTTGACCCAAGCATTGTGAGTGAAACTTGTGAACATTTGTTGAAACTGTGTGAAAATTTGTTGAATGACATGTACTTGTAATTCAATGGTCAAGTTTTGACACGTTAATTCATCTTGAGAATTACATTTAAGGTATGTGTCCATGGAACATTTGTCTACTTACTCATTAACTTAGCATTTAACATCCTGTACCACATGAAACAACATTACCAAGACATTCTTGAAAAGTAGAAAACAACACCATGACTGCTTCACATTAACAATTTTCACTTCTTCATTAATAAAGATAATATACAGATTTGAATTAATAAACCCATTTAAAAATATTTTCTGAAAAATCAATATAGGATGTTAATGAGTTAGACATTCAGTTGATCACAATGGAAACCAATGGAGAATCCATCACATAAATTTCCTAGTCACCTACTTTCCTGAGAGCCAAGTGCCCTCTATTTGAGAATCACTACCCAAAACATTAGTTTCAATTCGTGGTCAAAAAGTATGGAAACCTATTACATATTTGCTTTAGTTTTAAAATGTTCCATACTGCTTCAACTTACTTGACTGTTCATGATCAGTGGTATTTTGTTGTTGTTTAATCCCATTTAAGTCATAACACACAGTCTCACAGTCAAAGGTATTTCAGCCATGATCATATTTTCCTTTTAGGTAATATAGTACATACATGATCCAATGTTTCTGTTCCTTATTTAAGATTAGTTAAAGTTTGTTCTGAGACCAAGGTTAATCAGGCCAATGCTTATTCCCAGTTTCCTTGATATTAAATGACTGAGAACACATGATACTTTCTGGGCAGGATGTTATTATATTGCAGGTTTAACTCCCCAGCTACTGTTGGTATTCATCACAGCTGAGTGTACAGGAGCAACATTAAATAAAGAGTTTTGTTCAAGAACACAACCCAGCAGCCTGTCCAGGAATCGAACTGAATCATTATGATCCTACATCAAGCATCCTAAGCATTAGGCAATGCACCTTCACATTAGATACACAATGACTGAATACAAAAATAGACAGAATAATCTTTGACAAGATTCCAGACCTGTTTGGTTACTGAGTGGGGTTGAACTCATCTAGTTAATCTTTTCATTGCTGACACAATCTCCCGTTCACAACACCTGGCAGAAAAATATCACCATCATCATCATCACCATTTAACATCCATTTTTCCACACAAGCATGGGTTAGACAAGTTGTCCTGTTGGGAACAATGCCAGATCAGGGGACCATGTTTCGCTCATACAGAACTGATTTGGGCTTGGTTTCTACAGCTGGATGCCCTTCCTAATGTCAACCTCATTTACAGTGAGTACTGGGTGTTTTTTGTCATGTCACTATCATGACCACTTTAGTGTGGGTTGGGCGCTTTTTGTCATGACACCCTCACGACCACTTTACAGAATGGGCTGGAGGCTTCCCTGGGTGTATGCTTCAGCCTGTCCTCATGGGAAATCTACGGGAGGGTGGGGCAACACATTTTTAACTGACAAACACCAAGTCAGTAATAGCCCAGCTCTTTAGCTACTCAACCCCCAAACCTCCACATTGTTAGAAAATATTTCAGTTTCTAGATAGATTTCTATTTCTACGAAAAAATTCCATCATTAAGTTATCAATATTAAATCGTTTCATAGAAGAGGATTCTTTTCAAAGAAGTGTCATTGTTACAGAATAGCAATGACACCAACTTTTAAAATGTGATCACCTGAATTAAAAGACTTTCTAAACACTGAAACAACTATTAAAATTATGACAGCTTTGCAATGAAATAATACATTAGAGTATGAGGAAATGTCTTAATATTTTATCAACATTTCAATCAAGCTATGTCTGGCCCCTGTAAAACCAAGATGTTTTCTTTATACAAACTCACACACACAGAACAAATATGTTCATACACATGACACATATAGACACAGGCACTTACATATATATGCACACACTCTCTTTTTTTTCTGTATTTCTCAAAATCTCTTCATCTCTCTCTTTCTCTCTCTCCCTCTCTCCCTCCCCAAGAGAGCCATAACAAAACTCCTTATCATAGCCTCTACTTTCCCACACTCTCTCTCTCTATTTCTTTTATCTCTCTCCCACACACACACACACACACACACACATATATAAATATATATATATATATATATATATATATATATATATACAAATAAATTATCGAGAATCGGAACTTCGGCCCACGAAATAACGAAAAAACAATTTTCGAAATGTGCGGCAAAGTGCTCAATGGTTCGGATAAACCAGAGCTATAACTAACGTTTAACACCAACACACTGAGACGATGCTTAAACAATCATTCGCACAGCCAAAAATACGACCAAGAAAATTCGGGTCAAACAAATAAAAATATATATGAATGAAAAATTGAATATATATACATATATATATCCCTATATATCCCCATATCTATCTATTCTCTCCTAATTTCTCGCTCTCCTTCTTCCTTCTCTCTCTCTCTCTTTCTCTCTCTCTCTCAGATACACCAATACATTATTCACACTTTAAATTGATCAACGAAAGTCTACTCATTAATCTTCTATGGCTTGCCAAATTGTTGTGGTTATTGAATCACAGTATTATTCCTCTCCTTCCTCATCTTTACCACCTTCGTCTCTCATCTCTTCTCTTCCCATCTTCACATAGATACAAAAGCATAACATTTACTGGGTTGTTAACTTCCACAAAAGGCTGGAGTGTGCTTCAATTGAATTTTGACACTTATTTAACTTTTAACCCTTTTGATAGCAAACCACTCGAAACTACCCCTGGTTTGATGACACAAAACTATTTGTCATAATTTTAATTAAGAACTAGCTTAATAATTAGTAACTTAGTTATATTACTAAATCTTTCAAATTCTTGATTATTTTCAAAATTATTTGAAAATCATTGGCAGTGTCTTTTATTAGAAATATGGTAATGAAAGGATTAATAATTGTTTCTACTATTGGCACAAGGCCAGCAATTACCCAGTACATTACTGGTACTTTATTTTATCGACCCCGTAAGGATGAAAAGCAAAGTTAACCTCAGCGGGATTTGAACTCAGAATGACAAGGGCCGTAACTCTATGCGTCAAAGCATGGCGGCCGACCCTCTACCGATACTGCCAATTCACCGCCCTTAATAATGTCTAACATAGCAAAGTTATATCTAGGGAAAGGTATGTTGTACAATATTGTCATAATGGATTGCTGGGTGATTGAGGAAGAGGGAAGGAAACAGCTTACATTTTGATATACCAGTATATATGAGTTCTTGGAACTCAACTTTGCCTTTCATCCTTTCGAGGTCGATATAAAAAGTACCAGTCTAGTACTGGGGTCGATTCTTCCTCTATATCTCTTTCTCATTTCCTCTCTCTCACTTTCTATCTTTCTCTGGAAGACATCTGCTGTACTTATGTCTGGAGAGGGATGGGCTCTGCCATGCTTAAAATGCCCAAGTATGTCAATACATCACCCCTACGACTATCAGGAGTTATGGGATCAGCAACCTTCTAATAAAACACTATTTTCTACACTTTACACAATACTTTAACCTCTTCAGTACCATAGATGAGATAACTCATCCTAACATGTTTGAACTCTTTTCCAACATTTCATAATTTCAAAGTTATGAACCCATTTCCAAAGAACTGACATGGGATAGAATTTGAATGACTGGAGACTATGTACTATATATACTTACATATGTAAATAAGACCGTTATTGCTCCAATCAGTCCACAAAACACTGAGCGAACACCCTAAACTGAACACCAACTTGCACTCATGACTCCTGCTAAACCAGCCTGCAACCCACCCTCCAAATTTGCCAAACTGAATGCAAACCCCCCACCTTCCCAACTTGGCAAACCAAACACAGATTGCAACAGCCACAGAATGTGGAAGACAGATGTTATCAAGCTGCAGCTATCATATTACTCAGTTTCTATATAATAAAGCTAATAAAACTATTATCTGCAGCAACTATGACCCCATTACGTAATAGGCAGAATCATTAGAGTATCGGACACCATGCTTTGCAGCATAGAGTTACGGCCCTTTACGTTTTAAGTTTAAATCTTGCCGAGGTTAGCTTTGCCTTTCATCCTTACGGGGACGATAAAATAAAGCACCAGTGATGCACTGGGGTCGATTTAGTCGACTTTCCTCTCCCCTAGAAATGTTGGCTTTGTGCCTATATTAGAAACCATTATGTAATAGGCTGTACTCCACCTTTTCCTGTCATCTCACAAATTTAATCCCTCAAACCATCCACCTAGATGTAATTCACATCTTTCCCCATAAAATAAGATGTGAATAATCTTTCTTCTTTCATTCAGGAAATGAAAATCACATTTCTTCATTAACTTATTCATTTATTAACTTGGTGCATTGATGAAAGCAATGTAATATATATTGTATAAAAGGTCACTGAACAACAACAACAACAATAACATAATATCAATAGAAACAAAAACAATAGCAGCAACAATAACTATAGCAAAAATAACAACAATGGTGGCAATAACAATAGCGACAATAGCAACAATAACAATAACAACAATAACAACAATGATAATTACGACAATAGCAACAATAACAATAACAACAATAACAATAATAATAAAAACGACAATAGCAACAATAGCAGTAACAACAATAGCAACAATAACAATAGCAACAATAACAATAACAAAAATAGCACCAATAATAATAGCACCAATAAAAACAATAGCAACAATAACAGCAATAGAAACAATAACTACAATAGCAACAATAACTACAAAAGCATATAACAATAACTACAAAAACTATAATGACAATAAACAATAGCAACAACAAACAATAGTAACAATAATAACTGCAATAGCAACAACAATAACTGCAGTAGAAACAACAATAGCAACAGCAACAATAACAACAATAGCAGCAGTTATACTAACAACAGCAACAATAATTGTAGCCACAACAACTGTAACCCCAGCAACAATAGTTGCCAAACAACAATAGCAATAGCAACAACAACAATAGCAACTGTAGTAACAATAACTGCAGCAACAATAATAATAATAATAAATGTAACAACAATGGCTGTAGAAACAAGAACAACAACAATAACAATGATATTATCAACGATAATAACAGTTTCTGATTTAGGCACAAGGCCAACAATTTAGGAGGAGGGGAAAGTCAATTATATTGACCCCAGTGTGCTTCTGGTACTTTATTTTATGGACTCCATAAAGATGAAACACAACAAGAGCACCAACAACAATAGCAGCAATAACTGCAGCAAGATTTGAACTCAGAGCATAAAGGAACATTCCGAAAATACAAGAACAATGGTAACAATAATGTGTCTGCACATAATTCAAAGCAAGTGTACTTTTCATTTAACCCTTGCATGACTACATTTCTAATGAAATACACTATTTTAATTAATTAATGAAGAATTTTGAGGGATTTACTAAAAGTATTAATTATTTCATTACTCAGATAGTAACTTAATGTAAGGTTCTTATAAAATCATGCTGGAAGATTTTAATTTAAATTGGAAACCTTTAAAATGGGTGGTTTTATTTTATAGAACTAGAGTCAGTTTTGGCCAGGTTGGTAATTAAAGGGTTAAATAGGAACTCTTTAAAATGGGCGGTTTTATTTCATAGAATCAGAGCCAGTTTTGGCTGGGTTGGTAACTGGGTTGGTAACTAAAGATCCCACCAAAAACTACAGCAGAACCCAAGTTGCACATCCATCCACAAACTGACTATGTTAAAAGTATTCATGTTGAAATTAAACATAAACTCATTATATGCTCATTAAAAGGTTAATAGCTATAACCATTAACTAATTTGAAATATTTTTCAATTAAATAGCTATTACCATTCGTTAATTGGATGGAGGCGAGAAAATGGCAGTAAGTGGTAATGGCATGGACTAAGGACTGATCACGTGAAACAAAATTATTGAATAGAAACTGGCTATTGGATTAAATTGACAAACAAAGACATCATCCACAAAAGGTATTGTTACTGTCAAAAGAGCTAAGCACCGTCAGCCCAAATAAAACCATAATGAAGAAATTCAAACAGACATTTTCCAAATTACATTGATAATATCATGTTTTAAGCATTATGGAGATTCCTTTATTATATTTCATTTCATTAACAAAGTAGGACTTTAACAGGTTTACACCCATTCCACCTCCACCTGGTTGCCTTCATTCTCAATATCCAATTAAATAGCAGACAAGGGCAACGATAGAGGGTGCAGTCCTGTCAGTGAAAAGCAAAAATATTAGACAAAAAGCCCCATTGGATTAAATTGGCAAGTGGAGAGATAGTTTCTGAAAAGTACATCATTTGGCTTTTCACCAATTCAATTAGTAAATGAAATTGAAAAGTTCCATCTAATATTTCAAAGTTGAAGCTTTCAAGAGCGAAGATTTTTTCTATCACTGGGTTTACTGTTCATATAAAGTAAGAGATCAAACTAAATCTATCCTCTTTTCTCTCTTCTATTCTATTCTCTTCTGTTCTGTTCTGTGATCTTACCTAATAAATAACTGCAGCTCTGACTATTAGTGGCCATACCTACACATATTTACACTTAAGTATACATACATATGTGTATGCAAACAGACCCAGACATACATGAATGTGTGTGTGTGTATATATATACACACACACACACACACATATTATTTATAGATAATTTATATATTTATATATTTATTTATGTTCATACACAGAACAAAAGTGCTACCTAAGATTTCAAGGCCCAATACTGACCATATATGTAAGAGGGAGCAAAATTGTGACTAATCTTCAGGTGTTTATATGTGTATAAGCACCTGAAAATAAAATGGGATGTGTACCTAGAAAGTCCTCTGCCAAGGCATAAGTCTGAGCAAGGTTGTTTATGGAAGACCAGCAGTCACCCATGCATACCAGTCTCCCCTCTCCATACCACTGATGTTGTCCAAGGGAAAGGCAATGGCCGATACAGCTTGGTACCAGTGACACTGCAACTTATTTCTAAAGTTGAGTGAACTGGAGCAACGTGAAATAAAGTTTCTTGCTCAAGGAAAAAATGCATCACTTGGTCCAGGAATCAAACTCACAGCCTGCTGATTGCAAGCCCAATGCTCTGACCACTAAGCCATGCTGGTGTTTACCTCCACAGTATGCTGGGTGTGCTTCAGCAGAATTTTATCAACTAACTTTTGATAATATCTAACATAACAATGATACTGTATCAGGTGAGAATATATCTTGTAAAATTTTGACATAATAGGTTGCTGCTGGTTGCTGGGTTATTTGGGAAAAGAAAAGGAAACATATTACGCATTAATGTATCAGTAGATAAATATATATTTTGTAAAATATTGGGAGATTATATTATATGCATATCATTATATATATAACATATAATATATATATATATATATATATATATATATATATATATATATAATTAGTTTTGCGAGGTTTTTGATATGAAATCGTGTGTCGAAACAAATATTGTTATTACACAAATATGACCCTCCCCAAGTATAACTATATATATATATATATATATATATATATATATATATATATATATATATATATATATATATATATATATAATCAAGGTTTAGCAAATAAGAAAAAGTTTCAAAATAAATTTAAAAAAATGAACTTTACTTACTATGGTTACCTTTACCGAATCGGTTTCGAGTCTCAAAAACAAACGGACAGTCCATACGGCATCCATTGCAAAGATAAACTCTCGTCAGAAGGATCCTTCCACTCGGAGAACATAAAATTCCCGAGTTCAAACCACGAACTGGCGCTATTCAAAATTGTTCCCGAGATGAGAATAAATGAAGTGGAAGCAATTCCTTCAAGTGCCGTTTGTAAAGATAGAAGCAAAGGCAGGGAGGTCAGTCTGCCCCCGCTATAACTAGCAGCAGTCAGAACGACCAAATTTTTTCTCAACCAAGAGGAGCATAATAATAATAAAGTATATGTCCCTACATGCACAAGGCGCTAAGGGACACATGTATTGTCCAACCATATGCCAATGTGGTTCAATGGCAGGTTAATAAATTAACGAGCCAGAACATATATAATCAAGGTTTAGCAAATAAGAAAAAGTTTCAAAATAAATTTTTAAAAATGAACTTTACTTACTATGGTTACCTTTACCGATTCGGTTTCGAGTCTCAAAAACAAACGGACAGTCCATACGGCATCCATTGCAAAGACAAACTCTCGTCAGAAGGATCCTTTCACTCGGAGAACATAAAATTCCCGAGTTCAAACCACGAACTGGCGCTATTCAAAATTGTTCCTGAGATGAAAATAAATGAATCGGTAAAGGTAACCATAGTAAGTAAAGTTAATTTTTTTAAATTTATTTTGAAACTTTTTCTTATTTGCTAAACCTTGATTATATATGTTCTGGCTCGTTAATTTATTAACCTGCCATTGAACCACATTGGCATATGGTTGGACAATACATGTGTCCCTAAGCGCCTTGTGCGTGTAGGGACATATACTTTATTATTATTATTATTATCATATATATATATATATATATATATATATATATATATATATATATATATATATATATATATTATATGTTATATATATTTATTATATATATATTATATATATGTATATATAATATATATATTATATATATACGTTATATATATATGTTATATATATATATTATATATATTTATATATATATATTATATATATTTTATATATATATATTATATATATATTATATATATAAGGTGAAACAATTGTTCTCAGTATAGGGAACTAACTGTTGTGTTACTACTTCTATATTATATATATATATATATATATATATATATATATATATATATATATATATATATATATATATATATATATACAGGGTGCGGACGATATTTGTTCGCAAGATTACTGTCTAGGAAATAATAACACAGTAGTTTTATTTTTTAAGATTTATTTATCAAACTTGGGTCAGTTTGTCTTCGTGACTGGTTCTTTCGATCTCACTCGATAAACCCGCCATTGGCTTTGATGACGGCCTCAAGGCGGCCTCGGAACCAGCTACAGGCCTTCGTCACTGTCCCCCGACTTAGGCCCCTAAAGGCACTTGTGATCCTGGCTTTCAGATCATCTTTCGTATTGCAACTAGATCTGTTGGTGTCTCGTTCCACTGCACTCCACACAAAGAAGTCGAGGGGGTTGCAGTCAGGCGAGCTGGGAGGCCAGATGTCAGGTGAAGTGTGGTCGACGAAGTTCTCTGACAGCCAGGCTTGGGTCTTTCGGCTGGTATAGCAGAGCGCTGAGTCTTGCTGCCACACGTACGGCCTACCTGCAGCTACCTGGTCGAATCAGGCCTTTACTACCTTGCTCAGAATGCGGATGTAGCCATCGGTGTTCAGCTTGAGGCCCTCAGGGAAGAAGTGAGGTGGCATGACGTCACCTTGACTGCTGACGACACCTAAGACCAATGTTGTCGCTGGAAACTTTGTCTGCATGACTCTGGGCACGTCTTTGGATGAGACAGCGAGCCACCTGTTGTTCTGGAAGTCGATCTTCTGGTCTTAGCAGAAGTTTTTCTCGTCGGAGGAAAACCACAGCATGTCTGGCTCCAGTGGGTGTTTCAACTTGTTGATCAGCTTCTTTGCGTGCTTCAGTCGCTTTTCTTGCTTCGCCTTTGACAGAAATTGTCCTTTCCTCATCTTGTATGAAACGTAGCGAATGTCTTCATGTACCACCAGCCTAATGAGCTTTTCATCCACGCCTTTCTCCCTTGCAATGGCACGCATCGACTTGCTAGGTTCATTGTTGATGATTTCCTGAACTTCAGCGACGAACTCGGGCGTTCTGAAGGCGTCAGATCGTCGATCATGTGTTTTCCTCTCTGATGTTGCTTCATAGTCGAATCCTGAATCTTCCAATTCGTTTCTGAATTTTTCCACCATTCTCCTGCTGACGCTGAGAAAGTCTGAAATTTCCTTATTTGTCCTCCCGGCACGGATTCCAAGAAGAACTCTGTGTCTCTTCCACAAATTTGGAGGTTCAAAATTATTCATAATCAATTATTCTGAAAATAAATAATGTAAATATAGTCACTGTTTTTATGAAGACAAGAGTGACAACGGAAGTAAAAAAAATTTGCATAAAATTAGCAGTTGAAAATTGCGAACAAATATCGTCCACACCCTGTAATATTATATAAAATTTAGTACAACATCATCGAAGCTCTGGTTGCAGCCAAGCTAACGAATGCAATCTCGGTGTGTAGCTATATATATATATATATATATATATATATATATATATATATATATATTTATTAAAATAACAGATTAAAGTTTAAGCAAATTTATTATTATTACTATATATATATATATATATATATATATATATATTTGTTGTTATCTTGTTTCACTCGCTTTACCCGTTTTAATTGTCCTAATAACTTAATTTAGTTATTATTGCACCGACGTGAGGTATATGATTTTTAATGCAATGAAATATCTATGATCGTCGGCAAATCACTGATGAGGGACTTATTTTAGTACATGTTATCCATGTGCAACCAGCAGTATTCTTCTCCCCATTTTTTCACATATATATATATATATATATATATATATATATATATATATATATATATATATATATATTATATATATATATATATTATATATATATACAAATATAAATTAGCGAGAATCGTATTCCGTCTATTGGAAATTAGCGAAAAACAACTTCTGAGATGTGTGGCAAGCGCTCAATAGATTCTAACGAATCAGAGCTACAACATACGTTAAAAGGCCAAACACACTGAGACGATGGTTAAACCATTATCCGCACAGCCATAGAAACGACCAAATAATTCGGGTCAAACAAATAAAAAAATATGATTGAAAAATTTACCCGGACCTCTGGATGGTTGGTGAAAATCCAGCATTTGGGTTTCTGCGACTCCTAAATCAAGTACTGTCCGCTTAGACAAATAATGTTAAGCTTTTGGTAAGATGATTGAACAAGGAAGTCACTTTCTCAACAGGTTTTAGTTCAAGTGCCAAGGATTGACCGTTACCAATACCCACGTGGGGCTCGGCAAGGGAGGCAACCCCTATTTTTGGCGGATGAATTCAGTGTGTATTATTGCAAAATTGCAAAATATCACAAAACGAATTAAGTTCTCAACAGAATGGTTTTAAAGTTAACAAAAGCTATTCATATATATATATATATATATATATATATATATATATATATATATATATATATATATATATATATATATATATATATATATATATATATGCAAAAGTTCTATTTAAAATTGTTGGGATACAACAAGTAAATATTTTTATAATTGATATAAAGCACTCGACAAGTATTTGGAGTAGATATAGGATATTAATAAATGGAAACTATATTTATAAAACGATATTTATTTCATTATACATATTTCAGGGATACCAAATTAAATTATGGTATGCCTTCATCAGACAAAATACAATATATAACAGTTTTACAAATAAGATGGCTCCCAAAAATAATGGTTGCATTTTAAAAGGGTACGTCAAAACTTATTTGTAAAACTGTTATATATTGTATTTTGTCTGATGAAGGCATACCATAATTTAATTTGGTATCCCTGAAATATGTATAATGAAATAAATATGGTTTTATAAATATAGTTTCCATTTATTAATATCCTATATATATATATATATATATATATATATATAAAGTTAACAAAAGCTATTCATATATATATATATATATATATATATATATATATATATATATATATATATATATATATATATATATACAGATATAGTTATATATATATATATATATATATATATAGAGAGAGAGAGAGAGAGAGAGAGAGAGAGAGAGAGAGAGAGAAAGAGTAAGAGAGAGAGAGAAACTGTGTTGACTGTTTATAGCCAGTGTATTGTTGAAAAGATGGTGGACACTGAAGGCCAAGCTGCTAAAGCTGGAGAAATGGCAGCTGGAAAAAAATCAGAAATGTCAACTGCTAAAGAGATAAGTTACAAGATACACCGATAGATTATGCAAAAAAAAATAAAGGGAAATAATGATACAATATAAAAATAAAACATAGGAAAAAAGAAAAATATTGGTTGAAATACATTAATCTCTCTCTCTCTCTTTCTCGCTGTAAGCTTGTAAGTGTATATATATATATATATATATATATGGTGGCTGCCAACTCGTTTTCGAGTACGGCCACTACTTTATATCCATGTAGGAGAACCCCTACCGATGCGCTGAACGAGTGTGACTTTTTTAGTCCAGCCAGCGACATGAAAACTCCGGTACAAACACTACACTTGTGACACTTATTGACACATAGTGCTGGGCCCATGGTACCATGTGACGACAAGTGCAGAGAGATCTCCAGATATAAAGCAATGCCTGTGCCGTGAAGCTTTTATAGTGAACAAAGGCACTGCACAAAGCCAGTCCCACTCTCTTAACCAAGATGATATTTACCAAAAAGAAGAACAAGTCAACATCATTGGATACCATCAAGGTTGCAGGTGTTATATCAGAGTTTTCCTTCTCCTAGAATCCTGCCTTGACAAAGGCTAAGGGGTCATCTCTCCCGGTGATTTTGGATGGCCATTGACTCTTAAGAGCTCCTTTGGCGTACATATATATATATATATATATATATATGTACGCCATATATATATATATATATATAAGCCATGTATAAAGAAACAATCAGCAAGGTTAGAATTAACAAGGAATATAATGAAGAGTTTAGCGTAAAAGTTGGTGTTCATCAGGGCTCCGTCCTTAGCCTCCTCATATTTATTACCGCCCTCCAAGCTATAACGGAGGAGTTCAAGACCGGCTGCCCATGGGAACTTCTATACGCAGATGATCTAATGCTCATAAACGAATCAATGGCTGAACTAGAGAAGAAATTCCAAACATGGAAGCACGGCCTAGAATCAAAAGGCCTTAAAGTTAACTTGTCTAAGACTAAAGTCCTGATATGTAGGAAGGTGAATAAGGCACTGGTCCCATCTGGGAAATGGCCATGCTCAGTGTGTAGGAAAGGAGTAGGCAGAAACTCCATTTTATGTCCCAAATGCAAAGTATGCGTGCATAAAAGATGTAGTGGGATCACAGGTAAGCTAACTAAGAATATAGATTTTATATGTGGCCGGTGCTCTGGCGCAATAAGTAGCAGCAAATGCCCACAGAATACTAGCTTATTCCATTGCCCAGATGGTTCTATAGAAATAATGGACACCTTCCGTTACCTGGTTGACAAAACCAGCAGTGGTGGAGGGTGCTCTGAAAGTACTGTAGCTAGAGTCCGAACTGGATGGAAAAAGTTCAGAGAGCTTATACCACTATTGGCCGCTAAAGGTTTCTCTCTAAAAATAAAAGGCAGTCTGTATGATGCCTGCATACGAACAGCGATGTTACATGGCAGTGAGACATGGGCCTTGTGTGCAGAGGATATACGCAGACTGGAGAGGAACGAAGCTTGCATGCTCCGTTGGATGTGTAATAGTAATATACGCGAACGGCAAAGCATTAATGAACTAAGTGAGAAATTAGGAATAAGAGGGATCAGATGCTGTTTACTCGAGAGAAGACTACGTTGGTATGGTCACGTGATGCGCATGAAAGATGACAGCTGTATAAAAAAGTGCAGGGCGATCAAAACAGACGGAAGCTACAGAGTAGGCAGACCCAGAAAAAACCTGGGACGACTTGATAAAATTTGACCTCACACACTTACACCTCTCCAAGACAATGTCACTGGACCGATATCTTTGGCGCTACGCAGTAATACAGAAGACCCGCCTTGCCTAAGTACAAAGTGTAACCTACAGTCAGTAGGCACCTCTTAACCAAAATACACCCCCGTCCCAACCCTACGCCCACCGCCATCTACACCACCCCTTTCGATGTAAAGCTATGTTGGTACCACAACATCCAGTCCTAAATAACTGAGGTCATGTAGGTGTCACGACAAAAAAACACACAGCCCACGCTGTCATGTGGCCGTGCAGGTAACACGGTAAAAACCTCCCAGTCGACACTGTAAACGTGGTTGGTGTTAGGAAGGGCATCCAGCCGTAGAAAACCTGCCAGACAGTCCTGAGCAAGACAACCAATCTTGCCTCAAGGGGGACAATTCCCGTCCAGACCCATGCTAGCGTGGAAAATGGACGTTAAGCGACGATGATGATGATGATGATGATGTAATGTACATATGTATGTATATATCATTATCATCATTTTCATGTTCATTTCACATGCTAGCAAGGGTTAGACTATATATATATATATATATATATATATATATATATATATATATATATATATATATATATATATATATATATATATATATATATGGGGATACATATATATGCAGATGAAAAGAATAATCTTTCTAGTGAGAGCTGTAACACCAACAACTGCTATCAGAGTCATCACAGTAGGTTTCATAGAAACTGGAGGGAAATACATAAATTTACAGTTGTGTCAGTAAATATACCACCAACCTGTGCTCAGGAATATATTAGACAAGAACAATTGCAGCAGAAAGTTTAGAAAGTGTGTGAAATAATATTGGTATTTAGCAGAATTGCTTTAATAATTTTTCTTAGTTGCGGGAAGTATCTGAAAAGAAGATATAGATTGATTGGCTGCGTGTTCATGTTTCATGGTGAGGAAAGTTTCAGAAGGCATATTTAAACATATAATAATGGCTTATTCTCTTACAAATATATTAATACAAGTTGTAGGAGAGTGAAGAGCTGCAAATTAAGGTATAGTTAAGTTGAATGATAAAAATGCAATTTCCTAAGGAAATCCGGAACATAGATACGCTGTTCTTTAGGTAGGAAGAATGTTGCTGAGCCCTTATCGAGAGGGCCAAAGTTTTTTGGTAAGTGCTACATCTTGCTAGTTATCGACCAGGAATGCAATTTTTTATGTCTGGTGTCGACGAAGTGAAAACCGCAACTGGTGGGTAGAAGTGAAAAAAGGCGTGAATCAACTGCTGGGCAGAAGTCATCGTTTGTATCCATACGCCGCCAACCCCCAAGGGCTGGTGAGAGACAAAGCACAACCAAATTATCCCGCAGCTATGAAATAGTGCCGTTTCTTGCTACAGGTATGAGCTTCGTTGCCTTTTGGAAAGATTTCAATTTGGTTTAAAACTGCTGTATTTCACACGTTTCATTATTAAAAAACTGGTTTTATAAATGTCCTGTACATTAAGGATAAAAGGATAAAAATCCCATAACGCCTTGTGGAGTTGTAGAGGCACTGTCACACAGCATGTCTAGGGCACTTTTAAACCTGGCAGAGCCCAACCCTCTCCGGGTCTAAACGCAGCCGATTTTTCTATAGAGGAAGAATCGACTCCAGTACTGGACTGGTGCTTTTTTTATCGACCTCGAAAGGATGAAAGGCAAAGTTGATCCTGGCAGGATTTGAACTCAGAGCATGCAATGAGGTAGGACAAATACCGTAAAGCATTCTATCCGACGTCTTAATGACTCTGCCAATTCACACAGTATATTATACGTGTATATAAGCTAATTTTCCAAATTTTTAGATGTATATTCCAAGATTTTCAATCAAAACAATTTACTTATTAAAGGCCATGCCTTGGTAACATATTTTTAGCATGACTGTTAGTAAGACAACTCCTGGGTGCAAATGTGCAATTCTATTTTAGATGCGCAAAAGATTTGTATTAAAAGCCTTCAAAAGATTAGTCATAAGTAACAATTAGACAGCACTGAGGATGAACTTCTCTTTAAAGAAGATTCTGAGACTTTCCAAAATTAAATTATAATATTACGAAATATTTTTAGGCATTAAAGAAAGCAACACTGAGGAAGAGTGATATAAGAGTTTTCTTCCATTGCAATAATTTTCTTTTTAATCATGAAACTTATGGGGATTTTCCACAAAATTTGTTTAATCACTTTATTTCTTTATTTGCCTGTTTTATATACAACTAGCAGTGGTACCCGGCGTTGCACAGGATAAGGTATTTTGGAATGCGAGCCACCAACAGATCTAATCGTAGAAAAAACTGCATGCTTGGACAATATATGAAGAAAATAAACCGAATACTCTGATGGTTGGATAATCTTTAAGATTTTCCTCGATGAAGCAGGAAAAATGCAGGTTTTCACCTAATGCGGGCCTTAGGGGATCAAGAAAATGAATTTTTTTTATGTGCATAATATGCCTTGAAATTTCGGGAAAATCGGCTAGATGTAACACATCAAAAAAGCCCTAAAAAGCTGAAAAAAATGAAGTTTTTCACCTAATGCGGTCCCTCGGCCATAAAAAAGTTGGATTTTCTTTGCTTACGGTATGAAGAAGAGACTGACTAATACATAGTTACAATTTCAAGGAAATCGGTCTGACGTAACGCCTCAAAAGACCCCTAAAAAGCTGAAAAAACGCAGTTTTTCACCTAATGCGGGCCCTAGGGATCAAAAGATTGAATTTTTTATGTGCATAACACTCCCTGAAACATAAGTAATACACATGTAAAGTTTGAAAAAAATCGGTTGGGTACTTCTCAAGTTTTAGGGATTCAAACTCACACACACACACACACACACACACACACATACACACACACATCCTCAGTTTTATATATATAGATAATGTATGTGATGACAACATTCCTAGTAAAAGAAACTAAAAAAAATTATGTTTAGCCTTTAATATCTTTAAATTATATTTTTTTGCAAAAAATTTTCTCTTCAAATTAAGAGTGTGCATTGTATGTGCATATGCATTATACACCGTGAAATTTATAATTAGAGTCAAGGAATTGGTTGAAGCCAGAAAGTTTCTGCTGAAAACTCTTGTGTAGAGCTGCAAAATGATTAATAGGAGTCACTATCACTGATCTATCCTGGGACATCGATATGGTTTGTCTTTTAATGGCTTAGTTAGGGGAGGGCAGGGCAGCCTCAATGACCTTCTCTGCAAAGCTTTTGAAATGAATAAGAGGAAAGGGAGAAAGTCAGAAGTTATCTTCAAACTGGAGAACTGGTTTGTATCATTCTTATGTCTTTCTCTCAGCTTGTTTGTGCTTTGATGTTTATGCATAGATTACTCATTCAGCAGATCATACCCAGGGCTGGATTTAATGGAGAGCAAAGGGGGTAAATGTCCCAGGCCCACTGTAGCAGTGAGGGTCACCAGCAACAACTGTAGCAATTTATTTGTACCCTTTGCTGGGCTTTTTAATTTGACAATGAGTACTATATTTTTAACAAAAAGTATTTAATGTCCTTACTGTGGCAAAATTCATCAAATTTTCACAACTTTAGAAAAATCAGGCTGTTATCAAAACAATATTCTAATAAAAAGTATTTGATGCCGCTGTGTAAAGTGGTTGTGCTGGTATCGCAAAAACAATGCACCCAGTAAACACTCTAAAGTAGTTATGTTAGGAAGGGCATCAACCATAGGAATCATGCCAAATATGTAATGTATGGCAAGATGAGGTCGTCGTCGTCGTCGTCGTCCCCCCCCCCCCCCCGATATGTCTTCTTGCCTGCTGAAGGTGCATGGCCTAATGGTTAGGATGCAATCATAATGTCATCGGTTTGAAATCTACATTGTGTTCTTGAGCAAAACACTTTATTTCACTTTGCTTCAGTACACTCAGCTGAGATGCATACTAGAAGTAGCTGAGGAGTTACATCTGTAATGGACAGGCATCCTATCCAGAGAGAGTCTTGTACTCTTGGTTGTTTAGTGCCAAGGAAATCAGAGAATAAGCACCGGCCTGATGAGCCTTCAACTTAGAACAGACTTTAACTTTCTTTCCTGCTAAGTAAAGTTTACTTTGAGGCCTGTTAATTTTCACCTTTGCTCCCACATTTGGATATTCTTCTCTAAATATGCAACAGATTTCACCATGAAAGCTATGTTGTCAGCATATAGTTCTCATAGGGAGCCAATCATAAATTCCTACGTTTATGAACTATGTTTTAAAGCCATTTTTCTTAGGGGTTAATTTAGTGAACCCCATGAAAGGCTTCATACTCACCAAGGGGTCCTTTTTGATATAATGTTTTACAGCAAGATGCACTCCCTGCCACCAATCACTTTAGTTAGTTGCCTGTTACAACGTGTAGGGATACACTGTACCTATATGAAACCAGATGCAGACACACACACGATGTGTGTGTGTGTGTGTCTGCATCTGTGTGTGTTTGAATATATATATATATAAATGTATACATATCCAGGGAGTGTAACACGGAGTTACTGTAGGTTCACCCAGGTGAGCACTCAATGTTTAGGTTCACGCCAGTGGCGAGGTATAGAGCTACACAGAGTGTAATATAATAATACAAGGATTAATGGTTACTCCTTCATTATGTTTATTGGTTGGTGACACGCGTTTCACTACTGATCAGCTCATGGTTCGATCTGTATCGATCTGGCACAACTCTGGAATCAAAAACTCATCAGACCTCTGTCATTACCACTACACAGGTCCGACAAGCTTTTGATTCCAGAGCTGATCAGTAGTGAAATAAACGTAATGAAGGAGTAACCAATCATCTTTGTATTATTATATATATATATTTGTTTTGCGAGGTTTTTGATATGAAATCGTGTGTCGAAACAAATATTGTTATACTTGGGGAGGGTCATATTGTTGTAATAATATTGCCAGAATTAATAACAGAACACACTCACTGTTTGGTTGGTTTTCGCTTCTGTATCTTTTATACAAACAATACTGACCTAAGAGAAATATAAATAAATAAATAAATATATACACAAGCACAATAACAACAAACATTTAAGCACACACTAGTAAACTAAGATAGAATACAGTCACCCAAACGCGAACACGCCCAAACACTATACACACACGCAAACGCATGCGCAGAGAAGAAGACAAAAAATAAATAAATAAATAAACAGATTAAATAAAGATGGCGTAAATATACAATACAACAGGAGGAACATAATAGCACCACTGACGATGTTGCAGATGTGCAACGAAAGAATTTTGTAAGACTATATATATGTGTTTATATCTATATTATATCTGTATTGTTGACCGTTGGTCAGTCAATGGTAAACATTGAGGACCAAATGAATTAACTGAAATAAAAGATACAGAAGCGAAAACCAACCAAAAGTGAGTGTGTTCTGTTATTAATTCTGCAATATTATTACAACAATATGACCCTCCCCAAGTATAACAATATGTATATATATACAAATATATATATATATATATATATATATATATATATATATATATATATATATATATATATATATATATATATATATATATATATATATATATATATATATATATATATATATAATTGGAGGCTTAGTAAAATCGAATCTTTGGCAGTGTGCAAGCAAATTCGACCTACGATATGAATGAGTTAGCAAAGCACTCGACAAGGGTAGGTCCTGAGAGTAATAACATACGTTTAAATAGCTTGACAGATTGGTATTCATGATCAAACAGAGGACTCATTTCATCAACAGGAATTCCGTTCTACCAAAGAACGGGGCGAAACACTGAACGAAATTCCTGTTGATGAAATGAGTCCTCTGTTTGATCATGAATACCACGAGCTTGCCAGTTCCGTAAGTCTGATATTTGATTTCGGATTCATAGAAACACTTTAAACGTAAAACGTTTGATTTGTCCAGGTGTATTTTTTCACCCTGTTAGTTCTTTCGTTACTTTGGTATTGTGTGTTAGATTTTGCCTACCACAATGTTCAATTTGTCAAGCTATTTAAACGTATATATATATATATATATATATATATATATATACGTTTAAATAGCTTGACAAATTGAACATTGTGGTAGGCAAAATGAGTTGAGATGGAGGGTCTGTGGTTTAAACCACAGACCCTCCATCTCAACTCACCTCTTGAAAAGCAGAAGAACTGCGAAACCGGTAAAGGAACCAAATAAATATATATATTTTAAAAAAAAATAAGACTCCTGTTGCATTTTCGATTTCATCTCTTTTTCTTTATACTTTCACTCGTGTAGGACACCTCGGTTATTTTTCATTTTGTAAAAAAAACCTCACTTTCTAATATATATATATATATTTATATATATATATATTTATATATATATATTTATATATATATATATATATATATATATAATTTACCAGTACTCTGAATGTTCCGATCATGGAAATGAAATATATTCAATATTAAATGGATAATTTAGAATGTTGGAAGTGTATTAACATCACACTGGGCTGTGGTCAACACTTTCTCACTTACCTGGAATAATTTAAAATGTTGCTTTGAGCTAGCAGTTCTTGGTGTAAATACTCAGGGAATACTGGTGTAAATACTGGTGTAAATACCAAAGAAATACTAGCAGAATTGAATAACTGTGATGTCAATGGATTTTCCTTACTACAGAACCCAGTAAAATGACAATTCAATAAATTTAATTTCTTAGTGGTATAGTAATAATGCATATTTATGCATATTTATGCATAAATATAAATCAAGATGGTGGATGGGTGCTACACGAGAATGCTGAGGATAGCTCTGAACATTAATCAGTATACACTGAGGATGAAAAACTCAGAGCTGTATGGGAGCCTCCCAAAAGTCAGCTCAAAAGTGACACAGAGGAGATTGAGGTTAGCTGGACATGCTCACCGACATTCAGAGTTGACATTGCACTCAGTGCTCCTGTGGGAGCCCCTACATGGACACACTGGAAGAGGAAAACCAAGGTTAACGTATGTTGATGCTCTAAGGACAGACACTGGTCTGTTGGAGATGCAGGACATGGCAGCGATAATGAGGGACAGAGACCGCTAGAGAGAACTCGTCCATGGGTCTCGGGAATTTTACATGCCCTAGAAAAAATATATATAGTATATTGTATATATACCAAATACATATACTATGGAAGAATATGTACACAGGGGGAATCATAACCTTATAACACTATTTCATACTTGGACAGTGTAGCTCAAAATCAATCTGTGTAATCGATCATCGAAAAAATCAATCATCGAAGACAAATTATCGATTATAATTAAACCACATGAGACTCAGTTACTCTTCAAAGGTTAGTCTCACCATTCTAAGAGAAATATAGAATGAAGATCCATAGCGATGTCCAACACAACCGTCAAGCTGAGAAGCACATGGTGAAATCATATATATATAATACAGTATATAGAGAAGAAAACACAAAAAGGGTTTATATTTTCATTTACAAGGGGTAGAGAACCACTATAGTGAAGGATATAAGGTCTACGAAAAGTGGAGAAAATACATAATAATTAAGAGGTAAAATTAAAATGTAAAACACCCACCTTTATAACTATACACACCAGTGTGTATAGTTATAAACACCATAATAATTAAGAGGTAAAATTAAAATGTAAAACACCCACCTTTATAACTATACACACTGGTGTGTATAGTTATAAAGGTGGGTGTTTTACATTTTAATTTTACCTCTTAATTATTATGTATTTTCTCCACTATAGTGGTTCTCTACCCCTTGTAAATGAAAATATAAACCCTTTTTGTGTTTTCTCTACCCCTTGTAAATGAAAATATAAACCCTTTTTGTGTTTTCTTCTCTATATACTGTATTATTGAGAGTTCAGTAATTTATTCCTTGAGCTCATAAAATTGAGTCTTTAACTCAGTTTTTTTCAATTATATATATAACATAGTACCCTCATGGAAAGAGGTGAAGAGGGTGTCCCAAGATGAACTGCTGGCAGACAATCAACCGGGACCTGAAACCTATTAACAAAAGATGGAATGAATAAGAACAGGCTGAAAAAAGTTTAGGGAGCTACTGCATCTATTGACAACAAAAAGATTTTCTCTATGAGTAAAGGGTAGATTGTATAATGCCTCTGTGAGCAGTACGACGTTGCATGTCAGTGAAACATGGGCCGTAAATGCAGAGGCTTGAGAAAAATGAAGCAAGTATGCTCCATTGGATGAGTTATGTTATTGGATATGAACAACAGTGTATGGATGAACATAAAAGATGTAATGTGCAAGAGAGAAGACTGTACTGCTATGGTATTAAGTATATATATAGCAAACTATTAAATATTTATATAATCATCAGTTAAATAACCAACACAGCAGACATCAACAACACAGTGAAATTGTAGATTAAAACAACAATATCAAAAACAAGATGTGTTACTGTGTACAGGTGAGTTTAGAAATCTTGAAAGTCTATATTTAGTTGACCACCCTTATTAAAGATTGTCTTCTTCAAAGAAGCATGCTGTGTCTCACCTATAAAGTTAGCTTATAAAAATATCACCAAGCTGTGTGTGTCTATATTTATATGTATTTGTGTGTATGTGCGGATACAAATGTGAGTCTGGATGTGCATATCCCATTACAAGATGTTTTTATATTTCATTCTCTTTTTCTCTTTGTCTCTCACTCACACTCTTTCTCTCTCTCTATATATATATATATATATATATATACATATATATATATATATATATATATATATATATATATATATATATATATATATGTATTTTTCTATCTCCAAACACATATAAATATTTATGTATATCTACATATCATTTTTATTAAGAGCAATAGCTACTCAATGGCCCAGAGTTTTAAGTGAATGTATTTCTCACTCACACACACAAACACACACATACATACACACACACACACACACACGTAATCATCATCATTTTTATGTCAGCTTTTCCTCTACAGACAGAGGCCCTTTCTGACACCAACTCTTCTTTTAGAATAAGATACCAATGTTTGCACCTGAAACAGGGTGAGGGATGGTAAATCTAGTCTATATCTTTGCAAGGTTTGATGTATATACACACAATGTACTAGTGTCCTTTGTATAATCAAAAATGTATTTATTGTTGCTATCAGGGCTGGATTAAGACTTTAAAAAGCCCTAAGCACTGAAGAGATTATAGTGCCCCCATATACTGTAAATGGAATAAAATCCCATGTACTTTACTGGATAAAATCTGTATGGGCTCCTCCATATTTGTGACCCTTAACCAGAATTTATTTTATAAAGGATAAAGGGTGTGAAATAATATTGGTATGAACTTCATTGCCTTTGGGAAAGATTTCAATTTGGTTTAAAACTGCTGTATTTCACATGTTTCATTATTAAAAAACTGGTCTTATAAATGTCCTCTACATTAAGGATAAAAGGATAAAGATCCCATAACTCCTTGTGGAGTTGTAGAGGCACTGTCATACAACATGTCTAGGGCACTTTTAAACCTGGTGGAGCCCAACCCTCTCCAGGTCTAAACGCAGTCGATTTTTCTATATAGGAAGAATCGACCCAGTACTGGACTGGTACTTTTTTTATTGACCTCGAAAGGATGAAAGGCAAAGTTGATCCCAGTGGCATTTGAACTCAGAGCACACAATGACATAGGACTAATATCGTAAAGCATTCTATCTGACAGCTGAACGACTCTGCCAATTCACCACATTTATTTTACTTAATGTTTAATCCAAGGCTGGATGCTGTTGTTATTTAGTCCTTTCCCAAATTTTGGTCTTGATTAAGCAGACTTATTATCAAAGGCAATAAGTATTGTAATTTGAGGGAGATTTAACTACTATTTCTAGCAGGTAAAGCAACTATGTAATGACCTTTCTTATTGACTTGGTGTAAATCAATAATTATAATTGTTGTTGTTGTTCAGCTTCAGGTTAGCTCTCTTTCAAGCAGTTGTATGATCAAAAAGCATTCCTGCCATGACCATCTCATCATGGTGTCCATTGGGGCTTTGGGTTATGTATAAGAACTAAGGAAGGATCCAGTCTCCTTGAGTTCTGTGATAACAATGATCTGACTATTTGCAACACTAACCATCCAGCCAACTGATCCCCTATATATGCCAGCCTAAAAAGCCAGGTACACCTTATAATATACTGCTAGATGCAACTCACTATTTTCAAGGCCACTTCGATGATCCGATACTTCTTCTCCCACAGTGATATAACACGCACCACACACACACACACACACTCCTATCAACACCTCCACAGCAATGATGCCATGATGAAAAGTACACGGTCTGCACTCTAAAGTGGTAGTGCTGGTGTCACAACAAAAGCCGGTCTGCCCTGCAAGGTGGAAATGCTGGAGACATAATAACATTTTTGCAGTACATACTGTAAAGTGATTGGCATTAGGAAGAGCATGCAGCCATAGAAACCATGCTCCCAGTACACACTATAAAGTGGTTGGTGCTAGGAAGGGCATCCAGCCATAGAAACCATGCTCCAAGTACAAGCTGTAAAGTGGTTGGTATTAGGAAGGGCATCTAGCCATAGAAACCAAGAAACCATGCTCCCAGTATAGACTGTAAAATGGTTGGAAGGGCATCCAGCCATAGAAAGAAAGCCGAAAATTGGAAGTATGTGCAAGACATGGTCACCTGACTAGTCTAACCACAGTATGTTATAACCACACCTATTTTAAATGTTAAAACCACTACCACCACCACCACCATCACCATCATCATCACCATTTAACATCCATTTTCCCACGCTAGCATGGGTTAGACAAGTTGTCCTGTTGTAAGAAATGCAAGGTCAGGTGACCATGTCTTGCTCATACCGAACTGATTTTGGCTTGGTTTCTACAACTGGGTACTCTAACGCCAACCACATTTACAGTGTGTACTGGGTGCTTTTATTCGTGATGCCTACATGACCACTTTACAATGTGGGCTGAGTGCTTTTTGACATGACACCTACATGACCACTTTACAGTGTGGGCTGGGGACTTTGGTGGGAGTGGGGTGTCTGGTGAATTGGGGGGGGGGGGTATTCGTGTGTGTGTGTGAGGAGCAGATTGTTAGGATATGGGAGGTTATGGAAGGGGGCTGGGTTGGAGCACACTAGCTGTATGCTTCCACCTGTGCTCATGGTAGGTGTTTGGAAAAGTTGGGTGGGGTTGAGGTGAAGGTGGTGTATACTATATTTATGCTTCAGCCTGTGATCATGGCAATGTAGGCCTTCTGTATTACTGCATAATGCCAGAGATCTCGGTCCTGTGTCATCACCTTTGAGAGGTGCAGTTGGGCAAAGTCAGCTTTTATCACTTCATCCCAAGTCTTCCTGGCTTTTCTCACTCCATGGCTTCCATCAACTTTCAAGCCTCTGCACCTTTTTATAACACTGTCATCCTTCATATGCATCACATGTCCGTACCAACATAATCTCCTCTCTTGCACACTGCATCTCTTGCACACTGCACTGCATTTATGCCTAGTTTCTCTCCTCCAAGTTGCCCTCTAAGTCTGACAATGAAATCGTTAACAACTATGTCATGTTGGGAGGTGCATTCCTCACCAGGGAAGGATTTTGTGTTTACCACTGTCACTATATCTCATCCCCTTGTAAGGATAAAATCTATCTGACTAGCATGTTCATCAGATCTATAGGTGATCAGGTGGTTGTCAGGTTTTTTTGAAGTCTGTGTTCATATTGAGAGGTCATTTGCATCACAGAATTCTAGCAGACTGAAACCTTCTTCATTTCTTGTGGCCTCCGTGGCCTCCATGGACTCTGTAGAAGTCATCACAGTGTTTTCCAACGTGTCCATTAGAGTTCCCCTTGATGATTAGGAAGTCACTGGCATTCATTAGCATAGTAGTGTGCAATAGGGATTCATAAAATCTATCTTTGAATTAGTCTAACAACCCAATTTGGGGAGTGTATGCAGATAAAATGTTATCCGTTGTTCTATTTAGGACTAATCTGAGTTTAATGAGTCTTGCATTCACTCTTTCTACAGAGATTACCTTATCTGCCTATTTGTGAGCTAATAAGATACCTACTCCCCCCTCTTTATCATTTCCCACTCCACCCTGAAAAATTAGTAGCACAGTTTTTTGCCTACAAGGAGTCTAGCTGACTCTCCTCTCCATCTAGTCTCTTGTCCACAACATACATCAATTTTCTTCCATTCTAGCATCTCTATAATCTCTCCTATTCTTCCTTTCATTGTGCTCTCATTGATGGTGCCAATTCAGAAGTTTGGACATTTGCTGCCAATGGTAGAGGAGGAAGTAGAGGGTGGGTATTTGTGGGGTTAGGGTGGGTGTATGTTCTCTGTACCGGAAATAAAGGTTTACATGGTCGACAGGAAAAGTGTGGATTCATATTTATATTTCAGGTTGCTCCATCATTTCACTCCATCCATAATAACAAAAATGTCCAAGAAGAGTAGAAAAGATAGTAGCAATAGTAGTATTAGTTATTGCCACGGATAGTGGATGAAGATATCTTTGTATTGCCGTGACTTGATTGGTCTAAGAGGGTAGGGTAGTGTGGGATTGGGAGTGGTGGAAATTGTGAGGTAAGTGAGTGGTTCGTCTGACTAACGTCTTAGAGGAACAGGAGACATGAAACAAGATATAGCCATTGTTGATGGTACACATGAAATGAAATGAATACATGGAATAGGACTTAAGATAGCCATTGTTGATAGAATGAATGGAATAGAATAGAGCCAAGCCTTAAATAAATACATCCCAGTAAGCCATGTTGATACTTGTTAATAGGGGAGAAGAGAGATTTTGGGGTTTGTAAATTACAGGTGGACATGAAATGGAATTGGAGAAGGAAAACTACATATGTGAAAAACGGGCAACAATTTGAGATGAAATGAAATATGTGGTGGCTTTGATTCTAGTTTCTTATAAGACAGGAAGTTGATAGAGAAAGAAAGGGAGGGAAAGAAGAAGGAGATAGGGAGAGTGTGGTGAGATTAGATTGACTAATACACATACACTTATTATATATATATATATACATATATATACATATACATACATACATATATATACATATATATATATATTAGAAAGTGAGGGTTTTTTACAAAATGAAAAATAACCAAGGTGTCCTACACAAGTGAAAGTATAAAGAAAAAAAGATGAAATCGAAAATGCAACTGGAGTCTTATTTTTTTAAAAATATATATATTTATTTGGTTCCTTTACCGGTTTCGCAGTTCTTCTGTGTTTTCAAAAGTAGAGTTGAGATGGAGGGTCTGTGGTTTTTCTTACATGAAAAACCACAGACCCTCCATCTCAATTCTACTTTTGAAAAGCAGAAGAACTGCGGAACTGGTAAAGGAACCAAATAAATATATATATATTTTTTTAAATAAGACTCCAGTTGCATTTTCGATTTCATCTTTTTTTCTTTATATATATATATTGTTATACTTTGGGAGGGTCATGTTGCCAATAAGAAACACACGTGAAGTGAAAGCAAGTGAAAGCAACTAGTGCGTGGGTTTCTTATTGGTAACATGACCCTCTCAAAGTATAACAATATCGGTTTCAACACACGTTTTCAGATAAAGAATCTTGCTAAACAAATTCAGAAACGATATATATATATATATATATATATATATATATATATATATATATATATATATATATACAACAGTTACACATGAATATACAGTATAAGCATATATATATATATATACAATACATACACGCATATACATACAATATATACATATATATACACACATGAAATGAATACGTGCAATAGGACTTAAGATAGCCATTGTTGATAGAATACATGGGAAAGATATATGGAATAGAATAGAGCCAATCCTGAAATAAATACATCCCAGTCAGCCATGTTGATACTTTTTGATACGGAAAAAGAGAGATTTGGGAATTTGTAAATTACAGTTGGGCATGATATATATATATACTAATTACAGGTGGGCATGATATATATATATACTAATTACAGGTGGGCATGATATATATATATACTAATTACAGGTGGGCATGATATATATATATACTAATTACAGGTGGGCATGACATATATATATATATATATATATATATATATACTAATTACAGGTGGGCATGATCCCACCCTTGCAAGCAGGGAAGAGCGGACGTAAAATGATGATATATATATATATACTAATTGCAGGTGGGCATGATATATATATATATATATCATCATCATCGTTTAACGTCTATCTTCCATGCTAGCATGAGTTTAGATGGGAATTGTTTCACTTGAGGCAAGATTGGTTGTCTCGCTCATATAGGACTGTCTGGCTTGATTTCTATGGCTGGATGCCCTTCCTAACACCAACCACGTTTACAGTGTGGACTGGGAGGTTTTTACCGTGTTACCTGCACGACCACATTACAGCGTGGGCTGTGTGTTTTGTTTTGTCGTGACACCTACACGACTCATTTATTTAGGACTGGATGTTGTGGTACCTACATAACTTTACAGAGAAAGGAGTGGTGTTGATGGAGGTGGGGGAGTTGGGGTAGTGGGATGGGGGTGTATTTTTGGTTAAGAGGTGCCTACTGACTGTAGGTTTCGCTTTGTACTTAGGCAAGGGGGGGTTTCTGTATTACTGCGTAGCGCCAAAGATCTCGGTCCAGTGACATTGTGTTAGAGGGGTGTAAGAGTGTAAGGTCGGAATTTATCAAATTGTCCCAGGTTTTTCTGGGTCTACCTACTCGGCAACTTCTGTCAATTTTGATCGCCCTGCACTTTTTTATACAGCTGTCACCTTTCATGCGCATCACGTGACCATACCAACGTAGTCTTCTCTCGAGTAAACAACATCTGATCCCTCTTATTTCTAATTTCTCACTTAGTTCATTTATGCTTTGCCGTTCACGTATATTACTATTACACATCCAGCAGAGCATGCATGCTTCGTTCCTCTCCAGTCTGCACAGATCCTCTGCACAAAAGGCCCATGTCTCACTGCCATGTAACATAGCTGTTCATATGCAGGCATCATACAGTCTGCCTTTCATTTTTAGAGAGAAACCTTTAGCAGCCAATAGTGGTATAAGCTCTCTGAACTTTTTCCATCCCGTTCTGACTCTGGCTACTGTACTTTCTAAGCACCCTCCACCACTGCTGATTTTGTCACCCAGGTAACGGAAGGTGTCCACTATTTCTATAGAACCATCTGGGCTATAGAAGGAGCTAGTATCCTGTAGGCACTTGCTACTTATTGCACCTGAGCAGCGGCCACATATAAAATCTACTTTCTTAGATAGCTTACCTGTGATCCCACTACATCTTTTATGCACCTATACTTTGCATTTGGGACATGAAATGGAATTTCTGCCTACTCCTTTCCTACACACTGAGTATGGCCATTTCCCAAAGAGGACCTGTGCCCTATTTTCCTTCCTACATACTAGAACTTTAGTTTTAGACAAGTTAACTTTAACGCCTTTTGATTCTAAGCCATGCTTCCATGTTTGGAATTTCTTCTCTAGTTCAGCCATCGATTCAGCTATGAATGTTAGATCATCTTCATATAGAAGTTCCCATGGGCAGCCGGTCTTGAACTCCTCTGTTGTAGCCTGAAGGGTAATAATAAATAGGAGGGGGCTAAGGACAGAGCCCTGATGAACACCAACTGTTACGCTAAATTCTTCACTATATTCGTTGTTAATTCTAACCTTGCTGACTGTTTCTTTATACAAGCCATTCATCAACCCCTAGTTTTCTAAAGGCCCACCAGATAATGGCAGACTCTGTCAAATGCTTTCTCCAAGTCAACAAAAGCTAAGTATAGGGGTTTACTTTTAGCTAGGTACTTCTCCTGTAGTTGTCGTACAAGGAAAAGGTGGTACTTTTACCTGACACAAACCCAAACTGCATTTCGTCTAGATCAATTTGCTCTCTGATTAGTTGTGCTATAACTTTTTGTGACCTTCATGACCTGGTCAATTAATTAAAGCCTCTATAGTTTCTTCTATCTAAGGCATCTCCTTTACCCTTGTAGCAGTTAATGATGATGCTGCTACACCAGTCATTTGGTATGACCCCGTTCTGTATGACTTGGTTTACTATCCGGGTGACCATAGTGTGTCCCACTGTTCCAGATGCTTTCAGCATTTCAGCAACTATTTCCGAAGGCCCAGCTGCCTTGCCTGTCTCCATATCTTTGATTGCCTTACTTATTATACTACCTTCAACTTGCACTGCTGGTCCCTTTATTGGATCGATGTGGGGCAGACTATCTTTTTCCCATTTATTCTCCTCATTTAGTAGCCTCTCATAGTGACACTTCAAAGCTACCTTCTTATCAGCGTCAGTGATGGCAAGTACGCCATCATCATTAAGGACACACTTCTCGCCGACAATATCACGGTTTTCCTTGATACATTGCCTAGCAATCCTGAACACCTCACGTTTTTGGTCCTCGCATTGTAGAACATGTTTGAACTTTCTTTCCTCTGCTTCCCTTCTTACAAAGTACACTTGTCTCCTAGCTTCCCTCCTGGCCACTTGATAGTGTTCTCTACTTCCCCCATCCCGCCATACTTTCCAAGCCTGCTTTTTGGCCTTGATTGACTCCTCCACCTTATTGTTCCACCACCACGTTACTCTCCTCCTGCCTATAGGTCTGCTCCAGCCACAGATTTCATCTGTTGCCTTCAGCAGGTTCACTTTCAAGAATTGCCACTGTTCCTCTATATTGTATGTCATTAATTGCTCTTCCTTACTGTCGAAAGCATCATGTAATATGCTTTTAAATTTGTTACTGGCTGTGGGGTCCTTTAACTTCCATATTCTTCTCCTTAGGGTAGTCCTCCTCTGTTGTCGAGTACGTCTCGTCCTGACTATGAGGCTATGTTGGAGGTGCATTCTTCATGGGGGGGGGGGTTAGTGTTTACAACAGACACTCTGTTACGTCTTCTGGTAAGGATATAAACTATCTGACTGGTGTGTTCCCCTGATCTATAGGTGATCAAGTGATTGTCTCGTTTTTTGAAGTTTGTGTTACAGATAGTTAGGTTATTTGTGTCACAGAATTCCAGGATTCTGGAGCCTTCCTCATTTCTAGAACCAAACCCATAGCCTCCATGGATTCCATCATAGCCATCACAATGTTGTCCAACGTGACCATTTAGGTCACCAGCAATAGTAGTCACTGTCGGTTATTTGGGAGGTAGTGAGCATTAGCGACTCATAGAATCTGTCTTTTATAATGCCAGGCAGTCCGGATTGGGTGCATACACGGATATTACTGTCACAGTTGTTCTATTTAGGACAAGTCTTATTTTAATTATTCTGTCGTTCACTCTATTTATGCCTATTACCTTATCTACCCATTTTTCTGCTAACATGATTCCTACTCCACCCAGCCCATTGTCATTTCCCACCCAGAAAAGTTTATAGCATCGTTTTTTACCCACAATGAATCTAGCAGACCCACCCCTCCACCTTGTCTCTTGAACACAGCAAACATCAACATCCTTACGTTCAAGCATCTCTACAACCTCGTTAGAGCGACCTTTTAAAGAGCCTACATTCATGGTACCAACTCTGAAGTTTTGGATTGCATTTGGTGGGTGGGAAGGATGAGGCGCAGGGAGTGGTGAGGGAGATGGGGTTATGTTAGCCTTCCGCGGCCGAAATAAAGAGGAGTCCTTGCATTCTCGTCCGGCAATATGAGGTGAATTTATCTTTATCTTTGACATTGTCATTGAGTGTCCAGATTCTTCAGACTCTCCAGAATTCTATAGTCCATCTAGCATATCAAAAGCAACGAGGTCTAAACTTAAGAAGTGATAGCTGAGGCGGGGGTTTTGTGAAAGAGATTGGTAAGAGAAACATATTATAAGCCGCTGAATTATGATTGGACCAAATAATAATGGTGGCGAGTGGGGCGGGGGGAGGGATCTGGGGGAGTTAGCGAGAAGGCTCGAGAAGGTTATTTTATAATATAATCCTAGAAATTCGGCCATAATTAAACGAGCATATAACAGTAATCAGAATTTAAATACAAGAAGAAGATTGTTTTGAAGGTCTGACAGAATTATCGAATAACATTGAAAAGATTGGATTCTAAGTTAAACGGACGATATAATACTGATAGGTAAATGGACTAGGAAAAACATGGAGAGACAAGAAAATAGGGTGAAATACATTACATTTCTCAAAATCAAGCATTTGGCCAAGATAAGGGATCGACAAACTCTGAGATTCGTAACTAACAACAGGTTTATTTTATATTTGCGGAGAGAGGAGAGAGGGAGGGGTGAGCGAACCCGCAGGCATATATACGATATATGAGGGGGACAGAGAAGGGAGCGAGAAGGTTCAAGAAGGTTATTTTATAATATAATCCTAGAAATTCGGCCATAATTAAATGAGCATATAACAGTAATCAGAGTTTAAATACTAAGGATACTAATTACCGGTTTCAGCATTTTATGCATTATCAAAGGGGGGAATTTGTATTGGTGTAAAATGTTGGTGATGTTGAACATGTTAAGGAAATTATAAAGGATACTAATTACAGGTGGGCATCATATATATAGATAGATATATATAGAGAGAGAGAGATATGTATATAGATATATATATGTGTATATATATATATATTTTAAAAAAATAATAATTTAAAAAAAAATAATAATTAAACAAGCAGATAAAGGGGGTGCAGTTGTTATAATGGATGCTGAATACTACAAGGATTTGGTTGAGGAACAACTGAAAGACACAACATTCTATCATGAAATATCGTCAAATATAGACCACAACATCATGAAGAAGATCAACAACCTGGCTTCAAAATACCACAACTCACTTACTAATAAGGAAAGAGACTACATCACCAATTTTGACTCAAAACCCAGCAACCTGTATGGCCTACCGAAAGTTCATAAGTCAAAAGAAATACAACTGGCAGTAAGAGAACAAAACAGTGAGTACATTAAATTACTACACCCAAAAGACTTAAAACTTAGACCTATTATAGCTGGTCCAACATGCCCCACCCACCGTCTAAGCAAGTTTGTTGACATTATTTTAAAACCACTATGTATTCACATACCCAGTTTCATCCGGGATGATATTGACTTCCTGGCCCATCTTCCCAAAACCACGGAAACGAATTCACTTCTACTTAGTTTTGACGTGGTAAGCCTTTACACCAACATTGCACATGATTTAGGAATAAATGCGGTTAAATACTGGTTGGAAAAACATAGAGAAGTGATTCCCATCAGATTCACAGCCCCATTTATATTAGATGCAGTTAAACTTATTCTGGAAAACAACACTTTCTTCTTCAATGGAAAGAATTACATCCAAATTAGAGGCACAGCGATGGGAACGAAGTTTGCTCCTGTTTACGCGAACTCTGTAATGGGATACTTAGAACAACAACTCTACCAAGAAATAGAGGAAAAATATAGTACTGACTTTAGAAAGTACATTGAAAAATCTTGGAAGAGATACCTTGACGACTGTTTCATCATCTGGACAGAATCTCTAGATACTCTGGATGAGTTAAATATCCTCCTGAATAACCTACACCCATCTCTTCAATTCACAAAAGAGATGAGTAGTACCAAATTACCATTCCTAGATATAATGATAATAAAAAACGACACCACCATTACCACGGATATATATTATAAACACACAGACACCCATCAATATCTGAATTTTAAGTCGTGCCATCCACCTCATACAAAACGCAACATCCCATACTGCCTAGCCAGAAGAATTTGTACCATTGTACGAATACCAGGTACAAACGCCTAACAGAACTAAGAGAATTTTTGCTCAAACAAAAATACCCATCTCTACTTATAGAAAATGGCATACAGCAGACTATAAAAATACCTATACAACAACTTAGGACAACCCAAGGAAGAAGAAACCAAGAACTGGTCATACCATTTATAATGACACACAACCCATGTCACCAGAATAT
This sequence comes from Eledone cirrhosa, assembly GCA_964016885.1. Classification (NCBI taxonomy): domain Eukaryota; kingdom Metazoa; phylum Mollusca; class Cephalopoda; order Octopoda; family Eledonidae; genus Eledone; species Eledone cirrhosa. The sequence goes on from OZ024741.1 coordinate 295,699,881, forward strand.
CTTCAACACTGCCAAAGCAAACCTACCGATCATTGCTCAAAGTAATGAATTAAAAGGCTTAATCACAGATCGATCTTTGACTCTTAGTAAAAGACAGCCGAAAAATTTGAAGCAATTACTAACAAAAGCAAAGTTTGACCTTAACAACAAAGACCAATCATTCACTGTATCTAAATGCAATGATAGTCGATGTGGCACATGTCGATCCATACACGCCTGTCAATATATGAAAACAAAAACTGGAAAAATATTCCCAAATGCAAATATGAACTGCAAAAGCAGAAATCTAATTTACTGCATTAAATGCCCAAATTGTGAAGAACTATATGTCGGTCAAACTGGAAATGCACTATCGGAACGTGCACGGGTACACTGACAGCAAATCAGAGACCCAAATGTCCGTCAGATACCCCTAAGTATCATGTGGTCAGGGAATATTTATAATATTCCCATTCTACAAATTACACAGCCCAAGTGAAATCAAGAGAAAAATCAAAGAAAAGAATGTTATTGATAAATTCAAACCCAAGCTAAATGAACAATAATAATGGGGTATTCTACTATCACTATGACTACGACCACTAACAACAACAACAATAATAATAATAATAAAAGTGATGTTGATGGTGATGATTACTAGAAAATGCTATTTTCATCATTTCTAAAAATAGCAAAACAATCGATGCTTTGGATAGGGTCAATTAGTAGTCGTTAGACATGCTCAACCAACCGTGACGCCTAAACCAATCAGCTTTGGTAATCCAGTGAAACTACACACCAATTGGTCGAAATACAGTTTGCAAGCTTTAGCATTCTGGAGCCACTTTTCACTGTATATAAGGCACAAAATTTACCCATCTCATTACAGTTGAAAATTGCAAACTTGACTGTCACCACATATTGTGAACCTGAAGATTGCGAAAGCATGAAAGTACTTGTTCAATTAACACTTAACATTTAATATTCTACCATACTATTTCATTTTAATACCATTATAAATTTTAAAGGATTGTAAATAAAACGAGTAAATCAGACAAAGTTGGAATTCCTTTTATTAATATATATATATATATATATATATATCATCATCATCATCATCATCATGTTTAACGTCCGCTTGCATGGGTTTGGACGGGGCTATTTCCCACTTGAGGCAAGAGTAATTGTCTTGCTCGCATAGGACTGTCTGGCGGGTTTTCTACAGCTGGATGCCCTTCCTAACACCAACCACATTTACAGTGTGGGGCTGGGAGGTTTTTACCGTGTTGCCTACACGGCCACATTACAGCGTGGACTGTGTGTTTTTTTTGTCGTGACACCTACACGATCTATATATATATATATTTGTATATATATATATATATTTGTATATATATATATATATATTTGTATATATATATATATTTGTATATATATGTATATATATATATTTGTATATATATGTATATATATATATATGTATATATATATATATTTGTATATATATGTATATATATATATGTATATATATATTTGTATATATATGTATATATATATATATATGGAGGCACATGGCTTAGTGGTTAGAGCATTGGCCTTGCAATCGAAAGGTTGTGAGTTCAATTCTCAGACCGGGTGATGTGTTGTTTCCTTGAGCAAGGCACTTTATTTCATATTGCTCCAGTTTACTCACCTGTAGAAGTGGTCGTGGAGGTGCCACGGGAAAAAAGCACCCAGCCCTCACTGTAAATGAGGTTGGTGTTAGGAAGGGCATCCAGCTGTAGAAATCAAGCCAGAATCAGTTCCCGTCTCACCCTTGCAAGCAAGGAAAAGTGGACGTAAAATGAAATGATGATGAAATGATGATATATATATATATTTGTATATATATATATATATATATATATATGTATATATATATATATATATTTGTATATATATATATATATCTATATATATATATATATATCCGTCGAAACGGCTTGAGCTCAGCCGTCGGGGTCCTACTCATTCCTATTACCCACTCTACTAATCTAAGTATTGAGTACTTTGGTGCGTTATGGTCCACCTGGTTCCTTACCACATTTCCTTCGTTATATATATATATTTGTATATATATATATTTGTATATATATATATATATATATATATATATGTATATATTTGTATATATATTTGTATATATATGTATATATATATGTTTGTATATATATGTATATATATATATTTGTATATATATGTGTATATATACAAATATATATATATATACAAATATATATATATATATATAAATATATATATATATATACAAATATATATATATATACAAATATATATATATATGTATATACAAATATATATATATATATATATATATAAAAATATATATATATATATACAAATATATATATATATATATATATACAAATATATATATATATATATATATATATATATATACAAATATATATATATATATACAAATATATATATATATATATACAAATATATATACAAATATATATATATATATATATATATACAAATATATATATATATATATATACAAATATATATATATACATATATATACAAATATATATATATACAAATATATACATATATATACAAATATATATATACAAATATATATATACATATATACAAATATATATATACATATATAATGCTTGAACGTAAGGAGGTCGATGTTTGTTGTATTCAAGAGACCAGGTGGAGGGGTGGGTCTGCTAGGTTCATTGAGGGTAAAAAACGATGTTATAAGCTTTTCTGGGTGGGAAACGACGATGGGCTGGGTGGAGTAGGAATCATGGTAGCAGAAAAGTGGGCAGATAAGATAATAGACGTAAATAGAGTGAACGACAGAATAATTAAAATACGACTTGTCCTCAATAGAACTACGGTGACAGTAATATCTGCGTACGCACCCCAATCCGGACTGCCCGGCACTATAAAAGACAGATTCTATGAGACACTGATGCTAACTACCTCCCAAATATCCGACAGTGACTATATAATTATCGCAGGCGACCTAAATGGTCACGTTGGACAACATTGTGACGGCTACGACGAAATCCATGGAGGCTATGGGTTTGGTACTAGAAATGAGGAAGGCGCCAGAATCCTGGAATTCTGTGTTGCAAATAACCTAACTATCTGTAACACTAACTTCAAAAAACGTGACAATCACCTGATCACCTATAGATCCGGGGAACACACAAGCCAGGTAGATTATATCCTTACCAGAAGACGTGACAGAGTGTCTGTTGTTAACACTAAATCCCTCCCCCATGAAGAATGCACCTCCCAACATAGACTGATAATTAGCGACCTCATAGTCAGGACGAGACGTACTCGACAACAGAAGAGGACTATCCTCAGGAGGAAAATATGGAAGCTAAAGGACCCACAGCCAGGAATAAATTTTAAAGCATATTACTTGATGCTTTCGACAGTAAGGAAGAACATTTAGAGTCGGACAATATAGAGGGAGAGTGGGAATTTCTGAAAGCAAACCTGCTGTTGGCGACAGACGAGGTCTGTGGCTGGAGCAGGCCTGTAGGCAGGAGGAGAGTAACATGGTGGTGGAACAGTAAGGTGGAGGGGTCAATTAAGGCCAAAAAGCAGGCTTGGAAAGTATGGCGGGATGGGGGAAGTAGAGAGGACTATCAAGTGGCCAGGAGGGAAGCTAGGAGACAAGTGTACTTAGCAAGAAGGGAAGCTGAGGAAAGAAAGTTCAAGCATGTTCTACAACGCGATGACCAAAAACGTGAGGTGTTCAGGATTGCTAGGCAATGCGTCAAGGAAAACCGTGATATTGTCGGGGAGAAGTGTGTACTAAACGACGATGGCACACTTGCCATCACCGACGCTGATAAGAAGGTAGCTTGGAAGTGTCACTATGAAAGGCTACTAAATGAGGAGAATAATTGGGAGAAAGGCAGTCTCCCCCATATCGACCCAATAGAGGGACCAGCAGTGTTAGTCGAGGGGAGTATAATAAGTAAGGCAATCAAGGATATGAAGACTGGTAAGGCGGCTGGGCCTTCGGAAATAGTTGCTGAGATGCTGAAGGCATCTGGCACGGTGGGACACACCATGGTCACCCGCATAGTTAACCAAGTCGTACAGAATGGGGTTGTCCCGAAGGACTGGCATAGCAGCATCATCGTTACCTGTTATAAGGGTAAAGGAGACGCCCTAGATAGGAGTAACTATAGAGGCATTAAATTAATCGACCAGGTCATGAAGGTCACGGAAAAAGTAATAGCGCAACTAATCAGAGAGAGAATTGACCTAGATGAAATGCAGTTCGGGTTTGTGTCAGGCAAAAGTACCACAGACGCTCTTTTCATAGTACGACAACTACAGGAGAAGTACCTAGCTAAAGGTAAACCCCTCTACTTAGCTTTTGTCGACTTGGAGAAAGCCTTCGACAGAGTCCCCCGCTCCATTATCTGGTGGGCTCTTAGAAAACTAGGCGTTGACGAATGGCTTGTGAGGGCTATACAAGCCATGTATAAAGAAACAGTCAGCAAGGTTAGAATTAACAACGAATATAGTGAAGAGTTTAGCGTAAAAGTTGGCGTCCATCAGGGCTCTGTTCTCAGTCCACTACTATTTATTATTGCCCTTCAGGCTATAACAGAGGAATTCAAGACAGGCTGCCCATGGGAACTCCTATACGCAGACGACCTGACACTCATAGCGGAATCAATGGCCGAGCTAGAGAAGAAATTCCAAACATGGAAGCACGGCCTAGAGTCAAAAGGACTTAAAATTAACCTGGCTAAGACCAAAGTACTAGTTTGTAGGAAAGAAAACAAGGCGGCGGTCCCTTCTGGGAAATGGTCGTGCTCGGTGTGTAGGAAAGGCGTAGGTAGAAACTCCATTTTATGTCCTAAATGCAAAGTATGGGTGCATAAAAGATGTAGTGGGATCACTACATCTTTTATGCACCCATACTTTGCATTTGGGACATAAAATGGAGTTTTTACCTACGCCTTTCCTACACACTGAGCATGGCCATTTCCCGGAGGGGACCGGCGCCTTATTTTCTTTCCTACAAACTAGAACTTTAGTCTTAGCCAGGTTAATTTTAAGGCCTTTTGATTCTAGGCCGTGCTTCCATGTTTGGAATTTCTTCTCTAGCTCGGCCATTGATTCAGCTATGAGCGTTAGATCATCTGCGTATAGGAGTTCCCATGGGCAGCCGGTCTTGAACTCCTCTGTTATAGCCTGAAGGGCAATAATAAATAGTAGGGGGTTAAGAACAGAGCCCTGATGGACACCAACTTTTACGCTAAACTCTTCACTATATTCGTTGTTAATTCTAACCTTGCTGACTGTTTCTTTATACATTGCTTGTATGGCTCTCACAAGCCATTCATCAACACCTAGTTTTCTAAGAGCCCACCAGATAATGGAACGGGTTACTCTATCGAAGGCTTTCTCCAAGTCGACAAAAGCTAAGTAGAGGGGTTTACTTTTAGCTAGGTACTTCTCCTGTAGTTGTCGTACAATGAAAAGTGTGTCTGTGGTACTTTTGCCTGACACAAACCCGAACTGCATTTCATCTAGATCAATTCTCTCTCTGATTAGTTGTGCTATTACTTTTTCCGTGACCTTCATGACCTGGTCGATTAATTTAATGCCTCTATAGTTACTCCTATCTAGGGCGTCTCCTTTACCCTTGTAACAGTTAACGATGATGCTGCTATGCCAGTCCTTCGGAACAACCCCATTCTGTATGACTTGGTTTACTATCCGGGTGACCATGGTGTGTCCCACCGTACCGGAGGCTTTCAGCATCTCAGCAACTATTTCCGAGTCCCAGCCGCCTTAACCATCTTCATATCTTTGATTGCCTTACTTATTATACTACCTTCGACTAACACTGCTGGTCCCTCTATTGGGTCGATGTGGGGGAGACTGTCTTACTCCCATTTATTCTCCTCATTTAGTAGCCTTTCGTAGTGACACTTCCAAGCTACCTTCTTATCAGCGTCAGTGATGGCAAGTACGCCATCATCGTTAAGTACACACTTCTCCCCGACAATATCACAGTTTTCCTTGACACATTGCCTAGCAGTCCTGAACACCTCACGTTTTTGGTCCTCGCGTTGTAGAACATGCTTGAACTTTCTTTCCTCTGCTTCCTTTCTTGCGAAGTACACTTGTCTCCTAGCTTCCCTCCTGGCCACTTGATAGTCTTCTCTACTTCCCCCATCCCGCCATGCTTTCCAAGCCTGCTTTTTGGCCTTGATTGACCCCTCCACCTTACTGTTCCACCACCATGTTACTCTCCTCCTGCCTATAGGCCTGCTCCAGCCACAGACTCCGTCTGCCGCCATCAGCAGGTTCACTTTCAAGAATTGCCACTGTTCCTCTATATTGTATGTCATTAATTGCTCTTCCTTACTGTCGAAAGCATCAAGTAATATGCTTTGAAATTTATTTCTGGCTGTGGGATCCTTTAGCTTCCATATTTTTCTCCTGGGGATAGTCCTCTTCTGCTGTCTAGTACGTCTCGTCCTGACTATGAGGTCGCTAATTATCAGTCTATGTTGGGAGGTGCATTCTTCATGGGGAGGGATTTAGTGTTTACAACAGACACTCTGTCACGTCTTCTGGTAAGGATATAATCTACCTGGCTGGTATGTTCTCCTGATCTGTAGGTGATCAAGTGATTGTCTCGTTTTTTGAAGTTAGTGTTATAGATAGTTAGGTTGTTTGTATCACAGAATTCCAGGATCTGGAGCCTTCCTCGTTTCTAGTACCAAACCCATAGCCTCCGTGGATTCCGTCATAGCTGTCACAATGTTGTCCAACGTGACCATTTAGGTCGCCAGCAATAATTATATAGTCACTGTCGGTTATTTGGGAGGTAGTGAGCATCAGTGTCTCATAGAATCTGTCTTTTATAGCGCCAGGCAGTCCGGATTGGGGCGCGTATGCAGATATTACTGTCACAGTAGTTCTGTTTAGAACAAGTCTTATTTTAATTATTCTGTCATTCACTCTATTTACATCTATTATCTTATCCACCCATTTTTCTGCTAACATGATTCCTACCCCACCTATCCCATTGTCATTCCCCACCCAGAAAAGCTTATAGCAACGTTTTTTACCCACAATGAATCTAGCAGACCTGCCCCTCCACCTAGTCTCTTGGATACAGCAAACATCAACCTCCTTACGCTCAAGCATTTCTACAACCTCGTTAGAGCGGCCTTTTAAGGTGCCTACGTTCATGGTACATATATATATATATACACGGAATATATATATATATATATATACACATATATATATATACACGGAACACCCGCCAATCGCCTTAGAGTCGAACAAAGAACTATCTTCATCTTACAGACCCACACTCCCCCCGGCCTGAACTCCCCACCCTCATTCCTTTAGCCTTCGACCGCCCCCCTCACCCCACACTTATCCCCCACTAACACCACTAACACACCCCTCCTTTTCACCGCCCACCCCACAACTAACAATACTAACACCTCCACTCCACTCCACCCCTCATCCAACCACCCTTCCCCAACTAACATACTAACATCCCTCCCTTCTTCTCCTCCTCCCCCTCCTTATTACACGCACACACCCACCGGCACATATATACATGCGCTCACACTATACACACACCCTACTACCACCACTAACCCTCACCCCCACACCTCCATCCCACCACCCCGCAACTAACCTCACTAACACCCCCTGACCCCAAGCACACGAACACACGCACCCACTTACACCACCCACCTCACACGCAACTAACATCACTAACACCCCCCAACCCCACGCACACGTACCCACACACCCTCGTACACCACCAACTCTACACACCCTACCACCACTAACCCCCACTCACACCTGCATTCAACCCCTCCCCCACCTCCCGTATACTAACACCCACCCCTTCATCAAACTACACACACACCAGTACACCACACTCCCTCCATAGAACTACACACACCCTTCTCTCCCCCGCTCCACCCACACCCTCGCTCCACACTCACTCATCCCACTAACACCTCTACTAATACACACACACACACACTCTCCTCACTCCAACTTTCACACCTACCCATCCTCGCCCCTTTACCATTCCACCGACTGCTGCTATGCCCTCTGACCACCTCCCAGCACAAACAGACACACAGCACTCCCACTGCTTTACCACTTCCTGTTGCGCACGCACCCCACATCTCTCCTCTTCCGACCATCTCTTCATGGAATAATCGTATGCTGAACTTGACCACCACATAATCCACTAAAGACCATAGGATTTTACCAACTTTTCAACCATCCTCTTACGGAACCACCTATATAACTCACCCACACACACACACACCAAAAATAATTTTTTCTCCACACGCCACCTACACCCACAACACGCTTAAACCCCACACACACGTGCTTTCCACCACATATTTACACCCTCAGCCTCCTGATTCCTCTCCCCCCACCCCTCTATCCACACACGCACAGACACTCCGATCTACACCCCCCCCCCACACACACACACACCTCTTCCTGAACATGCAACCCCGTTCTTCCCCCAACCCTTACTTTCACATCCACACACACACACACACACGTACACCTACACACACACACCACCTTCAGCCCTCCCCGCTCGGACACCCCGTCTCCCTCTCCCCACTCCACCCTCCACCACCCCTACACACCCCACACCCTTCCACCACCTGTTTTACCCCCCTTTTAATTTCAGTTTATTTTGATCATGCTTTTATATTTAAATTTATTTCCTTCCTTGTATTTTGATCATGCTTTATTTTTATTTTTATTTTTATTTTTATTTTTATTTTTATTTTTATTTTTATTTTTATTTTTATTTTTATTTTTATTTTTATTTTTATTTTTATTTTTATTTTTAATTTCATTCGCACCGTTTCCTTTCGCTATATGTCTCTCCACCACTCCCCTACACACCCTTTGAACTCTGTTCCCACACACTTCTCACCTGAGGAAGGGCTTATGCCCGAAACGTCGTTCCCCACCACCACCCCACTCTCGAGAGCGTGAAATTAATAAACATTCGTTGTACTGCCTCTCTGTTTTGTTCCTGTTCAAATTTTTCCATTATATATATATATATACACTAATTTAAGGTATGATAACATATAATATGTATGATGATTATGTTTCTCAATAGAAAACCTCAGTGGATATTTGCCCAGAGCATCAATAATTCAAATTAAATGATATATGTATATATATAGAGAGAGAGAAAGAGCCATATATCGTTTGAGAAACGTAGCATTTTGTATATGTCAATGGACATGTTATTTTTATCTAAAGATATTTTTTCCAATTCCAACCCACCCATCCCCTCAATCTGTCTTATTTCTCATTCTTTCTTCTAATGAAGGACTAGCATCCGAAACGTTAAGACCCTCTTCCTGCTATTTCATATACTGTACCGATTGTGTTGTTATTTCTGTTTACCTTTTACATACATATATATATATATATAAAGCACATATTTAGGGAAAGGTACATGCTTTAAAGTGAAAAAGTTCTTATTTTCTTTACAGTATTGTTTCATAGTTTGAAAACAGAAGCAAAATTCGATCTAAGTAATCAATTATCAAATACCAACTATCAATTTCGGTAAAGCTACAGAGAAATTGTCTTTGGATAAGTTCCAATAAAGTACAAAACACCAACAGATATAAAGGTATATAACTGCTCCAAAGTCTTAATTTGTTGAGCTACTTATACTGTGACTAGTACTAAAAGAGATATGAATATGATCAATGCTTTCCTCAATGCCAGAGGAAACTTTTCCTACATCCTCAATAAAGTGTCAAACATAGAAGCCAAATCTCCTCCAAATCGCACACTGCACAATTCTCCCTCAATTCCACCCTGCAAAAAATAGCAGCCAAATTTCCTTAAAATAACAGGTTACTATCTTTTAATAGAGGAAAGGACATATTGCTGGCCAGAGGTTAAAGGAGATATAAATATGATCAATGCTTTTCTCAATGTCAGGGAGAATTTTCCCTCATCTTCTAGTACAATAAAGTGTCAAACATAGATGTGAATAAATTGTGATTGAAACTGGTAGATAAACTATTCACCATTTACTCAACTACATTCAGCAGATATATACACACACATGTATGTGCATATATATATACACACACACACACACACACACACACACACACACACACACACACACACACAAGTTCACAATCTTTTATTTGATATTCCAAACACCGAAAAGCTCTGAAAACCAAACATATTTTCCAGGTGTCATCTGCACACTGAAGCCCTGCTTGGTGCCAAATTTGACCCGAAACGACCCACAGTCAAACCAGGTCATGCAGTTGTGTCTCAGTGCTCCTACCATAAGCCGAGCACTCTACCACTGAACCAACCTATCCTCTGTAAAGTTTTATCTAAAAAAATGTTTATTCTACACTAAAAATCTTCCATTCCAAAATCCGAAAAGTGACTAGTCCCAAGGTTTTCTGATAAGCGATTGTGAACCTGTGTATATATATATATATATATCATCATCATCATCATTACCGTTTAACATCCATTTTTCCATGCTTGCATGGGTTAGACAGGTTGGCCACGTTGGGAGACAGGCCTGGCCAAAGTTTGCCATGCTATACCATGCTCCAATGAGGACTGTAAATTTGGCTGGGGCTTTTAAAGCTGGATGCCCTTCCTAACACCACTATATATATATGGAAGTAGTGCTTGTGCTACAATAGAATGCTCTCTAAGTATACACTATGAAGTGAATGGTGTTAGGAAGAGCATCCAGCTATAGAAACCCAGTGAAAAACTGAACATATGAGCAACATGTGCTTACCTGATGATATAGCTAGCCTCAGCTGGCTAGAGTGCACACTTTCGTAAAACAGTACAGAAAATGATTTCTTGTGGGTGAGATGATATGGTACCCAGACTGCTATAACAGTTTCCATGATCCTGAACTGCTGGTCATGCACCAAAAGGTGCAGTCATCTGCAGAGTATTAGGTAATAATAGTACATATTACATAATCAGTGTAGGATTGTTTCGTCAGCAGGCGGTCGTCTCCGTGTTTAGGAAAGACACAAAATGGTGTGCTAAGCTCTCAGTTGCTAGCAGCAAGTGATGGTAGCAGTATGCTCCTTAGTGGCACATGACATCACATAAAGAGAAGTTAAGCCAGGTCTGACCAAACATGGAATCATGTTGGCAAAATAATTCATATTGAAAATACATACACACACATAAATACATGTATAATGTGCATATGTGTATATATAATGTAGAGGGACAATTTCAACGAATAAAAGTCAAAGGAGGAATGTGTAGGGGCAAGTTGGATAGGGTAGAAGTGTAAGACAAAGACAAGGAGTGAGAGAGAGAAGGGAGAGAGAAGAGAGGGACAAGTGAAAGAGAGAGGGGAGGGGGAAAGAAGAGAGAGAGGGAAGAGAGAGACAAGAGAAAGAGAGAAGGAAGAGAGAGACAAAAGAAAGGGAAAGAGAAGAAAGAGAGAGAGAGAAGAGAGACAAGAGAAAGTGAGAGGGAAGGGAGAGAGAAGAGAGAAACAAGAGAGTGGGGGAAGAGAGAGATGAGACTAGAGAAAGAGAGAGAGAAGAGAAAGTGAAAGTAGAGTGGTGTAATGAAGATGAGAGAAAGGAGAGGGAGACTTAATGAGTGTTGAGAAAAGAAAGAGGTGTGAATGTTTGTATTGTGTTTCTCTAGGTGCATGTCTGTATGTGTATATGTGCCTCTGTGTGTATGTGTGTGCATGTGTATATGCATGCATATGTGTGAATCATTGTGTATATGAGTGTATTTCTGTATATGTATGTTTGTGTGTATGTTCTGCATGCATGTGTGTGTGTCTGTATGTGTGACATGACAGTGTACATCTATATACATGTGTAAGCATGTATGTCTGTGAACATGTGTGTGTACGTGTGTACGTGTGTGTGGTGAGAAACTCTAAATGAGAAATGTATGTTCAATCTAGTTTCTTTCATTAAACAGAATTACAGCCAGTGTAGAGCTAATTAATACACTGTCACGTACTAATGAGCTTACCTAATTAAACATCCTTAAAGTACTAATATAAACATGATCCAACTGGAGAACTTCTATGTGGCCATTCACTCTGCTAGAAATAGTAACCAAATGTCCCCTAAATCACACCCAGCTGGAAATAGCAGCCAAATCTCCCCCAATTCTCACCCTGCAAGAATTAGCAGCCAAATCTCCCTCAAATCACATCCTGCTAGAAATAGCAATCAAATCTCCCTCAAATCATACTCTGCTAGAAATAGTAGCCAAATATCCCTCAAATCACGCCCTACTGACATAAAGATTGAAGGGCCTATTGTCTAATGTATAAGGGCCTATTGTCTATTGTGTATATACTGGCCATAAGAAAAAAAGGTGATATGGCCATGATTGGATTGCTTTGAGGATGTGTTAGGGTTGACCTTGTTGCAAACAATAACAACAACTGATATATAGTGAACAAATGTGAAAACAAATAAGGAACATATACAGGGTCACTCGACCTGCTTAAAACAGCAGCCAAATTTCCTTAAAATTCCAGGTTACTAACTTTTAATAAAGAAAAGACCACATTTGTTAATTTAGTCCTATGTTTATTCTATTAGAATAAAAGACATGATAGTGTTGCTCAGAACACCTTTGATTATATATCTGCCAGATTGAGGCTATCCTGTGGCTAAAAACAATACTGACAGTAGCTACAACAACAAAAGCAACAAACCTTAAAGACAACCAGAATTGACAACAGCAACAACAATCCAATGGATGTGCTTATTGTGGATGAGTTGAAACTTAATAACAGGAACAACTTAATTTAATCCTTGATTATTTGTTCAGTGAAGCCCAACCAAATACCTTTCACTCATATTCTCTTTCCACATCACACCATCCATACCAACACACCTATATCTCCTATATACATCAATTCAACAATTAATACTTTGCACCACATGTCCACACTGACACATACATTTCACCATTTAAACCTTTAGCATTTACATTACTCTATATATAATATTGTATTTTCTCGGTAAAGGCTTTACCTCACATAATTATCTCACATAATATCAAATCTATGAGATTTTGATATTATTTATTTTGTGAACAATCCCTTAACATATGTATGAGTGGCCAGTTATGGCTGGTTTGAACAGAAAGAGGTGAGAGAATTCTGGCCAGTTTAAATGTTAAAGGGTTAAAGTTAAACTCTGTTTCAGGCTTAGAGGCTCATGTGGTCAGAGCTTATCCTGATTTCATGTGGCATTAACACTTTTGATACCAGCCTGTCACTGGTTCCATCATCATTTTTATCCATTTTTCCATGCTTGCATGGGTTGGACGGGTCCTTCTCCACATGGCCTCTCTCCACTCATCACGTTCCTGTGTCATCTCCTCTGTGAGTCTCAGCAATTTGAGGTCAGCTCTCAAAACATCTGCCCAGGTCTTTCTTGGTCAACCTCTACTGCAGCTTCCTTCCACTGGGTTTTCCTGGCACTTCTTCACCCAGCAATCATTGTCCATGTCCATCACATGTCCATGAAACAAAACAACTCATTTTAAAGGGTTCCTATTTAAATTTAAATCTTCCAACTTTATTTAACATAAGAAACCCTTGTTAAATTATATTTCAAACACCAGCTTAAAAATGGTTTCTGATTTATCAACCCCATATGGATGAAAGGCTAAGCTAACCTCGGTGAGATTTGAACTCAGAACGTAAAGGGCCGTAACTCTATGCCGCTGAGCATTTGTCTGACCCTCTACTGACTCTACCAATCTACTGCCCTAAACACCATCTTAATAATTGTTTCTACTTTTGGCACAAGGCCAGCAATTACCCAGTGCATTACTGGTAATTTATTTTATCGACCCCGTAAGGATGAAAGGCAAAGTTAACCTCGGTGGGATTTGAACTCAGAATAGCAAGGGCCGTAACTCTATACGTCAAAACATGGCGTCCGACTCTCTACCGATACTGCCAATTCACCGCCTTAATTCACCATCTTAATAATGAAATAATTTTAGTAGATCCATGGAAAAGAAAAAGTTGGGCATCAAGAGGACCCTTCAGTCATGTCGAGGACATAACACTCTCCCTAGTGTTGGTGACCTAATAGATAACTACACCCAGTACACACTGTAAAGTGGTTGGTAATAGGAATGGCCTCCAGCCATAGAAAGCTTGCCAAACAAAGGGGTCGCAGGACCCTCAGTTGTGTTAAAGACATGACAACCTCTTCTGTACATTCAGTAGAACATGAGATGTAAACAAGATAACGGACCCCCTAGCTTGTCTGGGAGGTCAGTAGCCCTGCTTCAGTACTGACATCGTCTATGTAGACTCATCTAATCCTTGCTAGCATGGAAAGTGGACATTAAAATGATGATGAAATCCCTCAAAATCTTCATTCATTAATGCAAATACAGTGTATTTAATTATAAGTATGGTAATGAAAGGGTTAAACAACCAGGATGGAACACCAGTCTGTTGTAAAGTTAACCACTAACTGTTGCTATTGGTACTAATTTTTTCAGTTCATTGGACTGGAGCAACATGAAATGCTTAGCTCACGGGCACAATACACTACCCAATCTAGGGAGCAAACCTTATAATCATCAGCCAAACAACCTAACCACTAGACTGTGCTCCTTTATTCATCTTATCTACCTCCTGCCAAGATTTACTGGTATTTTTAAGCTCTGGACTTCTGATGGATTTGTAGTGGTTCCATTGTGACATACAGCATATCTTAGGCATTTAAACATAAGCAGAACACATACCTCTCCATGTTTAAACATAGCAAATTTCTTCCTGAGCAAAAGAGAGAAAGAAAGTTGGGAGGAGAAAAGAATTATCCTCAGTATTGGAATGGTATTTAATTTCTCAATCTTGAATGGATAAAAGGCAAAGTTGACCTCATTGGGGTTTGAACTATGAACACAGAGAGCCAGAAAAGATACCATAAAGCATTTTATAAAACATTCTAACAACTTTGCTACTTTGGCACTTTAATCATTTCAACCACATTCAAACATTGCAACCACAGTCAAACATTGCAACCACAGTCAAACATTGCAACCACAGTTGAACATTCCTGACAAAGTTTCTCCCCAATTCATGATTTTTCATTGCTTCTGGCAAAGGCTCCCTAAAGAGGTTTGTATTGTCTGAGACCTGATTGATGGATTTTCAAGTAGGTCTTCTTCCACTGTGTCTCCCATGAGTTGGTTCCCACTATTAACACCCAGTAACTACCCCATTAAAATTACATATCCAATGAATCATAAATACCTCATTTCTGTTAGGCTCCTATATATGAGGGGACATAAATTTATTTTGTCATTTAACCGTTATGTGATTTTCCAAAGATTGCAGAACCCTATCATCATAATTTTTACGTCTGGGGAATGTATCTTATATTTTTGAGAAAGTAGTGTTTGGTCTGATTTGATATAATTTGACTATTGTTTCGAATCCTAGTAGTTTGAAATGTTGTTGTTGTTGTTAGTGGTGGTGGTGATGTTATATCTTATATCATTTATAATAAAATCTTAGCAATTATATATATATATATACAAATGAATATATGATAGGATAAACACTGATACGAGTATACATGTGTTCGTATTGCAAATGACCAAGTTAGCTAGATTGCAAAATACTAATTAAAATAATACGGTTTGCCTGTCTCTATTTAAAATAATAAATCAATAAAAACAAACCTATATTGGCAAAAGCCGTGATACCTGGACAAATTTAAATTTTAAATTTCAAATTTGTTTCGCAACAATTAAGTGCAAGTTCCTATTTCTGTGCTCTTCTGCAGGTATCCAGAAATTAGTAAGTTTCACTTCAAAATACTTAAGAAGGCTGAGAGAAATGTGTTTTTTAACGCACATGTGTCACAGTGTCTAGCACGTCCTATACTCGTGCCGCTAAAAATAGCAGCCGGTTTTATGGGACTAAAAATTAGCTCAACGCATGGAGCCGAGAATATTATATATAGAGTAATAAACTCAAATAGTCTTTTACAATTAAATAGCTCAAAGAAAGGAATATTTCTGAGCTATTTAATTGTAAAAGACTATTTGAGT
>OZ024741.1:295723550-295728550 GCA_964016885.1 Eledone cirrhosa
CCACCCTGCTCATCTTACCCATGTCTCCCTCCACTGCCTCTCCTTAGCTACACCCTCCTATGAAGTCCTTAGATACCCCTTCTATCACACCCTAAGAGCTACACCTTCCACCTCTGTGAACTCAGCCCATGTCCTTTACACTACCACTTCTTAGCTGTTCTATCTATCACTACACTGCTCCTCTCCACATGCCATTAACCACACCTCCACCACTATTACTACTTAGGTATTCTCCTCATCACTACATGCACTATGCTATCAGAAGTCACGTTTCCCCTACTTATCACCCTGTCAAATCCCACTCTACCATACACTTACAATACTTCCCTACACCTGCAGAGCAGAGGTCTCTTCAATTTGGGATAATAATTGACAGTCCCTCTAGTGTTGATGCCACGAAAATGCACCACGTGTACCCCGTAAGGTGCTTGGTGATAGAAAAGGCACCTCTCTGAAGAAACCCTGCCAAAAGGGTTGAGTGGACCCTTCGATTGCATCAACAGCACGAAAAAGTCTCTGATATTGGTAATTTACATGGTAAATGTACCCAGTACACACAATAAAGTGGTTGGTCATAGGGAGGGTGTCCAGCCATAGAAAACTTTCCAAACAAAGAGTCAAGAGGACCCTTCAGTTGTGTCAAAGACCTGACAACCTCCCTAGTACTGAGGTCATGATAAAATACACTTATTAGAGTGTGAGACCCTATGTAAGGGAGATGCAAGCTATTAGGTCAGCAGACCCGATGTTAGTACAAACTCAGTCTGTGAACTCCCGCCTAACCATTGCTAGCAGGGAAAGCAGACATTAAATGATGATGATGATGATACGTGTATGTATATGTATGTATATTTAGTTCAAGTTAAAATACCATTTGTCCTCCACTTCTACACTCAACCTCACCATCTTGCCACATAGCTTGTGTTTTGATTTTGAAAAGATTTCTTCATTTATCAAATTTTTAATTATTTATTGCCATCACTTAATGATTAATGAATTTATTGAGATACAAACTGATGGAGGGAGGGGGGGGGGAGAAGGAGATAGGGAAAAAGAGGTGGAGAGGGGTAACGGGAAGAGAAAAGGGGAGTGAAGGGAAGAGAGGGAGAGAGAGAAAGAAATGACACATATACATAGGAAAAGAAAAAGTAGAACAGAAAAAAAATAAGATAGAGAAAGTAATGTAGATAGAGAAGGTAAAATACATACATACCTACTTCTACTTACATTTGCATGTGTGTGTGTGTGTGTAAATGCAGAAATGTATTTTCAAAGACAAACACACAAACATAGACATAATATAGAATCATATTAGTACACACACATACAAACACACATATATACACACACATGTGTGTGTGAAAAAAAATGCAAAAGAAGCAAATTGAAGTGGTTTTATGGTATGTGTGAAGGCACATAGCTTAATAGTTAGAGCTTCAAGCTTACAATGAAGAGGTTGTCCTTAAGCAAAACATTTTATTTCATGTTGTTCCAGTTCACTCAGCTGTAGAATGAGTGCCTACAACCGGTGCTAAGCTGTATCAGCATTTGCCTTTCCCTTGGACAACATCAGTGACATGGAGAGAGAGAGGAGACTGGTATGCATAAGAGACTGCTGGTCTTCCACAAACAAATTTGCATAGACTTGTGCCTCAGAGGGTAACTTTCCAGGTGCAAACCCATGGTGATTTGTGACCAAATACCCTATGGTATGAGTTCAAAATTGAATATAAAACAATATCAACCACGTCCATCTTTCCCCGCTCGCATGACTTAGATTGGTCCTTTTCTTCACAACATCTCTCGACTCATCACCTTCCTTTGTCAGTTATCTATCTCAATATTAGTTCCAAAGATTTCACAGTAGAGATGAGAGCCTTGAAAAAGAGGAAGGTCACCAACACCCTTCCACAACTGACAAACTAATTGAAGGAGATCTATGTAGAATAGCTTGTGCTATGTGTGTGTGTGGTGTATGTGTGTGTATATGTGTGTGGTGTGTATATGTGTGTCATTGGGTGTGTGTGTTGTGTGAATATGTCTCTCAGTGTATGTATGTCAGTGTGTATTGGCCCTCCATCAGTTCCAACAGACCACATACTCAAGATGTTGCAGAAGAACATGTTGAGTAATTGTTTAACATTCACACAATATTGGCATCTCTAAGAAGGTTAACAAATAGGGGTCACATTTGAATCAAAAGAAAAAATAGGGGTCAGAGGAGCTGAATGAAACATAAAAACAAGGTTCACATGAGCTGAATGAAAAGTAAAAATAGGGGTCACACTTGAATGCAAGGGTCACATGAGCTGAATAAAAAGAAAACAAAATTATTATGTTATCTGCTCTGTACTCCATTAGTGGTTAGTAAGTGAAATCATTGGCAGCATCGGTAGAGCATCACAGACCATTCTTCGTAGTATAGAGTTACAGTCCTTTATGTTCTGAGATCAAATCCCGTCAAGGTTAGCTTTGCCTTTCATCCTTACGGGATCGATAAAATAAAGCACCAGTAATATACAGCAGTTGATTTAACCGATTTTCCCCTTTTCTTCAAATTGCTGGTCTTGTGTCTAAAGTAGAAACAATTATTTCTTGAATCTAAAGACAGTGACGGAGAACATGCTCTGCAACATATAGTTATGTCACTTTACATTCTCAGTTTAAATACTGCCAAGGTCAGCTTTGCCTTTCATCCTTATGGGATTGATAAAATAAAGCACCAATAATGCACTAGGGTTAATTTAATTGACTTTCCCCTCCCCCAGAATTGTTGGCCTTGTACCTAAATCAGAAACCCTTATTTCTTCAATCCTACTGACACCAGCACAGCAGTATTACCTGGCAGAAGTGACAAAGAAAATGACTTTGCCTGCATTTTCCACTTTGTAGCCCACACTCACCAAGGCCAAATCATGTGACATGTCATAACACCATACAAATCTCTCAAACACTTTGGATAATTCCACAATGCTGCTATGTATGTATGAGTATATATATGTATGTATATGAACATATGTATGCATGCATGTGTGAGTGTGTATATATATATATACGTATATATAATTGAAAAAGTGAAGAATAACATGGTCAACAGTACAAAAAAAGGGATTTATTTACAGTCTGACAATTGTTTCACTGATTAAGTTGTCTAAAAATTGCTGAACACTAGAAGCAGTGCCACTCAAGTTATCTCCGATGATCTAGTTAAGCTAACATCGTATTTGAAATTGAGTGGCACTGCTTCTAATGTTCAGCAATTTTTAGACAACTTAATCAGTGAAACAATTGTCAGACTGTAAATAAAACCCTTTTTTTGTACTGTACTGTTGACCATGTTATTCTTCACTTTTTCAATTTTATTACTCCAAGATAAACTTACACAGGAATACAAGTGAAATCATAAACTCGCCATCTACGTAAACCTCTTGTTGAGTCAAACAACGGCGTACGCTAAAACTATCCATAATAAGAAGTATTCACAACCTCTAACTGGATTACTTATAATGATATTTAGTTATCCCTTATATATATATATATATATATATATATATATATATATATATATATATATATATATATATATATATATATATATAATTAATATGGCCACTTACTACAATGGTGCCATATGAGACATTCGTTAGCCCTGAGGACCAACTTGTTCAACCTGTGCCAATGTAAAGTGAATGTGTAGGTGCCACAGAAAAATAAAGCACCCAGCACTCACTGTAATTGAAGTTGGCGTTAGAAAGGGCATCCAGCTGTAGAAACCAAGCCAAAATCAGTTCTGTATGAGCAAGACATGGTCATCTGACCTAGCATTGCCACAATGGGACAACCCGTCTAACCCATGCTAACATGGAAAAATAGACGTAAATCAGTGATGATGATGATAATGATTTCTACATGATATTTCAGGGGCTATTACCCTCTATTCAAACATGAAAAAGAAACATTTCAAAACAAAAACGAATGATCGAGGAGTTCTTCCTTATCCCTTAGTGGTCTACTTCTACCACATTGTACCTCTTCTTGAAATTTATCAGTCATGTATTGCATATCTCACAATGCTTCATATTAACTATACTACCATGTATATATATTAGTTTTAATAATTGTTTCTACTTTTGGCACAAGGCCAGCAATTACCCAGTACATTACTGGTACTTTATTTTATCGACCCCGTAAGGATGAAAGGCAAAGTTAACCTCAGCGGGATTTGAACTCAGACCATAAAGGGCCGTAACTCTTTGCTGCAAAACATGGCGTCAGACCCTCTAACGATACTGCCAATCCACTATTTTAATAATGATTTCTGATTTAGGCACAAGGTAGACAATTTTTGAAGGAGGGGAAGGTCAATTAAATCGACCTCAGTAAAGCTAACCTCGAAAAGTAAAGCTAACCTCACTGGGATTTGAACACAGAATGTAAAGGGCTGTAACTATACCACAAAGCATATTGTCCAACATTCTACCGATTCAGCCAATCTACTGCCCTTATATTAGTTTTAATAATAATTTGTGTATAATGAAGTGCTGTTATGACTGGAGAAATATAATGTGATAAATATCCTCAAATCACTGATCTATTACTTCATATATATGTCACAGGGGTCATGTATTCACAGCTGTCTAATTTAGTAACCTTCACTTCTGATCACATCCACATTAATTATTACCTTTTCAATCTATATCTTCTTCTCTCTCTATCTATCACTCTCTTTTTGACCATCGACTTATTTATCTATCTCTCTGTATTCCTGCCTGTATGTCTGTCTATTTATCTATCTATCTATTTATCTATCTTTTTTTCAAATACCACTTTGGAAGAAGAATCAGGATGGAGAGAGAGGTGCTGTACCCCAGCAAGTTTTATGAAAGGTGGGTGAAAGTGGCGAGAATGGCCCGAGTGAATGGGCCTTCTCTCTATATCAGCCTGTAGATTGAGGAAAAGGAGGAGGAGAGGAAAGGAGTACAAGCTCTTCGTACTCCTGG
>OZ024741.1:295733550-295776050 GCA_964016885.1 Eledone cirrhosa
GTGGTTGTGGTCTTAGTGATATTGATAGCAATAGTGATAATGCTTGTGTTGGCAATTATGGTTTGAATAGTGATCGTGGTCGTTTCTTTTTCACCCACTTATTCCAGAAAGGGTCGTTGGGCAGAGTCCTCAAATTGTCCTTCCAGTGGGTCCTGTCAGAATATGTCTCTAGGGAAAGATGCTTATGAAGTGTTCTTTTTTGTTGGGATCTACCCTCAATGATTTTGTATATGTTATATATATATATATATATATATCAGTATCTGTACGTTGGTATAAAATGTGTTCTCTATTACATCCATGTCTTAGTGACATGTGAGAAAAGGTCATAATTGTACCCAAAGTTGAGGTTGTTGGCTGTGCAACATATCAAATGGCAGATGGCTGATCATCTTTTATTCACAGTTGTTGTATAAAAAATATAATAATATAATGCTTACAGAACAAAAATACAAACACATGTAATTATACAAATAGAAATGCAAATAGAAATTAAAAGAAAAAAACATTAAAAAAAAAAAAGAAACGGTGTGGTAATTCACCACCAAGTGCGATAATCGGCCGTACATCATCTCATATTCACTGCGGCGTCCATGATGTGGAGAGGGCAAAAGAGTCACTGACTGTGACATCCCAGATCAGACACCTACCTCTCACCCAGGGACAAAGAGTAAGACCGTCTGGTCTCTTCCCATCACTTCTGGATAAACCAACCGGCTTCAGAACTGTGGGGATATTAATCAGAGCCAGGGCCTGTTTGATGATCAGGTTTAGCTCGGTGTGATGGGCAAAACGACCAGCATTCAGGCGGCAGGATAAACCATGTAAACAGATGTTCGCTCCCACACAAAGTGCAATGGAGATGCAGAGTTTGTCCTGACTGAGAAGGGTGCCAATGTTGGCTACAGGCAGGGCATCAATCCAGTCCCCTGAGAACTTTGTGCCAGTAGAAAGTAAGTTGGAAGTTTCCCTCAAACACAGATTGTCCTATACTCTCTGCTTCCATCTATCGTCATCAGTAACCGGGACTGACAGACCCAGCTCTCTCCACTGTAGTAAAGCTTCATCCAACTACCTAGTGGATCTAGTCCAAGTTGGGAAGGAGACGATGTCACCTACCAAAGGGAAGCAGGCGTGAATGGAGGAAAGAAAGCAAGGAAGGGACAATGAAGTACACTTATGCAAACCGAACCTCCAAACCGTTAGGGTAAGGCAACTTGGTCACGGGATCTGGAGAGAGTCGGACATTGACCAAACCCTTAAGCTCACTGAATATTAGATCGTCGAAGCATTGGAGAGATGACGAGAATTTGTAAGAGGGACTAAATCTAAGGAAATACAACTTAGGGATTAACAGATAATTCCAGAGAATGAAAAACCTTGGTGAGAATCAATGACTTCGAGGTTTTTTAAAAGTTGCTTGAGGTTAGCCAGCTTAGATGGACTTGAAGGCTTGGTCAGTAACTGGGTCCCCAAAGGAGCACAACACCGATGGGGGAGGAACCTCGATTGACGGGAAAGACTCGGTGAATAGGTCAACAGTCTCTTGATGTGAAGCTAAGTGGTTGAGGAGCCAGAGCTCACATTTGGGACTGTTGATGTGAAGGCCCCTATGACCCAGCTCCTCAATCATCGTCTTCGCAATTGCAAGGACCTTGTCTGGCGGACAACCTCAAGCAAGCAACATCCAGATACCAGACATTCAGATCCAGGTCAACTCCCTACGTCATCAATGCCTAGAGCATGTCTCCCTGTTGGACCCCTGTAGCAGATAGAAGGAGATCTATTGCCTAAGTCATTTCTGAAACATAATAGTTCTTCCAGTAACTCCATAACTTTTCTTTTGGGAAATATTCTATAACTACCAGTGTCAAAAGCTTTACTGGGGTCGATGAAAACCTCAAGTGTAACATGTTTATTTGACGTAGCTCTCGTGATGTCATTAATATATTCTATAAGCCTATTATCTACACCGGAATTGTTTCAAAAACCATTCGAAAACCAAATTGTTTGGAATAAAAAAAGATTATTATTCTCAAAGAAATCGTAAAGACAAGAGTACATGAGTCCCTAACAATTTGGAGAAGACTGGTAAAAGCTATATTACCAACTTCTGTCTTTGCATAACTTTTGCTATTTTCATTTTATCCAGAAATACTCCAGATGCAAATGAAGTATTAAAGACATTTAGAAATGGGACTTTTATTAATTCATATACAATTTTTAAAATCTTTGTGCCCAAGGAGTCATATCTAGGTACTTTGTTCATCTTCAGACAAGTGAATGCTTTCTTAAATCCTTCATCCATAACTGGATTCATTTTGAATAAATCCCAAGGAAGTTTTTATTGGCTCTTGGTATTTTTTACGCAAGATATGGACCACTATTGGTAAAAAATAAAATTGCTGAATTCCTCAGCAATCAACTTCTTGTTATACACCTTTTACTCATTTATTGATAAGTCATTTGGATAATTATTAACAGGCTGTTATATTTGAGGACGGTTATGTTGTCCTAACATTGTCAAAAAATACACACTTAGTCTTTGGTTTGGTTTCCGCTTCAGTATATTTATATCAATAATTTAGCTGGCAATCAATGATAAATATAATTTATCAAAGTTCTTTCATCACATATTGCTGTGACATATTCAGTGATTATCAATGTGTTTCCTCCCGTTCTGTTTCTACAAGGTTGTTTTTTTTTGTTGTTGTTTTGTTGTTTCTGTTTGCACAATCGTTTATGTGCGTGTATTCTGTTTGGTGTGTGTTCGTGGCCGAGTCTGTGTGTGTTTATGTGTTTATATTCTATCTTTGGTCTCTAGCGTGTGTTTCTGTATGGTTGTTGTTATTCCACTGTTTCAAACACATGATTTCATATCAAAAACTTTGCAAAACAAATACATCGCCAAATTAACAGACTCGTTTTTAGTAATTATTGTTTTCATAATTGATCACATTTTTTTAACATTTAATTTATGTTTTTCAATTTGGTTCGAAAAATAAGAGATTTTAGCTTTCTCTTTTAAAAATTTTCTGCATTAAAAATTTTAGCATATTTTGTGGACCTTTCCTCACTCACGGGAGTTTTATTTTTTATGTATTTCAAATACAACTTTTGTTTTTGCTTAGAACTATGTAAAATTCCTACAATTATTCATTTATTCAAGATAGACTTTTCTTTCACCAATTTTTCTTTTATATAAAAATATTCATTACAAAGATGTTGGAAATTAACTAAAAAGTTTTCATACGATCTATTGAAGACACATGTGTTGATAACAGATGTCCAATTACATTCTTTGAGCTTGTTGAAAAGATTTAAATGTTTTTGGGTGAATATCCTCTTCTTAACCATTACTTTCTTCAATAGATTTTCAGGGCTGCAGAAAATATCCCTTATTACTAAGAAGATTGGATAATGATTTTTGCACATACGATGCCAGATTTAACATCCTGATTATAACTTAAAGAATATATTGTCAATGCAGTGCTTTTTTTTTTTGTTGTTGTTACATGGGTGTCATTAGTGATGGAAGCCATAAGATAACTTTGATGCATATTTTGGAAAAAATTTCTAACCTTTGGATCTGTTTCGCATGTAAATAAATTAAGATTAATGTCACCAGAAATAAATATTTGCTTCTGCCTAATAGCAGTGAGAAACTTAGTTATATTTTGGTTAAAAGCTTTCATTTCCCTTTTGGTGGTCAATATGTGTTTCCAAGTAAATATTTTTCTTTTTGGGTCTTATTTCTTCAATAAATTGAGCTTCAAGGTCTTCATTAATTTGTAGATTTACTTTTCATAGCCATCCAAATTTCTCATTAAATATATATATAGAGGCCCTCACCTCTCATATTCTATCCTCGGGGTACATGAAAACATAACTGGGTAATTCATATTTTTAATCTAAATCCTCTTCTTTTTTATCTTTTGCTCAAATTTATATGTGTACATATGTGTACAATTTATATGTGTACATATATATATTTATATATGTTTCTGTGTATGTGTATGTGAAAGGGTTATGGTTTTACTTCACATTGCTCCAGTTCATTCAGATGGTAAAATTAAGTTGTGCCTATAATTCCAAGTATCAGCTATGTCAAACAATGTCATGCTGAATATCCCTAAAAATTATATTAAGGATACAAGTGTTTCTGGAATACACAGCTACTTGCAGTTTAATTTTATGAGCAGGTTGTTGAATTGTTCACACAACTGGGACAGCTGTCATCAAAACTGATAGATGTCCAACACATACACACACAGATATATTTGGAGAAAAATCAAGGGAAGAATAAAGAGAGATTAATAATATACATCTATGTTCGTGTGTGTGAGTATTATACTTTGTGAGGGACATGCTACCAATAAAAACACTTGCACCAGTTCAGTTCCACAGTTTTATTATTAGGGATGGATTGGCACTATTGGTAGAGCGCCAGTTGTCATGCTTTACAGTATATAGTTACAGCCCTTTACATTCTGAATTCAAATCCTGCAGAGGTGAGCTTTACCTTTCATCCTTACAAGGTCAATAAAATAAATCACCAGTAGTGCACTGGGTTCGATTTAATCAATTTTCCCCTCCCCCAAAAAACTACTGGTCTTATGCCTAAATCAGAAACCATTAGTTAAATCCCACTGAGGTTAGCATTACCTTTCATCTAGGGTCAATAAAATAAAGCAAATGAACTGGGATTGATTTAATAGACTTTCCCCACCCATGCACCCAAATTATTGACCTAGTGCATAACTCAGAAGCCATTATTAGTTACGTAACTAATTCTTTTTTTGGTTAGTTAAGTAATTGGATAGATATTTGTCAAATTTAATTGCTGAAGCTCTTTCGTCACACATGTGACCTTCTCAATGACTATTCCTGCTCTTCCTGATCTCATTTGAGTAAATAAACAAAATCAAAGCTAAGGAGTAAGAATAGTCATTATATCATCATCATTTCATCTTACATCCGCTTTTTCCCTGCTTGCAAGGGTGGGACGGGAACTGATTCTGGCCTGATTTCTACAGCTGGATGCCCTTCCTACCAACCTCATTTTACAGTGAGTGCTAGGTGCTTTTTTTTTTCCGTGGCGCCTACACGTCCACTTTACAGTGGAATGATAGAGACCACATATATATATATATATATATATATAGTTCAGGTGTGGTCATTATATATATATATATATATATATATATATAATGACCACACGTGAACTATATATATATATATATATATATATATATGTATATATATATATATATGTATATATAGTTCAGGTGTGGTCATTATATATATATATATATAATGACCACACGTGAACTATATATATATATATATATATATATGTATATATATATATGTATATATATATATATATATATATATATATATATATATATATATCATCATCATCATCACTGTTTTACGTCCGTTCTTCCACGCTACCATGGGTTAGACGGGTTATCCTGTTGTGTGCAGTGTCTGGTCGGCTGACCATGCCTTGCTCATACAGGAACTGATCTGGCTTGATTTCTACAGCTGGATGCCCTTCCTAACACCAACCTCATTTACAGTGAGTGCTGGGTGCTTTTTCGTGGCGCCTACACGTCCACTTTACAGTGTGGGCTGGGTGCTTTTTTGCCGTGGCACCTCAACGACCACATTGCGGTGGGGGGTGTGGGGGC
The DNA here is from genome assembly GCA_964016885.1 of Eledone cirrhosa. Lineage (NCBI taxonomy): Eukaryota > Metazoa > Mollusca > Cephalopoda > Octopoda > Eledonidae > Eledone > Eledone cirrhosa. The sequence continues at coordinate 295,739,247 of OZ024741.1, forward strand.
ATATTGTTTATATGCTTCAGCATGTACCCATGGGAGGTCGGGTACTCTGTATTACTGCGTGACGCCAGAAGTCACAGTCGTGTGTCATTGTCTTTGAGAGGTGTAATTGGGTAAGGTCGGCTTTTATCACCTCATCCCAGGTCATCTTGGGTCTCCCCACTCCGCGGTTTCCATCAACTTCTAGTGCTCTGCACCTTTTTATGCAGCTGTCATCCTTCATACGCATCACATGTCCATACCAGTGCAACCGTCTCTCCTGCACACAGCATTTGATTCCTCTTATGCTCAGTCTCTCTCTCAATTCATTTATGCTTTGTCGTTCACGTATATTACTGTTACACATCCATCGGAGCATGCAGGCTTCGTTTCTCTCTAATCTACGTAAGTCTTCCACCTTCAGCGCCCAGGTCTCACTACCATGCAACATCGCTGTTCGGATACACGCATCATACAGTCTGCCTTTCATTCTGAGGGAGAAGCCTTTTGCAGCTAGCAGTGGTAGTAGTTCCCTAAACTTCTTCCATCCCGTTCTTACCCTAGTTATTGTACTTTCTGAACACCCACCTCCGTTGCTAAATCGGTCACCTAGGTAGCAGAAGCTGTCTACTGTTTCTACAGGGCCCTCCCAGAGATTGGTGGTACTTGTTTTCTGTGGCTGTTTGCTGCTTGCTGTTTCAGCACAGCTGCTGCATGTGAATCCTACATTCTTAATTAAGCTTCCTGAGATCCCGCTACATCTCTTGTGTACCCATTGTTTGCATTTTGGGCAGAGAATGGAGTTCCTACCTACACCTTTCCTACATACTGAGCAAGGCCATTTCCCTGAGGGGATCTGGGTTCTGTTTTCTCGTCTACTTACAAGGACCTTAGTCTTTGTCATGTTGACTTTGAGACCCTTTCTCTCTAGTTCCTGCTTCCAGGTTTGGAATTTATTCTCTAGTTCTACCATAGATTCAGCTATGAGTGCGAGGTCATCTGCATACAGGAGTTCCCATGGGCATCCGGTCTTAAACTCCTCCGTTATTGCCTGCAGGACTATGATGAACAGGAGAGGGCTAAGAACAGAGCCCTGGTGGACCCCAACCTGTACGCTAAATTCCTCGCTATACTCATTGCTAATCCTAACTTTGCTGACTGCTCCCCTATACATGGCTTGTACCGCTTTCACAAGCCATTCATCTACTCCTAGTTTTCTAAGAGCCCACCAGATTACAGCATGTGGAACTCTGTCAAAGGCTTTCTCAAGGTCGACAAATGCCAAGTAGAGTGGCTTACTTTTAGCTAGGTACTTTTCCTGTAATTGCCTCACAAGGAAGAGGGCATCAGTGGTGCCTCTTCCTGGTACAAACCCAAATTGCATCTCGTCTATATTCACCCGGTCCCTAATCAGCTGTGCTATAACTCTTTCTGTTACTTTCATGACCTGGTCCATCAACTTCATACCTCTATAGTTTCCTCTATCTAGTGCATCGCCTTTACCTTTGTAGCAGTTGACAATGATGCTACTGCACCAATCTTTTGGTATGGCCCCTTCTAGTATTACCTGGTTAACGATACGTGTGGTTATAGTGTGACCTACAGACCCAGATGCCTTCAGCATCTCGGCAGCTATACCCGATGGACCGGTTGCCTTCCCCATCTTCATATGTTTGATTGCCTTACTTACTACGCTGCTGCTGACTTGTACTGCTGGTCCCTCTATAGGGTCTACTTGGGGTAGGGTCTCTTCTTCCCATGCATTCTCCTCATTTAGTAATCTATCATAATGACTCTTCCATGCATCTTTCTTCTCAGCACTTGTGAGGGCAAGCTCACCTTTATCATTCCGGATACACTTCTCTCCAATGACATCGCAACTATCTCTGACACACTGCCTCGCAATCTTGAATACCTCCTGTTTCTGGTCCTCACGGTGTAAAACATGCTTGAATTTTCTATCCTCTGCTTCCCTCCTAGCTAAGTATACTTGTCGCCTAGCTTCCCTCTTGGTCTCTATGTAATGTACCCTGCTCCCCCCGTTCTTCCATTCTTTCCATGCCTGTCTCTTGGCCTTAACTGCTTCATCTACCTTATTGTTCCACCACCAAGTCACTCTCCTCCTGCTTGAGGTCTTACTCCAGCCACAGACCTCATCCGTCGCCTCTAGTAAATTATTTTTTAGGAACTCCCAGTTCTCTTCTACGTTAAATGTCTCTATCTGTTCTTCTTTACTGTCGTAGGCGTTGAGTAAAATATCTTTAAATCTGTTACTGGTTGAGGGGACTTTCAGCTTCCAGATCTTTCTTCTCCAGGTTGGCCTCTGTTTCCGGGTTCGTCTAGTTCTGACCGTGAGGTCGCTGACAACTAAGCTATGTTGGGATGTACATTCCTCACTAGGGAAGGCTTTTGTGTTTACGACCGTCCATCTGTCACGTCCTCTGATGAGGATAAAATCTAACTGACTAGAGTGCTCCCCTGATCTGTAGGTGATCAGGTGGTTTTCGGGTTTTTTTAAGTTTGTGTTACATATCGACATGTCATTGGCGTCGCAGAATTCTAGAAGTCTGAATCCTTCCTCGTTCCTTGTGCCAACTCCATGGCCTCCATGTACTCTATTGAAGCTGTCGCAGTGTTTACCTATGTGTCCGTTAAAATCTCCTGCGATGATTAGGAAGTCCTTGTCGTCTGTTAGAGCAGTAGTGTGTATTAGGGACTCGTAAAACCTATCCTTAAGTTCGTCTGGCAGCCCCGATTGGGGTGCGTAAGCTGATATTATTGTGGTAATTGTCTTATTCAGGACTAGTCTATAGTCTATATATATATATATATATATATATATATATATATATATATATATATATATATATGTATAAGTCCACGCTGTAAATGTGGCCGTGTAGGCAACACGGTAAAAACCTCCCAGCCCCACACTGTAAATGTGGTTGGTGTTAGGAAGGGCATCCAGCTGTAGAAAACCCGCCAGACAGTCCACGCTGTAATGTGGCCGTGTAGGCAACACGGTAAAAACCTCCCAGCCCCACACTGTAAATGTGGTTGGTGTTAGGAAGGGCATCCAACTGTAGAAAACCCGCCAGACAGTCCTATGCGAGCAAGACAACCACTCTTGCCTCAAGTGGGAAAACCCCCGTCCAAACCCATGCAAGCGTGGAACACGGACGCTAAACCTGATGATGATGATGATGATGATGATGATGTATATATATATATATATATATATATATATATATATATATATGTATATATATATATATATATGTATATATATATATATATATATATATATATATATATATATATATATATATATATATATATATATACATCATCATCATCATCATCATCATCATCAGGTTTATATATATGTATAATGACCACATGTGAACTGGCCGCTAGTGAAAGCGGGGATATTACAGACGTGTTGATGGCTTTGCTGCTAAAAAAATAGTAGTAAGCAACAACAAATTTTTTCTCTACATAGATTGGAGAATATATAAAATGATATTATATTATAGACACCCTATATATCTCTATGGATACTTAGTACTCAGAGAGATATTTACCTCATTTTATCATCATCATCATCATCTTCGTTTAACGTCCATTTTCCACGCTAGCATGGGTTAGAGGGGAGTTGTCCCAATTTGAGTCAAGGTTGGTCGGGTGACCATGTCTTGCTCATATAGGACTATCTGGCAGGTTTTCTACGGCTGGATGCCCTTCCTAACACCAACCACATTTACAGTGTGGAACTGGGAACTTTTTACCGTGTTACCTACATGGCCACATTACAGCGTGGACTGTGCGTTTTTTGTCGTGACACCTACACGATCTCGATCTCATTATCTCATTTATTTGGACTGGATGTTGTGGTACCAACTTTACAGAGAGAGGGTGGTGTTGGTGGGAGTGGGAGGATAGTGTAGGGGCAGTGGATTGTGGTGTATATTTGGTTAAGAGGTGCCTACTGACTGTAGGTTTCGCTTTGTACATAGGCAAGAGGCAAGGCGGGTCTTCTGTATTACTGCGTAGCGCCAAAGATCTTGGTCCAGTGACATTGTCTTAGAGAGGTGTAAGTGTGTAAGGACGGAATTTATTAGATCGTCTCAGGTTTTTCTGGGTCTACCTACTCCGTAACTACCATCAATTTTGATCGCCCTGCACTTTTTTATACAGCTGTCGTCTTTCATGCGCATCACGTGGCCATACCAACGTAGTCTTCTCTCAAGTAAACAGCATCTGATCCCTCTTATTCCTAATTTCTCACTTAGTTCATTTATGCTTTGCCGTTCACATATATTACTATTACACATCCAACGGAGCATGCATGCTTCGTTCCTTTCCAGTCTGCGCAGGTCCTCTGCACGTAATGCCCATGTCTCACTGCCATGTAGCATTGCTGTTCGTATACAAACATCATACAATCTGCCTTTCATTTTTAGAGAGAAACCTTTTGTGGCCAACAGCGGTATAAGCTCTCTGAACTTTTTCCATCCCGTTCTGACTCTGGCTACTGTACTTTCAGAACACCCTCCTCCACTGATGATTTCATCACCCAGGTAACGGAAAGTGTCTACTATTTCTATAAAACCATCTGGGCAATAGAAGGAGCTAGTATCCTGTGGACACTTGCTACTTATTGACTTATTGCACCTGAGCATCGGCCACATATAAAGTCTACGTTCTTAGATAGTTTACCTGTGATCCCACTACATCTTTTATGTACCCATACTTTGCATTTGGGACATAAAATGGAATTTCTGCCTACTCCATTCCTACACACTGAGCATGGCCATTTCCCTGAGGGCACCTGTGCCCTATTTTCCTTTCTACAAACTAGAACTTTAGTCTTAGACAAGTTAACTTTAAGGCCTTTTGATTCTAGGCCATGCTTCCATGTTTCGAATTTCTTCTCTAGTTCAGCCATTGATTCAGCTATGAGCGTTAGATCATCTGCAATAAGAAGTTCCCATGGGCAGCCGGTCTTGAACTCCTCTGTTATAGCCTGAAGGGCAATAATAAATAGGAGGGAGCTAAGGACAGAGCCTTGATGAACGCCAACTTTTACACTAAATTCTTCACAATATTCATTGTTAATTCTAACCTTACTGACTGTTTCATTATACATAGCTTGTATAGCTCTCACAAGCCATTCATCTACACCTAGTTTTCTAAGAGCCCACCAGATAATGGAGCAGGGGACTCTGTCAAAGGCTTTCTCCAGGTCTACAAAAGCTAAGTAGAGGGGTTTACTTTTAGTTAGGTACTTCTCTTGTAGTTGTTGTACAAGGAAAAGAGCGTCTGTGGTACTTTTACCTGACACAAACCCAAACTGCATTTCATCTAGATCAATTCACTCTCTGATTAGTTGCGCTATAACTCTTTCTGTGACCTTCATGACCTGGTCAACTAACTTAATGCCTCTATAGTTTCCCCTATCTAGAGCATCCCCTTTACCCTTGTAGCAGTTAATGATGATGCTGCTATGCCAGTCTTTCGGTATGACCCCATTCTGTATTACTTGGTTAACTATACGGGTGACCGTAGTGTGTCCCACCACACCAGATGCCTTCAACATCTCAGCAACTATCTCCGAAGGCTCAGCTGCCTTGCCTGTCTTCATATCTTTGATTGCCTTACTTATTATACTTTAACTTGCACCACTGGTCCTTCTATTGGTTTGATTTGGGGCAGACTATCTTTTTCCCATTTATTCTCCTCATTTAATAGTCTCTCATAGTGACACTTCCAGGCTATCTTCTTATCAGTATCAGTGAGCGCAAGTACACCATTATCATTACGGACACACTTCTCCCTGACAATATCACGGTTTACATTGACACATTGTCTAGCAATCCTGAACACCTCACGTTTTTGGTCCTCACGTTGTAGAACATGCTTGAACTTTCTATCCTCTGCTACCCTTTTTGCAAGGTACACTTGTCTCCTAGCTTCTCTCCTGGCCACTTGATAGTGTTCTCTACTTCCTCCATCCTGCCATACTTTCCAAGCCTGCTTTTTGGCCTTGGTTGTCTCTTCCACCTTACTGCTCCACCACCAAGTTACTCTCCTCCTGCCAATATGTCTGCTCCAGCCACAGACTTCATCCGTTGCTTTCAGCAGGTTCACTTTCAAGAATTGCCACTGTTCCTCTATATCGCACGTCTCTAATTGCTCTTCCTTATTGTCAAAGGGATCAAATAATAAGCTTTTAAATTTGTCACTGGCTATGGGGTCCTTCAACTTCCATATTCTTCTCCTCGAGGTAGGCCTCTTCTGTCGTCGAGTACGTCTATTCCTGACTATGAGGTCACTAACTACTAGGCTATGTTGGGAGGTGCATTCTTCACGGGGGAGGGATTTAGTGTTTACAACAGACACTTTGTCCTGTCTTCTAGTAAGGATATAATCTATCTGGCTGGAGTGTTCCCCTGATCTATAGGTGATCAAGTGGTTTTCACGTTTTTTGAAGTTTGTGTTACAGATATATTTCTTTATTAGCCACAGGGGCACAAAAGAAGGGGACAAATACAAAGGGGGAAGTTTACATACAATAAAAACGTGTAAAATGTTATCACAGATGGAATTTAAAAGTTAGTCGATTTTCCCCAATAGAGGGAGACAGTTTATATGGGTAACACATACCCCCGAAAAAAATGTGCAACCCTCATCTCCAGGAGTACGAAGAGCTTGTACTCCTTTCCTCTCCTCCTCCTTTTCCTCAATCTACAGGCTGATATAGAGAGAAGGCCCATTCACTCGGGCCATTCTCGCCACTTTCACCCACCTTTCATAAAACTTGCTGGGGTACAGCACCTCTCTCTCCATCCTGATTCTTCTTCCAAAGTGGTATTTGAAAAAAAGAATCAGTTGTTGGCCGGAGAGAAAGGTGTCTGACCTCAGCCCTTTTAACCTTGTCCACCATACAACCTCTTTCGCCATAGCTATCACACAAAGGAAAACCGCCTCTCCTTCGTTTTTGAAGGAGGGTGGCGGTTTGATCATGACAATGGACTCGGTGGTCAACTGGATTGGTCCCACCCGCGACAATAGTTTGTGTTACAGATAGTTAGGCTATTTGCGTCTCAGAATTCCAGGATTCTGAAGCCCTCCTCATTTCTATTTCCAACCCCATAGCCTCCATGGATTCCATCATAGCCATCACTATGTTGTCCAACGTGACCGCTTAGATCGCCAGCAATAATTAAGTAGTCGCTGTCGGTTATTTGGGAGGTAGTGTGCATTAGCATCTCATAGAACCTGTCCTTTATAACATCAGGTAGACCAGATTGGGGTGCATAAGTGGATATTATTGTCACGGTAGTTCTATTTAGAACTAGTCTTAATTTAATTATTCTGTCATCACTCTATTTATGTCAATTACCTTATCTACCCATTTTTCAGCTAACATAATTCCTACACCACCCTGTCTGTTGTCATTTCCGACCCAGAAAAGTTTATAGCATTGTTTTTTACCCACGATGAATCTGGCAGACCCCCCCCCCCCTCTCCACCCAGTCTCTTGAATACAACAAACATCATCTTCTTTACGTTCAAGCATCACTACTACCTCATTTGAGCAACCTTTCAATGTGCCTACGTTCATGGTACCAACTCTGAAGTTGGGAGAGTGGGATGGATGGGTTGGCGGGGCAGGGAGGGGTGTGGGAGACGGAATTTTGTTGGTCATCCGTGTCTGAAATAAAGAGGGATCCTTGTATTCTCGTCTTGCAGCGGGAGGTAAATTTATCTTTATCTGTGACATTGTCATTGAGTGCTTAGACTTTTCAAATTTCCGCAGTCAACCCATCAAACAGGTCTAAACTTAAGGAGTAGTAACCGAGGTGGTAGCTTTGCTATACTGATTTGTTAGAGAACTTACTAAAGCCGCTGAGTTATATATATATATATATATATATAGAATAAGAAAAAGCGAAGTAGTTTCAGATGTTAAAGTACTTTAATAATAATGCTGTGATACATATTTCAATGACAACAGTGGCCACATGGTTCGGTGCGCCCAGTTTCCGTGACATCATCAGACAGCTTGTTTCATAATAAGGTTATGTTTCCGAGGCAATCCAAATTGAATTGACATGGGAACGTACAAAGCGTGTGCTCTTGAGTTCTTTGCCCGTTCCCTTGTGAGTCCCAAAGTATGTATATATATATAAAAAAAACAAAAATTAATTTTCACATACCAATTTTCACAACCAAGCTATTAGCAGAGAAGGATGGACAGAGAAATGAACTCTCTTCTCTGAATAAACATGTATGTGAAAATTAATTTTTCTTCCCCTTTTTATTTTTATTATTATTATTATTATCACTATTTGTACAAATATGCAACTTAACAATATACTGCATATCCGCAATTGACAATGCAAATAATGCTGAAACTGGTATTGTAAATAAATTAAGGTTTTGATATTTCACTGAAAAAATCCCTTCAACATTTTCTACTGAAAAAATCTTTTTCCTTTCTACTATTTGTTTCTATATATATCAACTCGTGTGTTACTTTTCTACAAAGAAATTGTAAACAAAAAGAAATTGTAAATGTAACTGGAGTCTTTAAAGAATATTTATTTATTTACTTTACCGGCGCTACAGTTCTTATGCTTTTCAAGAGTAAAATTTAGATGGAGGGTTTGTGTTTCTGTTGTGGTTTATTGACAAGATCCCAGACCTCATACGCTTAATGAGTGGGGTGGAGCTTGTCAAATCGGTCTTTCCAATTACTAATAATATCTGTCAGTCACAACTCCAGGCAGAAGGAACAACGTGAAATAAAGTGTCTTGCTCAAGGACATAACACATCGCACAGTCTGGGAATCAAAATCACCTCACGACTGTGAATCCAATTCTATATATACATATATAGATAGATAGAGAGAGAGAGAGAGAGAGAGAGAGAGAGAGAGAGAGAGAGAGAGAGAGAGAGAGAGAGAGAGAGAGAGGGAGAGAGAGAACGAGAGAGAGAGAGAGAGTAGCAGTTGAAAGAGTGTGCAAACTTCTGTGATGTAAATGTAAGAGAGAAATAATTATGTTATGAAAGTTACATTGAAATTACTAATGACATCTCAAAGACATCCAATTCTATCAAAATATCTCAGTTTACGTGTTCTATGATGAAGAATCCAAATAAGTTGGGGAGAGATTTAGGAAACTAGATTCAGTCAGCAATGCCTCAAAAGCTGTTGACATATTTTACTAATAAATCTTTTGTAATTAACTTTTAGCATGATAAGAGCATGGCATATAGTGAATAAGTGAAAAAAGATTATATATATATATACAGTGATGATAATGATGATATGTATATTAGAAAGACGGCTGAGTTCTTGCCGTTTTGACAGCTAATTCCAGTCTGAGCTCAGCCGTTGGACCCCAACTCTTTCTAGTATAGTCACACTCTACTATCCCAAGTCTTGAGTACTCTGTTGTATACTGGTTTAATCCTTATATATATATATATATATATATATATATATATATATAAACAAGTAGATAAGTCAACAGGTTAAAATTAATTTTGTTTATTCATATTCGCTGCAATATATATTTCAGTGATAACCATTATTCAACAGCTATGACCTCATCAGGCAGCTAGAACTTGAACAGAAAAAACAGGAAAACATAATGGTGGAACAGAGTTTACCTTATTAATTTGTTGATATGCCCAGATCCAAAATGTGGTTTTGTTTATTCAAAGAACTGGTGGCATATCAAATTTATGTGTGTGTATATATATATATATACATATATAAATCATCATCATCATCATCATCATCATTTTACGTCCGCTTTTCCCTGCTTGCAAGGGTGGGACGGGTCCTATTCAGCGCAGCATCTCTCCACTTGTCACGGTCCTTCGTAATCTCCTCGGTGAGTTTCAGCGATCGATCTGACGTCTGCTCTCACCACCTCCGCCCATGTTTTTCGTGGTCTACCTCTACTGCGTCTTCCTTCTACTGGGATTTCTTGGCACTTCTTTACCCAGTGGTCATCCTCCATGTGCATCACATGTCGAAACCATCTCAGCCTTCTCTCCTGCACACCACAACTTATCCCTCATATACCCAGTTTCTTTCTCAACTCGTCTATGCTTGGTCATTCACGCACATTGACATTGCACATCCAACGGAGCATACTTGCTTCAGAACTATGGCCTCAGAACACCCCCTCCCATGCTAATCTGATCACCTAGGTACCGGAAGCTATCAACCACTTCTATAGAACCCACCTGCATTGGAAAAATGAGTCTCTCACTGTGATTACTACTGCCAACTGTCCCTGTACATCTACTGCATATGTAGTTTTCCCTACCTGTTAGTTTGCCTGCTATCCCACTACATCTCTTGTGTACCCAAGATCTGTATTGCGTACATTTTATGGAATTTATGCCAGTTCCTTTCCTACATATCGAACATAGCCATTTCCCTGATGGAATCAGAGTATTGTCCTCTCTTCTACTTATAAACACTTTTGTTTTAGCTATGTTCACTCTCAGGCCTCTTGATTCCAACTGCTGTTTCCATAGCCAGAATTTATTCTCTAGCTCCCCTACTGATTCTGCTATAAGAACCAGATCATCAGCACAGAGAAGTTCCCATGGACAGCCAGTCTTAAACTCCTCTGTTATGGCTTGGAGGACTATAATGAACAAGAGCGGGCTGAGGACCAAACCCTGATGTACACCTACTTGTATCTGTAATTCCTCACTAAACTCCATTCCTACCCTGACCTTACTGACAGCACCTCTGTACAAAGTTTGCACTGTCCTCACAAGCCATTCCTCTACACCTATTTTCCTTAGGAACCACCAGATAACAGATTGGGGTACCATATCAAAGGCCTTCTCTAGGTCAACAAAGGCTAAGTATAGTGACTTATTCTTCTCTAAGAACCTCTCTTGTAATTGTCTCACCAAGAAGAGGGCATCTGTTGTACTTTTCCGAGGCACAAAACCAAACTGCATCTCATCTAGTTTGACCCTTTCTCTAATCAGTTGTGCTAATATTCTCTTTGCCACTTTCATAACCTGATCCATCAGTTTTAAACCCCTATAATTGCTCCTCTCCAGAGCATCCCCTTTACCTTTGTAGCAATTTATGAGAATACTGCTGCACCAGACTTTGGGTATGACATCACCATATATAGCCTGATTGATGATGCATGCAGCCAGTTTAGTGCCTACGTCCCCTGATGACTTCAACAGCTCAGCAACTATCCCCGATGGTCCAGCAGCCTTACCATTCTTCATTTTCTTAATTGCTTCTTGTACCCTATATTCGTCAATCTCAATAGCTGGTCCCTCTGTAATCTAACGCAGCATTGTGTCTGTTCTGTGGATATATATATAATGACTGACGAAATACACACGGTTTTTTTTTCAAGAAAATGTTTTCCCTTCCTTCCTCTTCTCACTCTCTATTTCATCTTTTATTTTTCATTCTATCTTATGATGAAACAACTCTTTTCCTACTATATCAAGCATTAAACTCGTTGTACTGTGTCATTTGCTTTGTTATTTCTCTTTACATTCTATATATATATATGGAAAAAGCCTTTGACAGATTGCCTCATGCTATAATCTGGTGGGCTCTTAGAAAACTAGGAGTAGATGAATGGCTTGTGAAAGCTGTACAAGCCATGTATAGGGGAGCAGTCAGCAAAGTTAGGGTTAGCAATGACTATAGCGAGGAATTTAGCATACAGGTCGGTGTCCACCAGGGCTCTGTTCTCAGCCCTCCCCTGTTCATTATAGTTTTGCAGGCAATAACAGAAGAGTTTAAGACCGGATGCCCATGGGAACTCCTGTATGCGGATGATCTTACGCTTATAGCTGAATCTATGGTGGAACTAGAGAAGAAATTCCAAACATGGAAGCAGGGATAAAAAGAAAGGGTATTAAAGTCAACCTGACAAAGACTAAGGTCCTTGTAAGTAGACAAGAAAACAGAGCCCAGATCCCCTCAGGGAAATGGTCTTGCTGAGTATGTAGGAAAGGTGTACGTAGGGACTGCATCCTCTGCCCCAAATGCAAACAATGGGTACACAAGAGATGTAGTGGGATCTCAGGAAGCTTAACTAAGAATGTAGGCTTCACATGTAGCAGCTGTGCTGGGACATCAAGCAGCAAACGGCCACAGGAAACAAGCACCACCAAACTCTGGGAGGGCTCTGTAGAAACAGTAGACAGCTTCTGCTACCTAGATGACTGAATTAGCAGCGGAGGTGGGTGTTCAGAAATGACAGTAGCCAGGGTAAGAACGGGATGGAAGAAGTTCAGGGAGCTACTACCACTGCTAGTTGCAAAAGGCTTTTCCCTCAAAATGAAAGGCAGGCTGTCTGATGCGTGTACACGAACATCAATGTTACATGGTAGTGAGACCTGGGTGCTGTCTGTAGAAGACTTACGTAGATTAGAAACGAAGCTTACATGGATGTGTAATAGTAATATACGCGAACGGCAAAGCATAAATAAATTGAGAGAGAGACTGAGCATAAGAGGAATCAAATGCTGTGTGCAGGAGAAGAGGTTGCGTTGGTATGGACATGTGATGTGTATGAAGGATGACAGCTGCATAAAAAGGTACAGAGCACTAGAAGTCGATGGAAACCGCGGAGTGGAGAGACCCAAGAAGACCTGGGATGAGGTGATAAAAGCCAACCTTGCCCAATTGCACCTCTCAAAGGCGATGACACAGGACCGTGACCTCTGGTGTCACACAGTAATACAGAAGACCCAACTTCCCATGGGTACAAGCCAAAGCTGAAGCATATAGACAATATGCCCCCACCCCTCCCACTGCAAAGTGGTCGTGGAGGTGCCACGGCAAAAAAGCACCCAGCCCACAGTGTAAAGTGGTCGTGTAGGCGCCATGGTAAAAAAGCAACTAGCACTCACTGTAAATGAGGTTGGTGTTAGGAAGGGCATCCAGCTGTAGAAATCAAGCCAGAATCAGTTCCCGTATGAGCAAGACAAGGTCAACCGACCAGGCACTGCCAACAGGACAGCCCGTCTAACCCATGCTAGCGTGGAAACATGGACGTAAAATGGTGATGATGATGATGATGATATATATATATATAAGTGTTAAGAAGGGCATCCAGCTGCATATTTTTGCCTTGGTGAATGAATATCAAGATATTCAAGATAAATCAAGATATATCTTGGGATGTTCATGTATGTCTAGTTACCACACACACGCGTGTAATATAGGTGTGTATTGTGTGTATTTATGTGTCTGTGCATTCACATGTATGTGTGTGTGCATTCACATGTATGTGTGTGTGTGAAGGTAAATAGTTTATGACTCACATGCCCATTATTCAGAGTTTATAGATACACAAACACGTCTCTAATCGATCATTTGTCAATAATGATTAGAACTTTGGATGCATTTGACTTGAAACGTGTTTTCTTATTGGTTGCTGGTAAGTTAGGTTCCCGCTAGATGTATTTGATCACTTAATAGAAATTAATGAGTATTGCTGAGTAAATCATTGTTACATCATAAAGATGTTATTAATGTGCAGGGTGAAGGCACGTGGCCTTATGGTTAGGGTGCTGGGTTTATGATCATAATGTTGTGTGTTCCATTCCTGGACCAGGTGCTACAATTCATTTCACATTGCTCCTGTCAACTCAGCTGAAAATCTGTACTACAGCAGAAGCTTGAGGTTACCCTTGCAATGGACAGATGTCTTGTCAAGGTGGAGGGTGGGGTCTTGAAATCTGTCACTTAATACCCAATGAAACTAGGATACACTCTAGTGAGATGAGTCTCTCAACTTGGAACAGACTTCAACATTATTTTAACTAATGTGCTGGAGACACAATTTGGCTGAGATTAACTTTCCTTAGTTAGGTAAATCCTTGATTCTCCCTGACATTATTTTGGAACCGATCTTAGACAAAGTCTCATCTATGAAAGCAATTGGCAATCACTTTGGGTTTTCTGTTGAAAAATACTGTGAGCTATTTCAAGATATGCATTTTCTCAGAACTGGAATATAAAAAGGCCACATCTACAAAGCTCCAAGTTATAATTCTACTTGGTCTTTAATTTTCCAAAAGAAACAGGGCAGAAGAGGAGTTTAGCGTAAATCCGAAGGAGTTCAAATGTTGATTATACCATGCTTTGAAGTTGATGGTAAACTCCATATAGTACTCTACATACCATCTAATGTCCTCAGAAAGACAATAGCTTCTCAGTGAAAGAGTGGCTCAATTCCAACAATTGCAAGTAGGTTGATGGGGTAAAAGCTGTGCAGGTGTGGATTTTCAGTTATGATGTGTAATACTGGAAACAATGTTATCTAGGCAAAAATACCTAACTTTAAGATTATTATATATTGAAAACTTTGTAGCATTTATATGTAGTAGGAAAGTGATGCTTATGTAATTAAAAAAGTTCCCAGCAATATTTTTTAGTGATCTTTAAATTGTGAGGGGGATTAAATATATATATATGTGTATGTAAATTTAAAATAGGTTGTGTGCACACAGGAGAAAAACAATGGGAAAAAAACAATAGTTCTATCTCCTCAGTCAACCTCTAGAAATCACCATTGTCCTTCTTATTTTGAATTCATATTCTAAAAGCTTAGCTTCGCAGGGTTTTTTTTTTAAATTATATATATATATATATATATATAAATGTGGTTGGTATTAGGAAAGATATCCAACTGTAGAAACAAAGCCTGAAACAGTTCTGTATGAGCAAGACATGGTGATCTGATGTGACTTGTCTCACAATATTCGTATAACCCATGCTAGTGTGGAAAATGGGTATTAAACGACGGTGATGATGATGCTATGTGTGTGTCTTGAGGTGTGTATATATATATATATATATGAGAGTATTGAAGTTTGCTTGAAGCATTGTGGAATAATAAGGTAAATTTCTTTAAGTCGTTTGGAAGCCTCGACAATGCAAATGGGTAAATCTCCGGGTAACAAGATCCGGTGGAGGAGAGAGAGATGTAAGTGGGTGTACGTTGAGATGCGTGGTGTGTATAAGACGTGTAGAAGAATGAAGGGAAGAGCATAAAGGATAAAATTAAAATAACAACACGAGAGAGAGTTACCTTGGGAGAGATTTAATAGTCCCTGTATATTTCGGATTCACATCCATCAACTGGGTTTTATTTCCAGGGTGGGGGAAAGGTTGTCTGTCGGAAAGGTGCGAAACGCATCCTCCGCTGTATATATATATATATATAGGGAGAGAGAGAGATAAAGATAAATACATTAATATGTGTGAGTGTATATGTGTGTGAGATAGAGATGGAATGGGGAAAATTTGACTGCTTCAGTGTTAATATTTTTATCAAGGTCTGTTCCATCTATATTTCTTAATAAGATGTTAGTAAGACAGTAAGAGCAGACTCCATGGCCATACAACTTCCTGATGAGGGAGAGAGATACTTGACATCAATGGTGAGGAGTTAATAATAAAAGGAATAAATATAGAAACACAAGACATTAGAGAATTGCCAGGACTCTTGCCTAAAAGAATCTGAAATAACATCCATCATAAGAACTGTTTCATCAAAAAGCAAAACTTGAAACAATTGAGAAATGTTAATAGTGGTTGTAAATTTATTGTTTCCAACTGAAAATGTACAGACCAGGAAATATTTAAAAAAAAAATTAATTAATGAGAAACATTTTAAAACCTGGATTTGATTTATGGTTTCAATTAAACATGTTAAATGCACTTATCAATATCGAAGGCCCCCTTCAGTCACGAATGACCATGTGATTTGCACCTAGAAAGTGGCAGCTTCTTAGCCACATTGGCTGACATTTTTCATGTTTCCCTGCCATACAGAATTATTTGTAAAATTATTTTGAAAGTTTGACTTTCATTTTAGTGCTAAAACTTATATTACATGCACTGTAATATAACTCTTACCATACCAAATCTGCTTTTCAACACCTAACATTACCAATCACACTGCCTATATAACAGAAATTGTCCATGTCTTTCACTACCTGATGTCTGATGAAGGTGGAGTGGGGTTGAGTTGTGACATTTATCTGCTTCACCTTGGTCTTGGCACATCTAATTTTCAGTCCAATTTTTCTTGCTTGTTTGTTTGTTTTTTTCAACTTGGTAGTTAGTTAGGTTTAGGGTTGCACTGTTTGCTGCCAGCCCAAGACCCCTCTGCAATTAGTTAACCCTGGTTTTAACAAATCCTCTGACACCTAACTTTACAGGGAAACATAATGTCTCCCATCTGCAGGTTTCACATAGTTCAACCAGCTCACTGTACTTGTTGCCCTTCCTGTTGAATGCATCCTTGATGTTCACCTCACAAGAAGCAGTAAGTTCCACCATCTTTACCACCTTCCTTTCCTTGCACCACAAGACGAGGTTGAGTCTCTTGGTGATCAAAGAAAGGTGGTAGTATTTGCTGTCTCGGTTAACTGAGACTTCCCAGGTCTTGTCCCATTTTAGGGTAGTCTTCTTTCTTACAATAGCTGTCTTGCAGTGTATTCCTTCTTTACAAAACTTCATCCTGCTCTTCTCCACTACTTGTGGACTTTCACTGTTGTTCATCCTCTTCACCCTCTCTTTCACTGCATCAGCCTGTACTTTAAGCACCTGGTTATGCTACCATGAGTTTCTATTCTTCAAGCACAGTATGCAACTGGACAATATGTGTCTCATCTTTCCAGCCTTCCCACATTTGCATAGGTCACTCTCTTCTACTTTCCAGCATTTTAGGTTTGTGAAATTAGGAAGCATATCATAGATGGAGCAAACCATGAAACTGGTTCTGGCTGGCTCTCATGACCAGAGCTCTTTCCATCTTCTGCTCATAATTTTTATTTAAAACTGAAACTTTCCAAGTTGCAACTATTAGTTTCATGTTCATAACACACACACTCATTTAATGTAGATAAAAACTAAAGATTATAATTCCAATCATTTTATTAATTTCTACGTCTGTTTCAATTTAATGAAATGTAATTGCAAACATCAATGATAATTTGCAGATTAATTAATTAAATCAACAAACATTGCAATCACATATCACAAATCTATTCAGGAAACAAATATTAGATTTGGGAAATGCATGTCCCCAAAAGCAGGCAATAATCAACAAATATGACATAAAGTATGCATATATATATATATATATATATATGCATACTCTACATACACAAATATATATATATTTCATGCAGATTCCATCCCCTAAATTCACATAAAAGGCTATAGTAGAAAACACTTCCTTAAAATGTCATATAGTGGGATGAAACCTGAAATTATATTATTGTGAAGCAACATTCTTAACCCCATAGCCATACCTGTATATAACTGACAATGACTATGACAATAGAAATTCTTGATCAGAGTAGAAGCCTGTTACATGGTATGCATACATGATAAATAACTACAGCATATTGAAATCTCATATGGGATAATGATTGTGTTACATATAAATCTAAAATAAATGTTAAACCCTGTCATATGGTGTACATATATGACAAATTACTACAGTACATGAAAAATTAAGATCATTGTAGAACCCAGCTCCTTGGTGTACACATATGACAAATGACACTGACACATGTCTGAGATAGGAGAGGAACTCTGTTACACAACATATATACATGATAATGACTGTTACACAGACACATGGAAATCTTAGATGAGAATGGAAACCTGTCCCTTGGTATACAGACATAACCAATGACTGATATATATAAGAACATCTTAGGTAAATGTGTAATCCTGTTACACTGAGTATGTATGTGCTAATGAGTTAAATTCTTGGAATCCTGAGATGAGAGTAAAAAATCTTCCTTTTCTCTAGAATAAACAGTCCCTTTTGTGAATCTGAGAATATTTACACAGTCTAGCGTTAACTCATTTCTCTGAAGAACAATTTTCAATAAAGAAGGATTGGCTGAGAAATAGGAATGGTATTTCTGAAGAGGTGGAGGCTGGGAAGTTTGTTGCCTTTTGGTGAAGAACATCATAGGATCACATAACATTCAGAAGATGGTAGAAGATATGGCTTCCAATGGTGAAATGTTCTTTAGTAACAGTAAATCAAAGCCATGCCACTCCCTACACACATGTGTGCAGGAATCTTATTCCAAGACAAAAAGTTATTATATAAATGCTTGCTGGGAATTTTTAAATAGAAGTAAAAGATATATTTAGACAAACTTTTATGACTCTGAAACTAATGATGCATTCAGTAATTTTACTATCCTCCCACTTCTTACAGTAGCAGTTCTCAACCTGAGGTCCATAAAGGTAGTACTAGGTGTCTGGGAGTTAAGTTCAATATTTTTAAGTATTTATGATAAAGCTGATGAAAATAATCTTTTAAAATTTCATAAATTGTTTCTAAATTTAAAAGAATAGTTTAATAGGTCAAGATGTTTTTATAACCTGATTATCATTATCATCATCATCATCACTGTTTAATGTCTATTTTTCCACACTAGTATGGGTTAGACAAGTTGTTCCATTGGGACAACTTGAATCTTATACAAAACTGTTTCTGACTTGGTCTCTATGGTTGGATGCTCTTTCTAACGTCAACCACATTTACAATGTGGACTGGGTGTTTTTTGTCATGACATCTACATGACCACTTTACAGAGAGGAGTGGGCATGTTATTGTCATGACACCGATATGATCACTTTACAGTGTGGACTGTGTGCTGAGGTAGGGTGGGGCGTGTATGTAAGGTGGGGATTTGAGAAGTATGTCAGTAATACAGAAGACCCACCTTGCCTATGTACAAAGTGAAACCTACAGTCAGTAGGCACCTCTTAACCAAATATATACCCCATCCCACTACCCCTACTCCACCCCACCCCAGACAGCCCTATACAGGCGAGACATGGTCACCTGACCAATCTTGCCTCAAGTAGGACAATTCCCGTCTAAACCAATGTTAGCGTGGAAGATAGACGTTCAACGTTGATGATGATGATGATGTTAGGATTGTTTTCTATGTTTAAAATTATTCAATCTGAAATTTTGAGCATATCAACCAAACATCATCAACTGTGTCCTTAAACAAATTTTTTGTTTAATACTGCCACTTATTTAACTGAATATTTAGTTACATAAGCTGACCTTGCGCAATTGCACCTCTCAAAGACAATGACACAGGATTGATATCTTTGGCGTTATTCAGTAATTCATAAGACCCGCCTTCTCTTGCACACGGACTCAAACATACATCTAGTAAGCAACTCTTAACCCCTATACCCCCTTCCATACACCCCCATCCCCCTACACCACCCTTATACTTCTGTCCACACTACCCTACTCTATAAAGTTATGTTGGAATCATAAAAACATCCAACCCACACTGTAAAGTGGTCATGTAGGTGTCACAACAAAAAGCACCCAGCCCACACTGTAAGGTGGTCATGTAGGTGTCACAACAAAAAGCACCCAGCACACACTGTAAACGTGGTTGGTGTTAGGAAGTGCATCCAGCCATAGAAATCTTGCCAGAAAGGGTCCTATATGAGCAAGACACAATCACCTGACCCAAATTGCCTCTAATGGGACAACCCCTCTAACCCATGGTTAGAAAAGCATGGAAAATGGACGTTTAACGATGATGACGATGATGATGATGATATCTTTAAATTGAGAAAACTAAGAAAATTAGTTTGTTGTTAGTTAATGAAATCAGCTTGTTAAGTAGGTGAACATTTTGAAAGCAATCCATTGTCCTGGGTTAAGCATAAAGCACAATAAATGTGTTAAGGCCTCAAGTAAAGAAGGTTCTCAAAATTACTAAAAGATATAAATGTTTTCAATTTTTGTGAGATCTTCTGGTGTAATCTCTTGGTAGTGCACAGGATCGTAAGATGCAGGAACATAAGCAAGGTTCAGGCCCCTGGCCCACTGTGAAGCCAGTACTTCCACTTGAGTAGCAACCCAATCTGCTGATGACACATCCAACCTTTGCTAGCAGGGAAAGCAGATATTAAATGATGATGATGATGATGATGATGATGATGATGATGATGCCATATGCAGGTTGCTGATTCTGACAAGAAAGTTGTTTTGCTTGGATTCAATTCAAGGCCTGTGTGTGTGTGTGCACGCGCATGTGCATGTGTTTTTTGTTTTTTTTGTTTTTTTCTTCATTCAACAAAATATCCCCAAATCCATCCAACATTTTATCAACATTTCCTATATATGCTTCATTTATTTTCTACATTTTTGTAGTCTCCAAGTTTCCATATGCTGTTGACATGTTAACATCATATTACTGAAATTTTCATTCTGGTATATCTGTTTTCCAATATTCATTGACAATCAGGGGAATGCCTGCTGTTGGTTGTCATTAATTTTCAGCTGTCCATACATGTTACAATTCATGCATGACTGAGTGTGTTGATGTCCTGAGGAGTATGTTGCTGTTGCTGTCTACAGAGCATTGGGTACATTTTCAAGCTTGGTGTCTATGGTTCCTTAACACAGTCTTCTCCTTTAGTTCTATGTAAATTTATGGACGATGTCATATAACATCATTTACTTATTTTTATAATGTAAAATAACACGGAAGGCAATACAAACATAAATTGATAGATAGATAGATAAATAGATAGATATATGAATGGATGGGTGAATATATATTTATATATCATCATCATAATTTTAACGTGTGTTTTTGCTGCTAGCAAGGGTTGGATGACTCCACACAGACCAAGTCAGAGAGAGAGAGAGAGAGAGAGAGAGGTCAGTAAGTAAATGGATAAATCAATATATATATACATATCATTATCATAATTATTTAACTACATAGCAAACAGCCATAGTCTTCTTCTAATCTCACAAGATTCTTTGCCAGATACACAATCTGCCCTTATTCCATTATAGGGTTTCCATCCCCAAAGAATTTCTGCAAATACAACACAAAAGGGTCAGTGTTTTCTAATAATCCAGGTCGTCTCTTACTATATTTTGAAACATACAGAATGTATTTGAACACTGGTTCATCATTTAGAATCCTTAATATTTCTACCAAGAACTTGAACTCATAGGAAATCACTGTTTGTAGGAGCAGTGACAGCATTTGTCTTCTTGGAATACTGGTTCGTTGTTCCTGAAGACACAGTCAACATCAACTAATTTGGAACCTCATACATGTTTAAGAATAATGTTTGGCATCAAATGTATAGACCAGTGGTTTCAATCATGCTGTACTGTCTGTAGCTTTTAGGGGTCCATGTGCTACAAATAGTGCTACAAGGCCCATAGCCTAAGTTTAACATTTCAAGAGCTATAGTGTAAAATCTATAAGTACTCATGATAAAAAAATGTCTAAAGTCTCTCTCGAGCCCAGAAGTTCATAAGGCTAGTTAGTGCTTATCTCAGTTTTCGTGGCGTGAAGCGACTGAAAGTACACATCTACCCCCTGGACAGGACATTAGTCCATCACAGGATTATAGCCTGTCTCAAGCCCAGAGGCTCATTAGACCAGTGCTTATCACGGTTTTTGTGGTGTGAAGTGACTAAAAGTACAAGACTACCACCGCCCCTCCAGACAAGATACCACTCCATCGCAGGGTTAAACCCCTAGTTACTGCTGGTATTCATATTTAGCTGAGTATACTTGAGCAACATGAAATGAAGTGTTTTGTTCAAGAACACAACACACAACCTAGTCCAGGAATCAAACCCACAAGATTATGATCATAAATCCAACACACTTCCACACTCATGATATGGCTGATGTACATAAACTTTAAAATTTCAAAAATCCTTTCTAAAAGCAGTGAATCAGCAGACCTCTGTTAACAACAAAAGGTTTCTCTCTACAAAGGAAAGGCTGGTTGTATGATGTTAGTATGTGATGTGCAATCTTGCTTAGGAGTGAGACATAGGCAGTGTATGCAGAGGATAAGCTGCTGAGAAATTAAATAAACATATTCGTGAATGACAAAGCATGGATGAACTGGGTATAAGAGGAATCAGATGTAATGTGCAGGAGATAAAACTGCACTCGTATGGACATATGATGCATATGGATGATGATCTTTGGGTGAAGAAGTGCCAAAAATTCCCAGTGGAAGGAAACTGCAGTAGAGGAAGACGAATAAATGCCTAGGGAGGGGTTGTGAGGGTTGATTTCAGATTGTTGAAGCTCACAGACGAGATGACAAAGGACAAAGATTATTGAAAGGATGTAAAACGATGATGATGATGATGATGATGGTGATGGTGATGGTTAAGGAGTCAGGTAGAATACTTGGATGTATTCATTCCAGCTCTTTACATCCTGAGTTCAAATCCTATCAAGGTCAACTTTCACTTTTCTGGGGTTGATAAAAGAATGTACCAGTCAAGTGCTGGCATTAATAAAATAAAGTACCAGTCAAGTATTGGGGTTGATAAAATAAAGTACCAGTCAAGTGTTGGAGTTGATTAATCAATTTTCCCATTCCCATTAAATTACTCTCCTTGTACCTAAATAAGAAATCAGTATTAGTAGCACTGCCAAACCGAGTTCATCTCAACTGTAAACCTAATATCTCTAAAGTCTCTAAAGTTAGAATATTAAAATAGATCAAAGAATTCAATATCTTGAATCCAACTCTTGCTAGCAGGGAAAGTGGACATTAACCCTTTAGCATTTACACTAATCTATAAATCCTATTGTATTTTCATGGTAAAGGCTTTACCTAACATAATATCTCACATAATATTGAATCTATGAAATTTTGATGTTATTTATTTTGAGAACAATACCTTAGCATCAGTATGAGTGGCCAGTTACAACCGGTTTGAAAAGAAAGAGATGAGATGATTCTGGCCGATTTAAATGCTAAAGGGTTAAAATGACAATGATGATGATGAAGATGATGATGATGATGTTGCCATTCACAGAGGAAGTAAGTGACTTAGAAAGAAAGAAAGCACCAATTTGATGTGCATTCTGGAAAATTTATAAATTATTGCAATTAGTAAAAGAAGTTCCAGTTATTCAAGACAGTTCCATAGTTGATCTCCAAACTTGGAAAGTACCATCAACTGATTTAGAATGCTGTATTTAAAAATAATGCTTGGCACACTCACAAACGTACACACACACATGCAAACACAATCATATATATATGTGTGTGTGAGTCTGTATTACATAACTAATGAATACAGGAAGACTACGTTTGTAAAGCATTCTTCAAATACATGAGCCCACTACCAGGTCATGGGGTCAAATATAATAGAGGTAGAACGGAATGATCATTGTGAGTACACACATACACACACACACACACTCACATACACAAGCATATAACCAAACATATACACACATAAATATATATACACATCTAGCACCATAATTGATAAAGGGTAGTAGCAGCTCTGTTGGAAGGGGGGGGGGTCATCGAAGGAGAGAAGGGAGAAGGTCATTTACCCCCAACGGCCCCCAATAAATCTGGCCCTGGGTATATTAACATAATGTTATTGTTACTGTTATTTAGCCCTATGTCAAATGTTTTTCCAGTGACAACCATCACTCAGTGTATGTTATAACAACACTGTTACATACAAATTAATATTTGTTTCAAATGATAAGGTAGGTAACAAAGAGAACCACATATATAAGTTCCTGTAATAATAATAATTGTTTCTACGTTTGGCACAAGGCCAGAAATTACCCAGTGCATTACTGGTACTTTAATTCACTGGGTAATTGCTGGCCTTGTGCCAAACGTAGAAACAATTATGATAATAATTATGACAATTATGATAATAATAATAATAATTGTTTCTACTCTTGGCACAGGGGCAGCAATATCCCACTGAATTACTGGCACCCTTATCAGGTCGGTAATTGTATTTCTACATGTGCATTTGGGTGGACATGATTGAGTAGTATTTCAGGTATTTTGTTAGGGCTGTTCATTTATAGTTTGGTGTTACCCAAACAGCTATAGCTGACCATAACAAGATTACAGTTAAAGATTGTATATCTATATAATTATTTCTACTTTTGGCACAAGGCCAGCAATTATCCCAGTGCATTACTGGTACTTTATTTTATCGACCTCATAAGGATGAAAGGCAAAGTTAACCTCGGTGAGATTTGAACTCAGACCATAAATGGGCGTAACTCTATGCTGCGAAACATGGCATCCGACCCTCTACCGATACTGCCAATCCATTAATAATAATGATAATGAAAATGATTGTGTACAGTGCTCAGGTGCACTACAACTTATCAAAGGTGCATATATATAGTACATAGAATAATTTGTAAATGTCAGGAAAGTAAAAAAATTTTGCAATTTAAATGATGGGGCAGATCACCATTCATTGAGAGGATTAACCATTCTTCCAATGACTGGTCACCTGTCAATCTAAACCAGAGACTAACATTTAGTTGACAGAAACTATGTGGAAATCTATTGGATGAACTGAGCCTATAAGTCAAATGACCAGCTTAGTCATAACATGTTATGCTGATTTAGTTTGAGATTTCTGTTTAGAATACATGTACACAAGTCTATGAAATACTCAACCAGTTATATCCTAATTCAATGAACAGCTAGTACAGTTGATAAAACAACCAAATATTCATCATTGAAACCATCAGAGGTCCATTTAAATACTATATAATATAATCGATGATACCTCTGTGACCCCATGTCAACAATAGAAGTCTATATATAAATATGGGTTTATATATAGTGAAGGCACATGCCCTAGTGATTAGGGTGTTGGACTTATGATCGCAATGCTGGGGATTTGATTCCTCGACTGGGTTATGTTGTGTTCTTGAGCAAAATACTTCATTTCCTGTTGCTCCAGTATACTCAGCTGAAAATGAGTACTAGCAATAGCTGGGAGTTAAGCCCTGTGATGGACTGGTGTTCTGTTCAGAGGAAAGTCTTGCACTCTCAGTTGCTGAGGAAACCCAGATAAGCACCAGCTTTATGAACCTGACCTTGGGGCAGACTTTAACTGTTTTCTTCTTTTATTTTATATACAGATGGAAACAGACAAAACTGGTATTTAGTTACATCCTTTTAAGCTCTGAGTTATATCCAATGCCCAGGTCGATAAAATGATGAAATAAGTATAGATAACAAACTAAAGCTCAATCTATTAGTATTGTTTATCAGGGCCAGACTTTCACAGGCTAAGCTATGTGAAATTTGAAAAAAAGTTTATAACTATTATTTCTTATATTAATGTTAATGATAAAGAATAAACAATATATATATATATATAATTCTAATTTATTATGATTTTAATATTAACCCTTTAGCATTCATATTACTCTATATTTACTATTAGATTTTTGCAGTAAAGGCTATATCTCACATAATTATTTCACATAATATTTAATCTATGAGATTTTGATGTTATTTATTTTGAGAACAATACCTTAACATCAGTATGAGGGGCTGGTTATAACCGGTTTGAACAGAAAGAGGTGAGAGAATTCTGGCCAGATACAGCCGGTTTAAATGCTAAAGGGTTAAAGAATAAAAACTAATGATAAAATAAAAATATATTATTTAACTTATAGGTAATTCCAGCACTGTTGTTTATACACCATTGTAACACGTCTATAGCCTTATGTCAAAAGTTGGAGTGCTACTTCAACCAATATTTCAAAATGAAACAGATGTTATCTAACTCTAAACCCTAACCCTAATTTATACGCTTGTTTCAATTTGAAACGCAGAGTAATAACGAAGAAGTGCCACATTTAGGAAATCAATTTTTCAATGTTGTGTTGTTTATCATTAACATATTTCTGATGAAAATTTTCAAAAATTTTAAGGAATTTAGTAATATAACATTCTTATTAAGCTGGCGGTTGGAACACTAATTTAACAAAAGTTCTGACATAAAATTATATTGAAAGGATTTAATATAAATATAGTATAGTATGGTCCCGTAACTCCTGATGGAGTCTTAGAAGCAGTTTTATGGCATTTTAAGCCTGTCTCTCTCCAGGTCTGAGTACATCAGATTTCTTCCAGAGAAATATAGAAATTGAGAAAGAGATACTAGACTAGTACTTTTTTTTATATACAGTACTAGACTAGTACTTTTTTTATCGACCTTGAATGGATGAAAGGGCAAGTTGACCTCTGAATGAATACTGCAAAGTTCTAAGCATAATATACATAGGACTACATTAACCAATGTGTCCTTCTTTAACAGATATTTGGTTGGGACGACCGCATAGAAGTCCTTCACTGGTTTCAGAAACCGACAAATTTATATACAAAGGGAAATAATTATAATTGTTTCTATAATTATAATATAGTAATAACAATAAAAGAGTTGCCTCCCTTGAAATCTTTTTTTTTTTATCTGTTGCTTATATATTTTTTCTGTCTTTTTCAATATTCTCAGCAGAATAGCTTGAGCCTCGAACTAAATAACCGCAGTATTTAGTGGTGAATTTAGATCTCTGCTATCATACACAAAACATACACACACATATTGGCCATATACAAAAACAAAATACATAGACCGAAGCACGCACTAATAATACACCAGATATAAAAGCAGCACGCACACTCACAAAATGTGTCGCATCCGCACACACCATTACAAATGGTAAGCCCGGACGCTGCATCACTCCTGTACTGCCAACATAGATCCTCCTTTTTGTTCTTTTTTTTTTCTTCGACCTTCCAACCTCCTCTTTCTCTTTATTCTTTCCTGATGAAAGACTAACGTTTAATACGTTGAGACATTCTTATATAGTACCAGTAACGCACTGGCGTCGATTTAATCGTCTTCCCCCTCCCCCAAAATTGTTGGCCTTGTGCCTAAATCACAAACAATTACAGATAAAATTCCGTTATAACGAATACCATTATAACGAATTTTTCAGTATAACATTTTTTCAATCCTCAGCCACAAGTTTGATGTGTTTCGATTCATCTCGTTATAATGAATTTTTGGTTAAAACGAATTGTTTTTGTACCACCTGAATTTCGTTATAGCGGAATGTCTCTGTATTATTATTATAGTTGTGAAGCTATTCCAGTGACTCAGGGTTCAAAATCTTGGAGTTTCGGGTCTAACTGTTCTATTCTTTTGGGAGAGTCGTGTTGCTCCACGCTTATAGTAATGATATACATCACTTTATTGTTTTTTACCGTTTGAGCAACCGAGTATATATATATATATATATATATATATATATACCAGATAGAAAAATGCGTACAGCAAAAAAAAAGTAATATTGTTGGAATATAAACCTTTAAAAATACAGGACAAGAAACTAAGATAAAACTTTAAAAGAATAGGACATGAAACTAAGATAAAACTTTAAAGAATTGGACAAGAAATAAAAAAATTTACAATAATATTGGTCTACTATTTTTTAAGGCAATGCAAGCAACAACTATCTAATAATTAAATGATCATAGTGAATTACTGACAAGTGATTGACATTTTAAAGTTCTTTTGAGTATAATTGCAATCTAGTTGAAGCAACTGGCTTAATGACAAAGCTACGTCATTTCTGGATTACCTCCCCTAGCGTCACGCTTACTACTCACTCACTTGAACACAAGATTTATCAGCAAACTTTGATTATAAACTTTTTCCTGCTGGACCAAATTTCTAGATTTTTAAGCCAAAAGATGCGTAATGATCTACTGTTCATGCTCATATAAGTTTTATCTCAGTTAAATAAAGTAGAGCCGCGCTGTACTGTCGTAAACAGACGATTGCCAACGAAAACACGACCACAACAATATTACTAAACGGACTACCGTCCGTTTAGGATATATATATGTGTGTGTGTGTGTGTGTGTGTGTATACACTATACAAGCTGTGTAGATGTGTATATAAATTTACGCATTTCCGTGTAAACTAGTCGGTTTTTTAACCTTGTTGGATTCTCATCAAAACCCAATTAGGCATACTAATTTACATATTATTTGTACTCATATTGGAAATTAACTTTGATATGTATTAAGTTACGCGCTAAGCAGCTGATATATATATATAAGTAGACGATATATATATATATATATATAGTGTGTGTGTGTGTGTGTGTGTGTGTGTGTGTGTGTGTGTGTGTGTGTGTGTGTGTGTGTGTGTGTGTGTGTGTGTGTGTGTGTCACGTGTTTTCTTTTTTAAAAAATTGTTTCTGTTTTTTTCTCTTCTTACTCTCATATATTTTCTATTTCCTCTTTTATCTTTCAATCTATCTTCTGATGAAGGGCTAACATCGGAAATGTTAATACTCTTTTCATACTGCATGAAGGGTTAAACTAATATATATGCGTTGTGTTCTTGAAGAAGACACTTTATTTCACAGTAGATCGTATTAGCAGTGGAAAGACCAATGAAAAAATTGTTTCCTTGGTCCGGTTTGACATGTACTACCCCAACTCGGTGAGCAAATGTAGTCTGGGATCTTGTTGATTGATTTTTTTTTTCTTCTCGCCTACTCGAGCAAAACATGCTAGATTTTAATTTTTTAGTTTAATCTAAAGGGAAATAACTATGCTGTACTGGTTATAGAGAGTTATTTCTCTTTGAACGTGAAAATGAAGTCTCTATTGTGAATTAAGTTAAATGTCCGTGTCGACTTGGTAAGCGAGAAAAAGTATCTACTAACTACTAAATTCATCCACTTCTTTGATGTTCTTCAGTTCTTCACCAGATAGTTCAGTATCTTCCTCAACTCTCTTTAATGTCTTGAGAGGTCTTCCACGCTTGCGTTTCACATTAGTAGGCTCCTATAGTAAACATTTTGTAACAAGTTTGTCGCTTCACATGACATGACCTGCAAGTTGAAGACGCTTGACACCGATGGTATGGTTAATGGGCAGGAGGTTGCCGTAGAGAAAAGTATCTAATACCATTTATATGAGGTGGGGTGGCTGTTGCAGCGGGTGTCGCTGGTCATTGTCCGTGGAAATGCCTTTGCAGTTTTGTCCGCGGGAGGTAGACGAAACACCACCCCAGCCTAGGCACAGAGTCTGTCACCCTCTCCCCGTCCCTATCTCTTTCTCCTGTTGCTTCGTAGTCCTTGCTCTTTCCCTCCTTTTCTTCACATTTATGGCATTTATAGTCCTTTCCTTTACTTTCCTATACAGCTTGACTACTCTTCTTTACCTTGTCCCCCTTGTTTTTTTATTACTTAATTTTGTTTTTTTATCTTTTTTTTTATATTTCCATCATTCTATAACTTTTGTTTGTAAAACATAGTTGACATAATAAAACCATAGCTACACAAAATCCATAAAAATGCAAAAAACGTAAGAGAAGAAAGTTAGGAAACAAATGCAAAGGAGAGACAGCGATAGGGAAAAGACTGAAACAATCGTGGATACAAAAGGGAAAAAAGAATAGGGAAATATAGAAAAAATATATATAAAAAAAAAAGAGGAAAGAAAGAAGAGAAAGATCGGGAACGGAAGGGGGTGGCAAGAGCTCTGGCGTCGCAGAAGAGATGGTGGGGTTAATGGTGGATGTGATTGGGCTTTGGGTATAGGGCAAGAGGGCAGAAATGCTGCGCCCCACTGACAAGACGGTAAAAGCATTCCTCCGGACGATGGCTAGTGACACCCGCTGTAACAGCCACCCAACCTCGCGGGACTCCCTCCTCAGACGGGCCGCCGACGCTCCGATCTTGTGGAGCAGCTCGGCAGTATGGGGTCCAAGTACGCCTGAGGTCTCGACGGCGACCGTGGATGTGATCTAAAATGTATGTATGGTTGCGCCCTCCCAGATGTAGGAACGCTACTCAATTGTGGGTCTTACCTGAATGTTACAGAGGGTCAGAAATTGTTGGGGGTTGAAGTATTTTCTGCTACTGAAGAGCCGATTAGAAAGGAAGTGGATTGGCAGTAATCGGTAGAACGTTGGACACCATGCTTTGCGGCATATAGTAACGGTCCTTTACATTCTGAGGTCAAATCCTGTCGAGATTAGCTTTGCCTTTCGCCCTTACGGGGTTCGTTAAAGTAAAGTACTAGTAACAAACTGGGGTCGATTTAACCCCCCCCCCCCCCCCACACACACACACACACAGACACACCAAATCGTTGGCCAAATCGTTGGTTGCGTAAATCAAAAAGTATTATATAATAAGGGGCGGTGGATTGGCAGTATCGGTAGAGCGTCGGACGAGTTACGGCCCTTTCCATTCTGAGTTCAAATCCCGCCGAGGTTAACTTTGCCTTCATCCTTACGGGGACGATAAAATAAAGTACCAGTAATGCACTGGGTAATTACTGGCCTTGTGCCAAAAGTAGAAATAATTATATAGTAAAGGAATTTTGGTGGATTGGCAGTATCGATAGAGGGTTGGACGCCATGCTTTGCAGCGTGGAGTTATGCCCCTTTAAGGTCTGAGTTCAAATCCCGCCAAGGTTAACTTTACCTTTCATCCTTACAGGGTCGATAAAATAAAGTACCAGTACCGTACTGGGGTCGATTTAATCGACTTTCCCCTCCCGAAAATTATTGGCCTTGTGCCTATACTAGAAATCATTATATAGTAAGGGAGTTATTGACACTCAGATTGTGT
Organism: Eledone cirrhosa; assembly: GCA_964016885.1. NCBI lineage: Eukaryota > Metazoa > Mollusca > Cephalopoda > Octopoda > Eledonidae > Eledone > Eledone cirrhosa. The sequence continues at coordinate 295,769,783 of OZ024741.1, forward strand.
GTGGCAGCTGGTTATTGGGAGATCCGATCACTAGCTATCTTCAAGCTATCGAAAAATTACTCAAATAGGAAAAAAAAACTGTGTTGAGTTGTTTAAGATGTACTCCCAAAATAGCTATTTTTCATGAAGTAGGGCTAAGCCCTACTCACTTGTTGATAGAAGAATCTAGGAAACGTAAATTGCTAACTGATCAGTTTCTTCCGGAAAAAAACAACCTGCTATTTGGCTGCCCCTATGGGTAAAACAATAAAAATCCTTTAAAATAACAATTTACAAAATTAAAAGAGGATAAAAAAAAGACCATAATAACACTTCACACAATATATTGTAAAAGATCTACCAACTATAAATAACATCTTTGTGTGTGTAAAGGTTACGAAAAGATTCAACAACAGAACCTCCTGGCTGCTTTACAGCTTCCCTTGCTTTACATAGTTTTTCCTTATCTTTTTATCTTTTGATTTGTGCTTATTCTTCCTCCCGTTGGTTTTCCCTGTTTTAAATGTTCTCATTTTATTTTTATTGTTATATTCACTTATTTCTGTATCTGAGATCAACTTTGCCTTTCATCCATTCGAGGTCGATAAAAAGTACCAATCAAGTACTAGGGTCAATTCTTCCGCTGTATATCTTTCTCACTTTCATTCTTTCACTCTCTCTCTCTCTCTCTCTCTCTCTCTATCTCTCTCTATCCCTCTCTGGAATAAATCTGCTATATTCAGACCTGTAGAAGATTGGTTTCCGCCAGGTTTTAAAATGCCCCTAGGTACGCTGTATGTCAATACAGTGTCCCTACGACTCCCTCGGGAGTTATGGGACCATACATATGTACATTCATCTCTGTCTATCTGACATTTTGTTACTCAACTACAAGAACAACTAGATACTTCCCTCGGCTCTGTCATAGCTTACTAGCTCTGTAAGAACGTTTAAATTGATTAAAGAAATAAAGAAATAATTGTTTCTGCTTTTGGCACAAGGCCAGCAATCACGCAGTGCATTACTGGTATTTTATTTTATCGACCTCGTAAGCATGAAAGGCAAAGTTAACCTCGGCGGAATTTGAACTCAGAACGCAAATGGCCATAACTCTATGCTGCAAAACAATGCGCAATGAAACTGCTTTAACAAATGGGGCACATTCAGACAATGGAATAGGACATGGAGCTACTTTGACAGTTCAAAATAATAATATCAATAAGACCTTCAGATTACATCAGAATTTGACAATATTTGTTGCAGAGTGGTGGGGAATTATATTATCAATAAACTCAACTAAAGAAATGCCATGTGTAAAAGACGTTTATCAAACCTACAACTATTTAAATCAAGAAAAAGTTGTTGGGTTAGAGATATTGAGAATGACCGGCTAAAAATAGATAATTAGCTACCAGAAAATAATATAGAAATAACGATTAGGATACCAGGCCATAGAGATATTAGGCGAAAGAGAAAAGCAGATGATTTAGCAAGGGAGGCAGCACAAAGTAAAATAACTGATATAGATCTCATTCCAAATCTATCACAAGTCAAATCATTCAGCAAAAACATAATTGGTCATAGGTGGGGAAAATTGGAGGAATATACTAGAAATAAGCCATTAAATTTCAATCCCCATCGTCTCAGATCTGTCAATGTTTAAAATGTATTAGCCGCTGAATAAAGTTAATAAAAAAGACTATGTTAGCTTCTAATGGCACGCGACTTAGGAGTTAAACAATTAGATTTGCAATCGTGAGGCTGTGAATTCGATTCATTGAAAACTTTATCTGGAGCAGGTTGGTACATGGCGACAGTCTTCTTCAGACTGATTGTCAGTCCCAAAACACTGCACGCATTGGGAAAAGAATTCATAAGGTGTTGCATGTCACTCTGGGAGTGTGCAAAGAAATCACAATCATCTGCATATAAAAATTCTCTGATCAAGGTACTCAGTACCTTAGTGTTGGCAGTGAGATGCCTGATGTTAAACAGCTTGCCGGAAGTTCGATATCTGAGATAGATACGGTGTTGACAATCCTTGAAGGCCATGAAGAACACCATTGTGAAATACAAGGCAAACAAAGTCGCGGTACAGGTATATCACCTTGCTTGACACCATTTTCAACCGAGGTTGGCTCAGACAGTTTACCTCCAGCATTCACCCATGCCTGCATGTCATCGTGGAAGAGTTTCAGAATGTTCACAAACTTTTCAGGACAGCCCAATCTCTTCAAAATAACCCACAAAGCCTTCCGATTAACGGTGTCAAATGCCTTGGTCAGATCGACAAAAACTTGGTATACGTCCATGCGCTACTCAATGCATATGCATACATACATACATACAGACATGCATACATACATACATACATACATACATACATACATACATACATACATACATACATACATACATACATACATACATACATACATAGATAGAAGGACACAGGCGCACGTACGTGAGTCTCTTTAATGTTTATTGGTTCGTCAGAAGGAAGCGGAAGGGCCGTGTCTATAGCTTTCCCAGTCTCTTCCTGTACTCCACTGAAAATATACAGGGGTTGATAAGGTCAACAACAGATGGCCCCCATTTAACCACCTTCCTACCACTACCATCACCTAATGTTCTACAGATGTACACTCTATATACACAACTGGTGAGTGTATGTTACATTAACACAAGCAGAGATGACAGATGTTTTTGGTGGGATGTGGAGGGGAAAGGGTAGTATTTTCTCCCCTTCCTCCTCTTAGTTCCACCACCCTCAACTCCATATTTTGGAGAAAAAAAACTGGTGAACTGCAGCACAGATGGTGTTTGGTTTGGTGTTGTTGTTAATAGTGGTGGTGGTGATGATGGTGGTGGTGATGGTAATGGTGGTGGTGGTGGTGGTGGTGGTGATGGTGCAGGCAAGAGGTGTAACTAGGAATGGTGATGGTGTATGGTTGTGGTGAAGGAAATAGGGATGGTGGTGGTGGTAGTGGTGGTAGTTTGGTAGTGGTGTTGGTGGTAGTTGTGGTGGTGGTGGTGGTGGTGGTAGAAGATAGTGATTATAATGATGGTGGGTAGGTGGAGTGATTGCACTAGGTGCATGTGTGGTTGGTGATCGACTATGTTAGAGTGCGTTTTGGTTTGTGTATTGAAGTGTGTGTGTGTGAGTGTATGTGCATGTTTGTGAGCGTGTGTGCATTATGTGTGTATGTGTACGTGCATGTTTGTGTGTACAATAGTTAAAATAACTGTTTCTATTTTTAAAATGGTTTCTTATATAGGCACAAGGCTAGCAATTTTGAGGGAGGGGAAAGTCGATTAAATCGACCCAGTACGTTACTGGTACTTTACTTTATCGACCCCGTAAGGATGAAAGGCAAAGTTAACCTCGGCGGGATTTGAACTCAGATCGTAAAGGGCCGAAACTCTATGCTGCAAAGCATGGCGTCCGACCCTCTACCGATACTGCCAATCCACTGCCCTCAACAATAGTTAGAATAACATCCTTCATGTCGGTTTAGTGGGAAATAGGCAAACCATGAATATTTTACTCCCTCTGTCGTATTCGGCTCACGATCGTAAGGTCATCAGATTGACTCCCAGTTGAGCACTTGTGTTCTTGAGCAAGATAATTTATTTCACGCTGCTCCAGTCCACTAAGTTTGCCAAAAAATGTTGTGCATGTAATTCAAAGAGCCAACCTTGTCACATTCTGTGTCACGCTGAATCTCCCTGAGAACTACGTTAAGTAGGCTGTTCCGTTGATCGTATCGACTGGAACACTCAACGTCGTAACCGACGGAGGTCCAGCACACTAGTAGTAGTAGTAGTAGCAGTAGTAGTAGTAGTAGTAGTAGTAGTAGTAGTAGTAGTAGTAGTAGTAGTAGTAGTTGCTCTAGTAGTAGTAGTAGTAGTAGTGGTAGTAGTACTAGTAGTTGTTGTTTTTATGTCTCTCAACTCTGTTGTCGATGCTGTATGTTTGCTGCTGCGGTTGTTGTTGTTATTGCTGTTGGTGTTGTAGTTGCTGTGGCTGTTGTAGTAGTAGTTGTTGCTGTTGTAATCATGATAGGTATTGTTCCTGTTGGCTTGTTGGCTGGGTTGTATATTTAACCACATTTAGTTTTTCTAAGTTTTGACACTGCTAAACCATTGAGATTTAGGCAGGGCTGGATTAACCACTAAGCCAAATAAGCATTTGCTTAGGGCAGGGTTTCCTAAAATTTTTCAAACGTGGAGCCCTTTCTTGATTCAGAAAACTTTTGGGGCAACCCCAAAGTCTAATACTGTTATATGGTCGTAATATAAATATACTCTTCTACCTTTTTTCACTGAACCCGAGAAACTCCTTTACGGAACCCACTTTGGGAACCACTGGCTTAGGGTATCAAGGGAAGAGTGGCACAATTTCAAAAAAGTTGCTTTGCAGGCTTTATATATATATAGGGGGAGGGAGGGGGGGGGGGGGGGGGGGGGCAGGATAATATTTTAAATGCGAAAAAAAAACTTGATACGGCCCTGGATTTAAGGGTCAGACCACATGATCTGGATTGGAACACCCTTCTTGGTTTCGTTTATTTACCAAAAGACAACAAATGATAAGCCATTACAAGATACAATTACAAAAAAGTATATAGGTTTACATAGAATTAATGATAAAATCAGCGTGTATAATGTAAGAATATATAGTGTAGCGTATGAGGGGGGGGGGGGGGTAGTATGTATGTATTGTACTGTATATGTATGTATGTATATGCGTGTACGTGTGTATACATATATATATGAATGTGTGTGTGTATGTGTGTGTGTCTCTGTCTCTCTGTGTGTGTGTATATATATATATATATATATATATATATATATATATATATATATATATATTTGAGTTCAGATGCATCACTGATTTTTCGTTTTCTATTCTATATATATATATATATATATATAAATATATATATATATATATATATATATATATATATATATATATATATATATATATATATATATACATACATTGGTATTTAAACGATAGTTATAGCTCTGGTTTATCCAAACTATTGAGCCCTTTGCCATGCATTTCGAAGACTGTGTTTCGTTATTTCGTGGGCCGAGATTCCGATTCTCGATAATTTATTTGTATATATATATATATATATATATATATATATATATATATATGGTGGCTGCCAACTCGTTTTCGAGTATGGCCACTACTTTATATCCATGTAGGAGAACCCCTACCGAGGCACTGAACAAGTGTGACTTTTTAGTCCAGCCAGCGACTTGAAAACTCTGGTACAAACACTACACCTGTGACAATTATTGACACATACATACATACATACATACATACATACATGCATACATACATACATACATACATACATACACACACACATATATAATATATCTGCGTATATTGCAAGAATGTATTTGTGGGCGGGATGTAGTATAAGTGTGTATTGTACTGTATGTGTATGTATGCCTATGCATATATATATATGGTATGTATATATATATATATATATATATATATATATATATATATACATACAGTATATATATATATATATATATATACATACACCAGGATTTTTTTCATTCTGATGACTGAAAGCAAATATTGTTTGCTTTCAAGAAACCACTGGTAAATGAAATAATTATCTTATGTTGTTTATTACATAACTAATAAGCTCTGTAACCTACATAGAGCACTCTTTTTTCCTGGATCTTTCCGACGGAATTACTTCATTCATACATATATATATACATATATACATATATATATATATATATATATATATAGGAACAAGTAGGACCCCGACCGCTGAGCTAAAATTTAGTCCAGAATTAGCCGTCGAAACGGCTTGAGCTCAGCCGTCGGAGTCCTACTTGTTCCTATTACCCACTCTACTACCCTAAGTATTGAGTACTTTGGTGCGTTATGGTCCATCTGGTTCCTTACCATAGACTCATATATATATATGTGTGTGTGTGTGTATACATATATATATATACATACATATACATACATATATATATATATATGGGAACGAGTAGGACCCCGACGGCTGAGCTCAAGCCGTTTCGACGGCTAATTCTGGACTCAGAATGTATATGTATGTATGTATATATATGTATACACACACACACACACACACACACACACACACACACACACACACACACACACACACACACACACACACACACACATATGTATATATATATATATGAGTGTGCATGTATGAAAGTATTGCGTTATGTATGTGTCTATGTGGGTTGGCGGTATCGG
>OZ024741.1:295781050-295806050 GCA_964016885.1 Eledone cirrhosa
GTTGTGTTATGAAATAAAGATAGAAATACAAAACCCCATTTCAGTGCTGGATAATAGTTTCTGGTTTAGGCACAAAGCCAACAATTTATTGCGGGAAAGGAAAGTCGATTAAATCGACCACAGTGTATGACTAGTATTTTATTTTATCGAACACGCAAGGGTGAAAGGTAAAGCTCACCTCGGCGGTATTTGAACTCAGAACGTAAAGAGACATAACAATAAGCCACAAAGCATGTTGTCCGACGCTCTACCGATACAGCCAATCAACCGCCCCTTTTCAATGCTAGATGATAAAATAAATACTGGATGCTTAAATTAAATTAAAAGAAATAAATTACAATAATAACTACACAGTCGGTAATTAAAATCTAAGTTTAATCTAAAGTCTGTCTCAAGCCCGCGAGACTCATCGGGCAGGTGCTTATCTCGGTTTCCGTGGTCTAAAGTGACTGAGAGTAAAAGATTTCTCTTTAGACTGGACGCCACTCCATCACAGGGTTAAACCCCCAGTTATTGCTGGTACACATTTTACAGCTGAGTATACTGGAGCACCGTGAAATGAAGTGTTTTGCTCAAGAACACAACACACACCACACAACCTAGTCCAGGAATCGAACACACGACATTGCGATCGTAAGTCCAACACACATACCAATAGGGTCACGTAAAACCAAATTAGTTATTGGTAAATTAACTTTAGGAATATCTTTAGAATGATTTATGATTAATTTAAGAAACGGCTGTTTTGCCTTCTGTTGCAAAATTTCAGTTGAAATTAAAATATTTCGTTTGTTTGTTCAAAGAATTACTAAAGAGAATCTATCATAAACGTTTATATATCATAAAGGTTCGAAACTACAGCATTAAATAAATATGGAGCTCTAAATGTGTTTGATGTAATGATAATGTACATTTTAATTTAGCGTCACACTATTAACACATAATTAACTTTATATTTCAGATTGTACATCACAAATCTTCTTTAGAACTATAACAAGTAATTAAATAAATATAAATAAATATATATATATATATATATATATATATATATATATATATATATATATTATATTATATTTAGAGTTTTAAACTCAAACAGTCATTTACAATTAATTAGCTCAAAGAAAGAATCATTTCTGAGCCGTGAAATACAAGTTAATATAAATTAATATATGATAAACACGTAAGTGCAAAACCTCGTGCGTTTTGTGCTCGTGAACCAGACCTTCAAAATTTTTTTCGAGGTGAAGTAACCTAATTTTTCTGGGTACCTGTTGATAAGCACAGAAAATTGATTATTTCACTTTTTATAAAATCGTTTGCGAAACTTGTTTGGATTTTGAAGTTCAGATTGATCTGCGGAAAAGGTTTGGATTTTGAAATTTAAATTTGTCCAGGTACCACGGCTATTTGCCAATAGAGTTTGTGTCTATTGATTTATTATTTTAAATCGATACAGGCAAACTATATTTATTTGAATTAGTTTATTTAATTCTAGCTAACTTCGTCTTTTACAATACAAACACTTACGTGTTTATCATATATTAATTTATATTAACTTGTATATATATATATATATATATATATATATATATATATATTGGAAAATATGTGAAATCCTTGGTACAGTTAGGTATATTTAAAAAAAGGAAAAGAATGACTTCACTAAACAATTCTAAACAGTTCTAAACAATTTGATTTAATTTTATGATATTAGGATTTTACAATTTCGTTTTACAAAACCAAATAGATCTACAAAACCAAATCGTAAAATCATAATATTATAAAATAAAATTAATTTAGAACTATTATAAAATAAAATTAATTTAGAACTACAAGTGAAGTGATTCTTTTTCTTTTTTTAATGTTGAATATTACAATTAAAAAGAATTAAAAAGAATTGATAATTAAACATTTTATTTTAAGTGTTGAAGAAGGTCTGTTCATCTTTCTTGTTGAGAAGAAGACGGGTTCTTCTCAGCAAGAAAGATGAACAGACCTTCTTCAACTCTTAATTTGAAATTTGAAATTTTTATTTTTATTATTTTTAATTATTTTTAATTATTTTTGATTATTTTTAATTATTTTTAATTATTTTTTAATTATTTTTAATTATTTTTAATTATTTTTAATTATTTTTAATTGTAATATTCAACATTTGATCAGATCTGATACATCGAAACCGGTTATATTTTATATATTTTATATACATTATAAAACTCCTTTTTTTTTAAAAATTGTTCCTCTCATTTTTTCAATTATGTCACTTTTCCTCCTTAAAGTATATACTATTTCTTAAATATTATATGCTTTTTATATATATAACTACAAGATACTATGTGTTTCTAAAATGATATATGGCTATATAATATATTTTTTAATTTGAATTATATCTATATACACATACGCACCGGATGTTTAGATTAAGAGATCGCGTATGCCTGAACACTTGTAACACATCTATATGAGTATGTGTACCTTTGTATATACGTGTTGAAATAAGTTTATATAACCCTGAAATGTACTTTCACAAATTCCCTACGTACTTATATATATATATATATATGTATATACATTTTTTCTTGGACAACATAAATGGTGTGGACGGCAGGTCTTCCACAAAGCATTATGCATGCGCTTCATTTTTCATGTACATGTATGTTGAAATTCAAATGACAGTTGTGACACTCTTACGCCATCAAAAATTCAGCCAACAAATTATTCAAAACTGATTGCAGAAATTACGTAGGTTCTGCACATGCGCTTAAGGTGTGGGTAAACTAGAACCTTGTTTTGATGAGGTTCCGTATATTATTGCGCGTGCGTTAAGGTAAGCTTTTAAATACATTATATATATAATTGTTTCTACTTTTGGCACAAAGCCAGCAATTGTCCCTTGCATTATTGGTACTTTATTTTATCGACCCCGTAAGGATGAAAGGCAAAGTTAACCTCGGAGGGATTTGAACTCAGAATGGCAAGGGCCGTAACTCTACGTGTCAAAGGTGTCTGACCCTCTACCGATACTGCCAATCCAATGTCATATATCTAGCATGACGGTGTATATATACATATATATACACCGTAATGCTAGATATATGACACACGAGGAAAGGGGAAGAAGTTATTTTGATGTTTTTGCCAAGCTCTTTTAATGAAGAATCAATGGAAAGAGATAAGAAAAGAAAAGAGAATAAATATATAGCAATAAAATGGACAGTAACTGTAGGTTAGTTTTGTTTTCATGGTAGCCATGATAGATAGTTAGCTATATATATATATATATATATATATATATATATATATATATATATATATATATATATCCATTCACTAACGAAGCTTACCTAAATGCAGAAACACACACACATACCTAACATACATTGCACACTCTCTCCCCCACTCAAACACGCATACACGCATAATCTACACTGTACAATGTATGCATACACATACATACAGTACACACACAAACACGCATATATATATATATATATATATATATATATATATATATATATATATATATTATATATATATATATACATACATACATATATGTGTGTGTGTGTGTGTGTAAACAAATAACACGACAGATGTATCACTTCCTGTTTCCGGTTTTTCAAAGACCCGACATATTTGTCTGTTGTTACTTTTTAAATCTTTCATTCTTCCCTCCTTAACAATTTATTGGTATATCTTGGCGGTGACGATGGTGAGGTTGATGTTAGAGGTGGTGGCGGTAGTGATGGGGAATGTGGTGTTGGTGGTGGTGCGTTGGAAGTGATATTGTTGAAGGTTAGGGGTAAGATGTGGTGTTGATGTTCTTGTTGGTGTTGGTGCCGTTGATGTTTCATTGTTCTTCCACACCCTAAGTCACCATCTCTCTCTCTCTCTCTCTCTCTCTCTCTCTCTCTCTTTCACTCTCTCTCTCTCTCACACACACACACACATGCACATACACACACACGCACGCGCGCACAGACATATACACACACATATACACGCATATTAATATATATATATATATATATTTACTCGTATATATATATATATATATATATATATATATATATGGCTGTGCATATGTATGTTTGTATCTGCTAATACGTATATATATTATACATACATACATACACTTAGAACGTGTGTGTGTGTTCTAAACTATTAAACATACCAGTAATTAGTCATGCTATATCTCGCCGCCAATCAGGCAATCCCTCTTTAATGACCATCTCATGCTATATGTTTATCTATCTATTTATTTATATATTTTTATTTAATTAATAAAGTGTGTGTTTATTTTACCTTCTCTGTCTAGACAGTTTATTGCCTGTATCTCTCTTCTGGGTGTAATAACAACAACAACAACAATAACAACAACAACAGCAACAACAACAACTCCAACAATAATTCCTACTACAACAACAACTCCAACAACTCCAACAACAACAACAATAATTTCAACAACTACAATGATGACAATAACATCAACACTTCATTTCATGTTGCTCCAGTATACTCAGCTGTAAATGAGTACCAGCAGTAGCTGGGAGTTTAACCCTACGATAGACTGCCGTCCTGTCCAGGAGGAAGTCTTGTATTCTCAGTGATTCTACGCCACGGAAACCAGGATAAGCACCGGCCTGCTGCGCCTCTGGGTTCGAGACAGACTTTAGTAGATTAAACTTAGATTTCAATTACCGACTATGTATTTATTATTGTAATTTATTTGATTTAATTTAATTTAATTTAATTTAATAGAAGCTCCCGATATTTATTTTCTTATCTAGTATAGAAAAGGGGCAGTGGGTTGGCAGTATCGGTAGAGCGTCGGAAAACATGTATTTGCGGCAATAGAGTACAATATAGAACAGAGGTTCTCAAACTTTTGGGGCCTCTTCCCCTCTTACGGCCACGAAATACCCTCAGTGCCCCCAACCCTATTTCCAGCAAGACCTGCCTACACGCATATTGTAAATAAAATATTATAGATAAAATAGTTGTATAATAAAAAATATAATATATACAATTTATAAATAAATATTATATATTTATATATATGTATCATTTGATATCTGATATACTACTATATCATCTTTACCTCCCCCTTAGGCCCAAGCGCCTCCTAGACCTTCTCAACGGTAGCGCCCACTTTGAGAACCTATCGTGAAGGAGCTTAATTTTAGTGGTTAGGGTGTAGGGATAAGGATCATAAGTTTGTGAGTTTCCCATTGTTCCAATCCACACAGCTGTAAAAAAATGACGAAACTGATGCCAAGCTGTATGGACATTTGCCGTCCTTTTGGATAACATCTGTGGCATGGAGAGGGGAGATTGGCATACATGGATGACTGCTGGTCAACTACGAAAACACGTTACCCCAGACTTGTGTCTCTGTTAGTCATGAATGTACAATGCATGAATGAAGGAGTCTTTCTCATTATAAACAATCTTTTTGTCTACAGTGCATGGCTACCTATGAGTGAATGGCCTCTCGCTTTTCAGTAGTGGCTTTATAAGCAGTTAAAGAGAGTAGCTGTATTTAGCCATTGCTTAACCCTTGGACAACATCAATGGCGTGGAGAGGGGTGGCTGGCCTGCGTGGACGACTGTTGGTCTTTCACAAAACACCATAACTCGGCTTGCACCTGGGATGGGAACGAAACTTTCCCAGTGTAAACCATGGTTAACGATGCCCAAAGAGTGTCTTCTTCTTCTTCTTCTTCTTCTTCTTTATCAATATGACACACTAAGTATATACAGTTGTCCCCGGTATTCGCGAGGGTTACGTTCCTAGAGCACTCGCAAAGAGGGAAAAACCGCGAATATTGGACGTGTCCATAAAAATGCCTATAAACGTCAAAACATAATGTAAAATATAGGCCGACAAATACGGTACATTGTTATTAATAGTTTAGCGTTAAAAAGCGTAAAAAAATATATATTGCTACGAAAAAAAGCCATTAAAAAATCGCGGAAGATATTTACGATTCCGCGAATATGCGGTGGCTTCCACGAACAATTATTAGTCAGGTTCTGAGGAAAATTCTGTGAATAACCGGAACCGCGAATGCTGAGGGTACACTGTATAGTACAATATACAGTATAATATATAATATGCTGTATTAAACTTCTTCAATTTTTTTTGCTCTCAATATAGCATTAAGTAAGAAACACTGCCACGAACCTCCTCTTGGGCCAGGATCTCAACTAGGCCTTGACTTGTCGCCCTTGTCGCCGATGTCCCTCACCTCCCACTTGTTTACTTTCAAGAGAAGATCTCACTGGTTTCTTCTTGGCCATGTTTAGCGTGTTGCCAAGCATCTTTCGCTGGATTAAAGTAGATTACTGGTATCCAGTAGATTACTTTATCTGGCCTTTTCTATGATCTCGTTATGTTGTCATGCCAAGATATTCCATGTGGAGCCTCAGGCAATACACACACATACACACACACACGCACACACAAACACAACCACACACACAACCACACACAACCACACACACACACACACACACACACACACACACGCACACGCACACGCACACACATATATATATATATATTTTTTCTCCCGACGGAATTACTTCATTTATATATATATATATATATATAAAATTGCAAGTTTGAAGAATTATTAGATAAAATATATCCAGTCTTTCTTCACCCTAGTCCGTAGAAATCAACTAGATAAATAATCACACACACACACACACACATATATATATATATATATATATATATATATATATATACAGGGTGACCACTGAAAAACTTGTTCGTTTACAATCTTTTTTCTTTTCTTTTTTTTTTTGCAGATTATAAAGCATCCCTTGATTTTTTACACATAATACTGACAAAAATCCATTATTTATATTTCCAAATAAAGTAATACAAAATAAAAAAGCCCTGTGTTGGTAAAAGTTATTTTTGTTTTATATCATTCAGTCTTTCAGTGGCCACCGTATATATTCACACACAAACACGACAACATGCAGTCGGTAAATAAATATATTTTTTTATATTATCTAGTGATTCTGACGATTTCTCTACAAAGAAACTAAATGCCACCTCCTTTTGTATTTCAATGAGACATATGTATATGTCTCATTGAAATATATATAAATAATTTATTAATGTATGGAACCTTGGTGATTATTATTATAATTTTTCATATCTCGTATATATATATATATATATATATATATCAGGATTCAACCAGTATTAAACTAGTTAAACCATTATTCTATAGAGTTCTCGATACTTGGGATAGTAGAGTGTGACTATCTTAGAAAGAGTCGGAGCCCTACAGAGTTTGGGACTAGCTGTTGAAATAGCAAGCGCTCAGTCGTCGGGCCCCGACTCTTTCGAAATATACAGTTAAAATTCCGTTACAACGCACACTATTATAACGAATTTTTCTGTATAACGAAACTTTTTTCAATCCCCGGCCACACGCTCGATGTGTTTCGGTCGATCTCGTTATAAAAAATTTTCGTTACAACGAATTTTTTTTGTACCCAGTGAATTTCATTATAACGGAATTTCACTGTATATATGTGTGTGTGTGTGTGTGTCTGTGTGTGTGTGTGTGTGTGTGTGTTTATATATCAATCTATCTATCCACATACCTATATAACTACCTGTTTACCTACCTATCTATCCCCCATTCTGTACGTGCTGACTCTGGAACCACTGCTGCGGAAGTTGGAGCTGCTGCAGGGCATCCTGTTGGAACCGGGACTGCGGAAAGCGCCGTCGGCTTATGACGACGACGTGACAGTAATGGTGTCGGAAACTTCGGAAATCGGGGCGATCGGCAACTTACTACAGGAATACGAAAGGCTCACAGGAGCAAAACTGAACCCGGACAAGTCTGTCGGTTTGCAACTCGGAACGTGGAGAGGCAAACCGATGCCGTCCTACAACGTCGTCGGACGCTGGACGGACGGACCGGTGAAATTGCTCAGGGTCTGGTTCGGTCCGGACCTCCAGGTGTAGAAAAACTGGAACGAGGTCACGGCCAAGGTATTTGCGCTCACCCAGAAATGGGTAGAGTGCAAACTATCCTTGAAAGGTCGAGCGGAGGTGGCGAACACTTTCATAACGTCCGTCATCTACTACCGCTTGATCGTCGTGCCTTGTCCCCGTGAACACCTCGCCAAGATGGAATTCATGCTCTTCCAGTTCCTTTGGAAGAAGCAGGCTCCACTGGTGAGGAGATCCGTCTGCTGTCAGCACCCTTCCAATGGAGGGCTTGGAATGCCGTGGCTGATGATGCGCAAACATGCGCTGAGGCTACGGCATCTACAGGTATTCCTCACCGACCAACCGGTGTGGGCACCGTTTGTGAAACTGGCCTTACCGCAACTTGTCTCGTTGACGGAGCTGCAGTCCTGGGTCAAGCGGAGACTGAAGAAGATGGGCGCCTGGCACATTGAATGCGCTCAGGCGCTTACAGTCTACTATCAAGCGGGCACGGCAATCAGTGAAGACTCCACTTCAACATTCTATAGAGGGTTAGTACGTCACAAGGGCGACGACGTGCTCGGACAGACTCTGGGCGTCGAAGACGACGAACTCACCAGTCTGTTTGGTAAGACTTTTCGCTCGGCACCTATGGACAACTTCCAGAGGTCCCTGGTCTGGCAGTGTTACCGAGGAGCTCTACCAGTTCGTGACAAGATCTACATGAACGGACGCCCCGGCAGGGATCCTTCCAAGAGGACGTGTCCAAGATGCGAGCAGGACATTGAAACCGTCTTGCACGCAATTGTACACTGCCCGGGCATAACCGACCTGGAACTACGCAGAACAACTTCTGTCGCGTATGGGACAAATCCAGTTGACTGCCGAGTTCATAGTAAGGATCAAACCGCCAACTTCTTTCAAAAACGAAAGAGAGGCGGTTTTCCTCTGTATAGTGTCTATGGTGAAAGAGGTTATATGGTGGACGAGATTGAGAGGACTGATCACAGATGCCTTTCTCTCCGGACAACAACTCATTTCCTTCTTTAGGTACCACTTTAGAAGGAGAATCAGGGTGGAGAGAGAGGCACTGCTCCCAGTAAATTTACTGAAAGGTGGGTGAATGTGGCAAAAATGGCCCGAGTGATTGGGCCTTCTCTGTATATAAACCTGTAGGTTGAAGAAGAGAGCAAAAGGAAGAACGGAACAGTTGCACAACACGCTCCTGGAGTTGAGGGTTGTTCTATCGACGGGGTATTAAACAACCCATTTGTGGTGCCACGCTCCTATTGGGGATTTCGATTGTTAAATTTGTTTGTTTCAATATTTTTACACGATTGTATGTAAAATTCCCGCCATATGTCTTTGTATTGTCCCCTTTGCGCTCTTGTGGCAAATAAAGAAATATATCTATCTATCCATCTAACTACCAACTTATCTACCTACATACCTAAAAAGAAATTTATCTACCTACATACCTATCTGTCTACCGCATATCCATATATCTATCTACCTGCCTACCTATCTATGTATCTACCTGCCCATCTATCTATATATTTATCTATCTATCTATCTATCTATCTATCTATCTATCTATCTATCTATCTATATATCTATCTATCTATCTATCTATCTATTTGTTATTTTATCTATCTATCTGGGATGGACACACGCGTGAAACTTGCTGAATAAGTTCTGCTTAAATTTCTATAGAAATTCCTAACTGAAAACCTTCATTTTTATACCAATTTGTAGAGGGACTGCCAGGTCAAATTTTGATCTGGTCAGTCTCTCAAAATATTCTACGCCTTTAGGCGAAATAGTTCACAAAAAGCAACACAGCACAACAAAAATGTTACACCTACATATACTAACAATAAAACTTTAACAGACACCATATATAAAAACCCTTCGGTGGAGACCGAAGGGAAAACCTTTACACACTCTTCGGAGAATCCTAATCTTAAAATGATTAGGATCTCCATGGACACACATAAACAGTTAAAAGAAAAATTTCCTAACGACGTAGGTAACCCCTGGGTCAAACCCTATAACCGCGTCCTTTTCAAATCCCCCCCCCCCCCACCCCACCCCACCTGACACACCCTCCCCACCAAACATCTCCGTCCCCACCCCGCCAGAGATCACCACCCCACCAAACAACCCCTCCAACACCCCCATGGAAATTGTGCAGCCTGGTCCTCAGAAGACGAAGAGGTGAGTGATTTATTTTCCTCTTCTAACTTTTCAGCACCAATATGGCCAATATAAGAGTTGGCTGTGTGAATGTACGCGGCCTGGGGATGCCCTGGAAACAGGGCAAACTCTTAAACGACCTCAGGTCGCACAGTATGGATGTAGTAGCCATTTGCGAGTCCAGGATCCATAGCAAGCGACAACTGGCCCTCATCTTCGACGACTTTGAGATCTACGCATCTCTCTGTCAGCCGGGAGGTGGGGGTGGGGTTGCCGTTTTGCTGCGGAAAGACCTGGACCTCGTAACACAGACGGTACATATGGACCCGGGGGGTAGACTGGTTGCAACAAACATATGCCCCATCCGGGACACCGCGGCCAGACTTCTTCAAACGTCTAGAGACTTTTCTGGGAACGTCCCGCTCCCTGCTGTTAGTCGGGGACTGGAATGGAATCCTAGATGTACGTTGGGACTATGTGGGAGCATGTCCCGATAGAGGGGGGGGGGTGACAGCCTCAAACAGTTAATCGGCCGATTTGACCTGGCCGATAGATATCGACTAGATTTTCCGATTGTGACACTGTGGACGTGGACTAATCGCCGCGGAACATCTAGATCGTACCTAGATAGGGTTCTAGTTAGAAAGAAGGATAGGGACATATTAACCTGTCCACAAATGTTCATGGTTGCCTATTCAGATCACAAATTAGTGACCTGCTTAGTCAACCTTGACGAAACCCATAGACAGGGACCCGGCTACTGGAAGCTGAACTTGTCGTTACCGACATGCAAAGCCTACAGTAGACGGATTAGCACTTTAGTTAAGCAGCAATTGACGGGGGCCATTGTCAACAACAGATGGTGGTACTCTCTCAAGAGGGCAGTTAGATTAGACTCGATAGGTTTTAGTAAAGAATTAGTGTTAGATAGAAATAAGACCGAAAAGGAACTGGTAGATAAAGTAGAAGAGGCACTTAGGAGTGGCAACGTAGCCAGCGTGCTAGCGACGAGAACGGCCTTGGACCAGTTCTTCGACGCAAAGCATGAAGGCTGCGTTGTCAGAAGCAAAATACGTGCTTTGGGAAACGAGGGAGCCAAAGCTGTTAGCTGGGCCCGAGTAACGGAGGCGAAAAGTGGCAACAAGTCCACGATTCGGTCTTTGAAGGACCAAGACGGATGCGTGATACGTGAGCCGAAGCAGATGTGCGCGGCCTTTCAGCGGCACTTTGCTCAACTGTTCGGGCAGGGCGGCGCGTCGGGAGGGGCTATGGATTTCGGTCCATACCTCGACGGCCTACCGCGACTCTCGGACAGCGAGGCGAAATTCTGCGAAAGGCCGATTTCGGCCGCTGAGATAGGGGACGCGCTGAGCAAACGCAAATCTCCAGGTCTCGACGGTCTACCCTACAAATTTTACGTAGCAATGCCGGACTTGTTCTCCGGTCTCCTGGAAGCGGTCTACTGCAACTGGCAGCAGAACGGGAGAATTCCCAGTTCCGTGACCAAGGGCGTAGTCACGTTAGTCAGGAAGGACGAGAATAAGGGGGATGACATAGGCAACTTCCGGCCCATAACTCTGCTCAACACAGAGTTACAGATTTTGGCCAAGGTGTTGGCAAAGAGGCTGGCGCTTGTCGTCGAAAACCTGTTGGGAGAAGCGCAGACATGCGCAATCCCAACCAGGTCCATACACGACAACCTCCACCTCATGCGATACATCATAGAGAGGGTTGGGTGTAAACCCGGCTTCGGTGGGGCCCTGATCAACTTGGATCAGTCTAAGGCTTTCGATAGGGTTGACCATTGTTACCTGGATGCGGTGCTCGAGGTGGCAGGCTTCGGACCCGTGTTCAGGGGCTGGATTGCTGCAATGCAAAGCAGCAACATCTGCTCAAGGGTCAAGGTGAACGCTACCTCTCGGAGCCGTTCCATATCACGCGATCCATCCGACAGGGATGCCCTCTCTCCTCCCTTCTGTACGTAGTGACTCTCGGGCCACTACTGCGGAAGTTGGAGCTATTGCAGGGCATCCCTTTGGAACCGGGACTGCGAAAAGAGGCGCCGGCCTACGCCGACGACGTGACAGTAATGGTGTCGAGCACCTCGCAAATCGGGGAGGTCGGCACCTTACTGGAGGAATACGAAAGGTTCACAGGAGCGAAGCTGAACCGGGACAAATCCGTCGGTTTGCAACTCGGATCGTGGAGAGGCAAACCGATGCCTTCCGATGGCGTCATCGGACGCTGGACGGAAGGACCGGTAAAGCTGCTCGGGGTCTGGCTTGGTCCGGACCTCCAGGTGGAGAAGAACTGTAACAAGGTGACGGCCAAGGTGTTTGCGCTCACCTAGAAGTGGGCCGAGTGCAAACTATCCTTGAAAGGTCGAGCGGAGGTGGCGAACACTTTTATAGCGTCTGTCATCTACTACCGCTTGACCGTCGTGCCTTGTCCAGCCAAAACGCTCACCAAAATGGAACGCGCGCTCTTCCAATTCCTTTGGAAGAAACGGGCTCCTTTGGTGAGAAGATTCATCTGCTGCCAACACCCTTCAAACGGAGGGCTGGGGGTGCCGTGGCTTACGATGCGCAAACACGCGCTCAGGCTGCGGCACCTCCACGTATTCCTCACCAGACAACCGGTGTTGGCCCCGTTCGTGGGGCGAGCCTTCCCACGACTCGTCTCACTGACTGAGCTGCAGTCCTGGGTCAAGCAAAGACCGAGGAAAATGGGCGACTGGCACATCGAATGTGCTCAGGCGCTCACAGTCCTATGGCAAACGGACCCTGCGATCAGTGGAGACTCCACTTCGACATTCTATAGAGGGTTGGTCCGCAGCAAGTGCGACGACACGCTCGGAGAAACTCTAGGCGTAGAGGAGGACGAACTGGCCTGTCTGCTCGGTAGGACCTTCCGCTTGGGACCAATGGACAACTTCCAAAAGTCCCTGCCTGGCAGTGCTACCGAGGAGCTCTACCAGTTCGAGACAAGCTCTACAGACACGGGCGCCCGGGTAGGGACCCTTCGAAAAAGATCTGTCTGCGATGCGTACGCGACGAGGAAACCGTCGCGCACGCATTTGTACACTGCCCGGGCGTTACCGACCTGTGGGGCTATGTAGAACGACTATTGTCGCGCGTGGGACCAATCCAGTTGACCACCGAGTCCATTGTCATGATCAAACCGCCACCCTCCTTCAAAAACGAGGGAAAGGCGGTTTTCCTATGTGTTATGGCTATGGTGAAAGAGGTTATATGGTGGACGAGGTTAAAAGGGCTGAGGTCAGACACCTTTCTCCGGTGAGCAACTGATTCGTTTTTTCAAATATCATTTTGGAAGAAGAATCAGGATGGAGAGAGAGGTGCTGTACTCCAGCAAATTTTATAAAACGTGGGTGAATGTGGCAAAGATGGCCCGAGTGGTTGGGCCTTCTCTCTATATACGCCTGTAGGTTGAGGAAAAAGAGGAAGAGAGAGGAAGTACTCACTCTTGGTGCTCCTGCAGATGAGGGTTGTACATTTTTTCGGGGTGTGTACAAACCATGTGTAACGCCTCGCCCCTATTGGGGATTTCAATTGTTATTTGTTATTTTATTAATAGTTTTATTTTCATATACCTGTATGTAAACTCCCCATTTGTATTTGTCCCCTTCTTTTGTGTCCTTGTGGCTAATAAAGAAATTTATCTATCTATCTATCTACCTCTCTGTTTAACTACCTCTATGCTATAATTCCACTTAAGTTTCACTTTCATATAACGTACCCTCTTTCCAACACTTAAAGACAGTATATTCCCACCTCCCCCGTCACCCATACACATACCATCTCTCCCCTCTATAATACGCCCCCGTAAACTTACTCGTGCCATTTCTCCCCCTTTATAATACTTATACCATTTTATACCATCTTATAATACTTATACACCACACTTATACCATCTCTTCCTCAATAGTACTCCCTCCCCTTCTACCACACTTACATTCTCACCTCTTCCCTGCCCATTATCACTTACTTTACAAAAACTATCCCAGTGCCATCTGGAAAAGCAAACTCCCACGCCATCCATTCAATGAAGCGCTTACACGCGCATGCGTGCACATACGCACACATACCAATGCACGTAAGTACGCACACATGCCAATGCACACACGCAGACACACACATACATACGCAGACACACACATACAAACACGCACACACACATACAAGCAGACACACACACGCACAGACACATACACACACGCACACGCACTCACACACACATGCACGTACGCTCGCAGATACACACATATACACATGAACATATACACAGGAACAGGCACACACGCAGACACATACGCAGACACATACACGCACGCTCGCATACGTGCACAGACACACACATAACATATAAGTATGAACCTCTCTAAATATTTAACCCGCTTCCTTCCTCCCCCCACCTTCTCTATAAACATTTCTCTCTTTCCTTTGTTATTCTTGCCCTATTAACAATCTGTGGTGCTAGTAATTACAGCAAGGGATCCGTGGGAAATTTCATTTAAATAAAAGATGTTATCATAAAGAGGAAGAACCGAAACCCAAATCGCCTGTTTCCATTTGCTATGGCAAGGATAGGAAACCTGCGGCCTTCGAACCGTGTATGGTTTTATGAAAAGCTAAATGTGGCCTTCTAAAAGAAGCACAACTTTCATATTGAATTATAATTTTATTGATTTTATTACATTTAACATCTTTAAGGCAGTGGGTTGGCAGTATCGGTTGAGCGTCAGACAATAGGCTTTGCGGCATATAGTTACGGATCTTTATATTCTCAGTTCAAATTCTGCCGAGGTTAGTTTTGCTTCTCACCTTTACGGGTTTGATAACAAAGTACCAGTCAAATACTGGGTCAACATAATAGACTTTCCGCTTCCTTTCAAATTGCTATCCTTGTACCAATAGTAGAAACAATTATTTGGGGTCGATTTAATCTACTTTTCCGTAATCCAATATTGTTGGCCTTGTGATTAAATCAGAAAACTTTATGGCATTAGATTGGCAGTATTTGTAGAACATCAGACATCTTTTGCTGCATGTAGTTATGGCCCTTTATGCTCTGAGTTCAAATCCTACTGGGGTTATCTTTGTCTTTCATTCTTACGCGGTCGATAAAATATCGCCTTTCCTTTCCCCAAAATTGTTAACTTTGTACTTAAACTCTTCTTCTTCTTCTTCTTCTTCTTCTTCTTCTTCTTCTTCTTCTTCTTCTTCTTCTTCTCCTGAGAGGGTCGTGGGGGCAGAATCCTCAAACACTCCTTCCATTGGATCCTGTCAGAAGCAACCGTCTCCAATTAATCCAGCTGGATCTCCAAGCGCGACTAACCAAGCTCATGGATGTTATCCAATTATGTTGTTCGGTGTCTATACCCCTGGATCTCCTGCCAGTTAGTTTTGCTTGTAAAATCTGTCCAGCGATTCTTTCCTGAGACCTTCTAGTCATAGGCCCATAATATCGGACCTGTGATCTTTTAACTCGCATTTCTAATTATTTTCCTAAAATATAAATGTAAACTGTACCCCAGCACATGCATTAATTCGTCATATTGAGGGGCACGGCTGGAGACGTCCGTCAACGTTTTTAAATATAACTATGCTTTGGCTTTGCCAATACGAAAAGGCTATTTTCAATTATTTTCTTGATTAGGTCTCACCTGGGGTTAAACAACAGCACCTGTAACTGAAATACTTTAATCTTAATAGGCCTTCTTAATCATGTTTGACCTGGGGTTAAACAACAATACTTGTAACTGAAATCCCTTAATCTTAATAAGCCTTCTTAATCATGTTTCACCTGGGGCTAAACAACAATACTTGTAACTGAAATCCCTTAATTTTAATAGGCCTTCTTAATAATGTTTCACCTGGGTCCTGCTGAACAACAAACAACACAAGATGTTTTAATCCGATGCACTAACGACTCTGGCATGTCCACTGCCTTCATTTAGCCTACCAGTAAGAATATATAACCAATTATTTTTATATCATCGGCATTTAGGTATGTATAGAACAAAACAGTAAAGTGCGTCTGAAACAGCGGTTTGTCTTATATCTCATGTAACGGGAGCCTTGAACTACTGGCGGAATTACAGACGATGCCGTCGAGATTCATAGCGTGTTTGGGCTATTCTAAACCTAACGGTGGTGATTCCTCTCAAATTCTCTCTCTCTCTCTCTCTCTCTCTCATAGCGTGTTTGGGCTATTCTAAACCTAACGGTGGTGATTCCTCTCAAATTCTCTCTCTCTCTCTCTCTCTCTCTCTCTCTCTCTCTCTCTCTCTCTCTCTCTCTCTCTCTCTCTCTCTCTCTCTCTCTCATAGCGTGTTTGGGCTATTCTAAACCTAACGGTGGTGATTCCTCTCAAATTCTGAACACACACGATTACTTCCAGAGAGAGAGAGAGAGAGAGAGAGAGAGAGAGAGAGAGAACGAGGTGGATCGACCAAGAATCTGATTGGTACTTTATTTATCAACCTCGAGGAGATGAAAGGAAAAGTTGCCTTTGGCGGAATTTGAACTCAAAGTGCAGAGTAGTGAAACGGATATCGCGAACCATTTTATCCGACCATCTAACATTTTTCAATTCGCCGCCGCTTCTAATTTATTACAGTACATGATACAGCCAGCCTGTCAGAATATATATATATATATATATATATATATATATATATATATATATATATATATATATATGTGTGTGTGTGTGTGTGTGTGTATGTGTGTGTGTGTGTGTGTGTGTGTGTGTATGTGTGTGTATGTATATATCAGTAAGGGCCACTAGGAGAGGTAAATATTTATATTATATTTTTTAATGTATTTTAAAAGATTGATTGAATTTTACTTGTTCTGCTTATCTTAATATATATATATATATATATATATATATATATATATATATATATATATATATATATATATATATATATATATATATATATATATATATATATATATATATATGTATATATGTATATATATATATATATGTATATGTATATATATATATGGAGTAACCTTATTAAATTACCTATGGGAGATTACAGTGACAAATGATTCTGTTAGAGTATCATATTTTGTTGGTCTTTAAAATACTCTAACAGAATCATCAAACATCCAATATTGAATCGTCGTGGATTATGTGAGAGGCATGTAATCTAGATATTACGCTCTCCGGACTGTGAAAATGGTGCTGTACACGAAAACCATATCATTGCTTTGCTACACATTTCTAATATTTTTAATATTTATAATATTTCTTTACACACAAGCTTCTATAACATTCATATAAAAGATACATTACCAGTACAACCCTCTTAATACTCTTGATTACCCGCTTAAAGTGCTTTTATTACATGTAACACCCTGCCGCACTATAATATTATATAAATAAGACACACGTGCTTGCCACACGTGTAACTATTGCACACACTAACTGCTTCTGACTATCCTCTCGCATTAATTTCATGTTGTATTTTAACTTTAATTTTAATTTTATCCTCTTTTGATATGACTATAATCTTTAAATGTATACTGCCACGCTAAATGTTATAATGGATGTCAACCCACCAAGCAACAATATATGCATATGTTTCTGTATGTCTCTTGGGTTGAAAAGGAGGTCATGTATGTGATCATTCATTAATAAATTGCTCCGAAGAATCCAAACCTCGGTTTGGAGGAAACAATTGTAAGCATATAAATGAATTGAACAGAACTTTGATTCTTATAACTTATATATAACTGCTCTGTAAAACAACTGATGTTATTACATTGAGCTATTTATCTTACTGGTAATAAGGTAGTAATATATTACTGCCTATCACTATTTAGGGTTTGAAAAAATATATATAACTACAAAAGGTTTTTGTATATGCATAACCATAAATAGTATCCTTAATACTATATATATATATATATATATCTTTTGTCGTTATTAAAGGTATTATGTATGGGATAATAGAGTAAATGAGGATATGCCATCATCACTCTGAAAGCTTCCTTTATCGATCTTCTCATTCCCTAGCAACTTCCAACAACTTCCATTTCCTCGTACTCATATTTCTCACCTATCTCCTAACCCTACTATTGCCAGCTAAGAAGCAACAAATATCTGTGTTATTTGGTCTTTCAATAATCCATCCATGCTATTTACACATTTCTATAGCGGTTTCTTCAATCTTGGATGTTCTGTTTTAATTATTAATATATCAATAATAGGTTCTCAAAAATTCCATTCTTCATTCATCAACTTTTCATCTTTAGAGATAGTATTTTCTTATTATCAAACTCTACTTCATTTCCCTTCCTTTTCTCGTTCATACAGGCAGATAAATAGATAGGGAAATAGATAGATAGATGGGTAGATAGACAGATTATAAGATAGATAGATAGATAGATTTCTTTATTAGCTACAAGGGCGCACAAGAAAAGGGGACAAAACAAAGACTCGCCGGGGATTTTACAATCGTATAAAAATATTGAAACAAACAAATTTAACAATCGAAATCCCCAATAGGGGGGAGGCACCACAAATGGGTTGTTTAATACCCCGTCGATAGAACAACCCTCAACTCCAGGAGCGTGTTGTGCAACTGCTCCTTTCTTCCTTTTGTTCTCTTCTCAACCTACAGGTTTATATACAGAGAAGGCCCAATCACTCGGGCCATTTTTGCCACATTCACCCACCTTTCAATAAATTTACTGGGGTGCAGTGCCTCTCTCTCCACTCTGATTCTCCTTCTAAAGTGGTACCTAAAGAAGGGAATGAGTTGTTGTCCGGAGAGAAAGACATCTGTCCTCAGTCCTCTCAATCTCGTCCACCATATAACTTCTTTCACCATAGCCACTGTACAGAGGAAAACCGCCTCACTTTCGTTTTTGAAAGAAGTTGGCGGTTTGATCCTTACTATGTACTCGGCAGTCAACTGGATTTGTCTCATACGCGACAGCAGTTGTTCTGCATAGTTCTACAGGTCGGTTACGCCCGGGCAGTGTACAATTGCGTACAGGACGGTTTCAATGTAATGCGCGCATCTTGGACACGTCTGCTTGGAAGGATCCCTGCCGGGGCGTCCGTGCCTGTAGATCTTGTCACGAACTGGTAGAGCCCCTCGGTAACACTGCCAAACCAGGGACCTCTGGAAGTTGTCCATGGATCCCGGGCGGAAAGTCCTACCAAACAGACTGGTGAGTTCGTCGTCTTCGACGCCTAGAGTCTCTCCGAGCACGTCGTTGCCCTTGTGACGTACTAACCATCTATAGAATGTCGAAGTGGAGTCTCCACTGATTGCCATTCCCGCTTGACAGAGGACTGTGAGCGCCTGAGGGCATTCAATGTGCCAGGCGCCCATCTTCTTCGGTCTTCGCTTGACCCAGGACTGCAGCTCCGTCAGTGAGACAAGTTGCGGGAAGGCCTGTCTCACAAACGGTTCCCACACCGGTTGGTGGTCGGTGAGGAATACCTGTAGATGCCGTAGCCTCAGCGCATCATCAGCCACGGCATTCTCAGCCCTCCGTTGGAAGGGTGCTGACAGCAGACGGATCTCCTCACCAGTGGAGCCTGCTTCTTTCAAAGGAACTGGAAGAGCATGCATTCCATCTTGGTGAGGTGTTCACGGGGACAAGGCACGACGGCCAAGCGGTAGTAGATGACGGACGCTATGAAAGTGTTCGCCACCTCCGCTCGACCTTTCAAGGATAGTTTGCACTCTACCCACTTCTGGGTGAGCGCAAACACCTTGGCCGTGACCTCGTTCCAGTTTTTCTACACCTGGAGGTCCGGACCGAACCAGACCCTGAGCAATTTCACCGGTCCCTCCGTCCAGCGTCCGACGACGTTGTCGGACGGCATCGGTTTGCCTCTCCACGTTCCGAGTTGCAAACCGACAGATTTGTTCGGGTTCAGTTTTGCTCCTGTGAGCCTTTCGTATTTTTGCAGTAAGTTGCCGATCGCCCCGATTACCGAGGTTTCCGACACCATTACCGTCACGTCGTCGTCATAAGCCGACGGCGCTTTCCGCAGTCGCGGTTCCAACGCGATGCCCTGCAGCAGCTCCAACTTCCACAGCAGTGGCTCTAGAGTCAGTGCGTGTAGAATGGAGGAGAGAGGGCATCACTGTCGGATGGAACGCGTGATTGCGAACGGTTCCGATAGGTAGCCGTTCACCTTGACCATCGGGCAGATGTTGGTGTGCATTGCGACGATCCAGCCTCTGAAGACGGGTCCGAAACCGGCCGCCTTGAGAACCGCTTCCAAGTATCGATGGTCGACCCTATCGAACGCCTTAGACTGATCTAAATTGATCAGAGACCCACCAAAGCCGGGTTTACACCCCACCCTCTCTATGATGTATCGCATGAGGTGGAGGTTGTCGTGTATATACCTGGTCGGGATTGCACACGTTTGCGCTTTCCCTACCAGGTTCTCGACGACAAGCGCCAACCTCGTTGCCAACACCTTGGTCAAAATCTTTAACTCTGTGTTGAGCAGAGTTATGGGCCTAGAGTTGCTTAGTTCGTCCCTCTTGTTCTTGTCTTTCCTGATCAGCGTTACTACATTTCTGCCTGCAGAAATGAGAATTCTCCCGTTCTGCTGCCAGTTGCAGTAGACGGCCTCGAGGACGTCAGAGAACAAGTCCTATGTAAAACTCATAGGGTAGACCATCTAGACCGGGTGATTTGCGTTTCCCGCAGCGGCTCAGAGCGTCCCGTATCTCAGTGGCTGTGATCGGTCTTCGCAGAACTCGTCGTCCGTGCTCGAGAGACGCGGAAGGCCGTCGAGGTAAGTCCATTGCCCCATTCGACGCACCACCACTCTGCCCGAACAGTTGCGCAAAGTGCCGCTGAAAGGCCACGCACATCCGCTTGGGGTCAAGTAGCACGCGTCCGTTTTGGTCTTTCAAAGACCGAATCGTGGACTTGTTGCCACTTTTCGCCTCTGCCACTCGGGCCCAGTTAACAGCTTTCGCTCCCTCGTTTCCTAGAGCACGTGATTTATTTCTGAACACGCAGCCTTCGTGTTTCGCGTCGAAGAACTGGTCCAGTGCCGTTCTCGTTGCTAGCACTCTAGCTACGTTGCCTCTCGTAAGTGCCTCCCCTACCTTGGCTACTAGTTCCGTTTCTGTGCTGGTTCTCTCTAAGGCTAACTCTCTGCTAGTCTATCGACTCTACTCTTATTGCTTTTTTGAGGGAGTACCACCATCTGTTGTTGACGATGGCTCCCGTCAATTGTTGCTTAACTAATCTACTCATCCGTTCACTGTAGGCTTTACATGTCGGTAGCGACACGTTCAGCTTCCAGTATCCCAGTCCTTATTTATGTATTCTATCACGGTTGACTATGCATATTAATAGTTTGTGGTCTGAATAGGCAACCATGTGCATTTGTGGACAGCTTAACATCTTCTCGTCTCTCTCTCTAATAAAGAACCTGTCTAAATACGATCTAGATGTCTCACTGCGGTTTATCCACGTCCACTGTGGTGCAGTCGGGAAATCTAGTCGATACCTATCGGCCAGTTGGATTAAATTTTTTAGGTTGTTTCACACCCCTCTACTAGGACATGATCCTATATAGTCCCATCTTGCGTCTAGGATGCCATTCCAGTCCCCCACTAAAAGCAAGGAGCGAGACGTTCCCAGAAAAGACTCTAGACGCTTAAAGAAGTCTGGCCGCAATTGCCCAGTCGGGCATAAACGGCACCAGTCTGAAGGCTCCACCTCCAACACTGTTCACGTCTAGGACTACCAGTCTACCCTCTGGGTCCAAGTGTACTTGCTGTACTTCGACGTCCAGGTTTTTCCGAAACACGACAGTCACCCCCACCCCCTCCACCTCCTGGCTGACAGAGAGATGCGCAGATCTCAAAGTCATTGAAGATGGGGGTCAGCTGCTGCCTGTTGTGGATCCTGGACTCGATGATGGCTATCACATCCATACCGTGTGATCTAAGGTCGTTTAAAAGTTGGCCCTGTTTCCAGGGCATCCCTAGGCCACGCACATTCACGCTTCCAACTCGTAAATTAGTCATGTTGGTGGAGAAGAGTTGACGAAAAAGGATGAAAAGGTGCACTTACCTTTTCGTTTCCTGGAGATCGGGTTGTTCAGTCTCCATTTGGGTGCTGGTGGGGGTGTGGGGTGGGGAAACATTTTAACAGGATGCGGTTTATGGGTTTTTGACAAGGGTTGCCCACGTCCTGCGAAAATTTTGTTTTTAGTTCGCTATATGTTTCCATATAAACCCTTATTAGTTTAAGGTGTGGAGACGATTCTGCTTTAACGAAACTTTTTCCCGCCGTCTCCACCTTGGGGTTTTTGGAGATGACCTCCATCAAACTCTTGTTGTTTGTGTTGATGTATGCGTATTGTTGTTTGTGTTTTTGTTGTGTTGTTTTAGTTTGTTGTTCATCCGGGGGTTTTCTTTTTATGATGGCTGCTTGTGTTTGGGGTGGTGTTGGTGTTTGTTTTGTTGGGGGGGGGGGGGATTGTGGTGTTGTTTGTGTTGTTGTTTGTGTCGGTGGTTCTGTGTTGGTGTTGGTGATTGTTGTTTTTGTGGCTTTGTGGTGCCTTTTTTTTGTTTTTTGGATTTTCGAGGCTGTCCTTCATCTTCACTTGGAGATGAAGAAGTAGCCTCATCTGACGATGATTCGTCATCAGGAGCTTGCGGTAGGGGTATATTGTATGGTGATGGTGTGTTTGTGGCAGTGTTGGATGGAGTGGGATGGGGTGGGACTGTATTCTTCGGGGTAGTTGTTTGTGGTTTTCCTGCTGTTGTTGGTTGAGTGGCTGTTTGTTTTGGTGCGTTTGCTTGTTTTGTGTGTTGTTGTTGTTGTTGTGGTGGTGGTGGTGGTTGTTTTGGTATTGGTGTTGGTAACAGTATTTTTTGGGGGGGGGGGTTTAAAATGTGTTTGTAAAGATGTGGTGTGCTGTTACATCGAAAGCAGTGTGGTTTCCTCCCTTCAACCGAAATGCTTATGTGCCTGTTGTTGTCCACCAGCACTTTTTCGGGTATTTTGGAGATTCTCTCCGGCCTCATTTGCACCAGAATCTCCAAATTTGTACCAGACCACGTGTGTCTGGTTGATTTCCTGATGGAGAGAATTGTGCCATGTCCCTCCTCTAAAAAAACTGCCAATATCCACCAAATATTAATATTTGGTGGTATGTTTGCGATTTTGATTTTCTGAGTCCTTTTTCCCAGGTATGTAAGGAAACAGATTTTTTTTTCGACAGTATTGGTGTCACAGAGTATCTTTGTGCGAGGGCCTCACTTTTGAGGAGTACGGAAATACTCCCGTACTGTTTGGCCCTCTACATAAAGTCAATGTTTGTCAATATCTCCTTCAAGGTTGCCTCAATTTCCCCTTGACTGAGGAATGCTGGTCGTTTTGTTTCATTTGAAACAGTTGTGAAGGTAACTGTCCTTCGAAGTGTTTCAAGGCGAATATCTGGGAGTGAGTTTATTTGAAACCCACCGTTTTCACCGAAAATGATAAACTCCTTTGCTTCAGAGAGCATCTGTCTCGCATTGGAGATATCGAGATCCTTGTAATCTTCTTTGTTGATGACTGTTTGCGCAAAAGTATATTTTTGTGTTGTTATTGTTGTTGTTGTGGTTGTCGGTTTTTCCGTTTGTAGTTGTGTCAATCGTTTAATCTTCTGTTGTTTCTGGTGTCTGTTGTACACTGTGTGCTTCAATCTTATTTCTATTGTCCATATTGACTTCCATAGTGACGCCAATACATGCGGAGTTCGAGGTAACGTTGAAATCCATATTATTATTTGTGACTGTTTCTATAAAAAAAAAATGTTTGTGTTGTTGTTGTTGTGGTTGTCGGTTTTTCTGTTTGTAGTTGTGTCAATAGTTTTTTTCTGTTTGTAGTTGTGTCAATAGTTTTTTCTGTTGTTCACTGTGTGGTTCAATTTCGTTTGTGTTGTCTACTTCACTTTCGTTAAACAAAACTTTGTTGTCAACTACATTGATACAGGCAAAGTTCTTAGCAACGTTAAAGTCTAATTCTTCTTTTCTTTTTCCTTCCTCAACGTTCGCTAGCGTTTCTTGAACGCTAGCCATTGCTGATGGCAAAATATTAAACATTTTCTTAACAGTTTTTCAAATTAATTTCAAATTAAATTTTCGCCCGTTGGGGCGAAAAATAAGATTGCCACCCAGCTGACAATTCAACCTGGGGTTAATCTACAAAACAATGTGTTTTTTTAAACAAGAATTTCTGTTTTTTGTAAATAAATTGACAGAAACTTACTAGCAAAATTGTGTGCGTCCAGCTATCAAGATAGATAGATAGATGGATATGTTTCTTTTATAAGTCTTTGTTATAAATACAGCGAACAGAATGAAGGTTTCATACACTGTTATGGAGTCAACATAATATTTATCATTAATAAAAGAAAAAAAGGAAAAAAAAACTATCGACAAGATCCAGCCTCTGTCTCCAGTTGATCTGGCTGAATCTCCAAGCGAGGCCAGCCGACCTCATGGATGCTATCCATCCATCTTGCTCGGAGTCTACCCCTGGGTTTGCAAGACGGCTGGTTTTGCCTGTAAAATCTGTCCAGCGATTCTTTCGTGAGACATGCTAACCACATTTCCTTAGTACCGGAAGTGTGATCTCTTAATTCGGAGAAGTAGGAAGTAGCGGCTCGTCTATCAACCGAGATTATACTCGCTATTTCCAGATCGAGACTCCTTTAGTAGTTTTCCAGGTGATGAGAAACAAGCAAGAGAGAGGACTTTTATAGTTGTGGCGGACCCAAGTCTTTATGTGTGTGTGTGTACATGAA
>OZ024741.1:295811050-295818550 GCA_964016885.1 Eledone cirrhosa
CACGCGCGCGCACATATATGTTTCGGACCATGCCAAAATCAACATACTGATTGCGGATTTGGTACGGGAGATGAGAAACGTGTCCCGCATGTGAAACCCCGAAGAACTAGAGAGACACATACAACACTTCATCCACCGTATGCAGTTCTCTGGTTACAATCAGAGAGATAAAATCAGAGTGTATAAAGGAGCCAGAACCAAATGGGAAAAAATGGTAAATAATGACACAAATGGGAGCTGCCCCTTGTATAGGAGCAAATTTTGGAATGGAATAGAAAGAACTAGGAATAAGGCTAATAGAGTAAACTCATGGTATGATAGCAATAAATACCAGAGTGTAATGTTCATCGATACAACCCCTAGAGGTGAATTAGCTTACAAATTTAGAAGGGCCCTAGATAAACATAAACTCAATATTAAGATAGTAGAAAGACTAGGTACCTCCGTAAAAACACTTATTAGCAAGACATACCCTTTTCAAAGACCCCCTTGTATAGATAAGAAATGTATAACCTGTAAATTAAGCCCCCATATTAACTGTAAAACTAGAAATGTAGTATATAGCATAAGATGTACTGAAGGACAATGTAGAGACAAAAATATAGTGAACATAGGTGAGACAGCTCGTAGTGTAGGGGAACGGATAAATAAACACTGGCGAGACCTTCAAGATAGTAAAGAATCATCTGTACTCTACCAACATGCTAAAATAGAACATAAGGGTAAATTAGAGAACATAGAAATAAAAATAGAATCTACACACAGAAAAGACGCAATGTTTAGACAAATCACAGAGGCAATAAACATAAAAGAATTACAACCAAAATTAAATAGAATACATGAGTGGAACAGCAACATCACAACTTACAATTAAGGACAAAATGAAAACACACACGCACATAGAACAAACAACCAGCCTGTAACATGTAAATAAACAAATAAATAAACGAATATAAACACACACAGACACCCGGATGTGGCGCATGCGCAGACTGAGTACACAACACGCACACAGAAACAAAATGGCGTAGGACAGAACAAAGGAGAGGCACAAAAACAAAGAAAAGAATCCCCAGTCACTGAAGAGGTCACAGAATGTGTGACGAAAGAACTTTGACAATATATAAACAACCATCTGGTTGTGGAACCAACCAACCAACCGGAAATTTATAAATTCCTAAATTTATAAATTTATTATAATAAAGACCCTCCCAAAGTATAACAA
Organism: Eledone cirrhosa; assembly: GCA_964016885.1. Taxonomy (NCBI): domain Eukaryota; kingdom Metazoa; phylum Mollusca; class Cephalopoda; order Octopoda; family Eledonidae; genus Eledone; species Eledone cirrhosa. The sequence goes on from OZ024741.1 coordinate 295,812,276, forward strand.
TATATATATATATATATATATATATATATATATATATATATATATATATATATATATATATATAAGCAAAGGGATATTTAATTTGTTGGTAATTCAAAAAATATATATATTATAACTGATTCGAAGCACTCGACAAGTTTTCTGGAGTATAATATCAATGATATTAATAAATGGAAACTATATTTATAGAACCATATTTATTCTATTATATATATTTCAAGGGTACCAAAACTTTGGTACCCTTGAAATATATATAATATAATAGATATGGTTTTATAAATATAGTTTCCATTTATTAATATCATTGATATATATATATATATATATATATATATATATATATATATATATATATATATGCAAAAGTTTTATTTAAGATTGTTGGGTTACAACGAGTTAATATTTTATAACTGATATAAAAGCACTCAACAGTTTCTGGAGTAGGTTTACGATATTAAACAAATGGAAACTATATTTATAAAACCATATTTATTTCGTTATATATATTTCTGGGATATCATATTAAAAATATGGTATGCCTTCCTCAGACAAAATACAATACATAAGCTGTTTTATAAATAATTAGTGACATACCTTGTAATAATGTAACTTCCATTTAAAAAGTTGATTTGGTAGTGAAACTGTTATGACAGTTATATAGAAAGAAAAACGAAGATGAGAAGAAGAAGATGAAGAGATGTATGTAAATAAAAAAAAATAAAAAAAATAAAAAAGAAGAAGATGAAGAGATGTATGTAAAGAAAAACAACGGAGCGAGATAGAGAGACAAGGAGATATGGGAGAGAGAAATACATTGAGGAGGTGAACAAATATAGTAGGCTGCTTTTGGACAGATGATCATCGTATATGTGAGAGGTTAAGGGAAGGGATACAGTTAAACTAGTGTATAGGAGAAAAAGAAAGAAAGATGATATATTTAAAATATATTAAAAATATATTATGTCTCATCCATTTGAATTATCAATTTTTATGAATTAGGTATTATAATGTAAATATCAGTATTCATGAATGAGACACATATCCATAATGTGTGAAAAAATGACCACATGCTCAGTTTAAAAATGTTTAGGTCTATAAGCAAAATCTGAGATAAAACTTCAAACATAAGTATATATGCATTCTCGTGAAAAAAAAGAGAAAAGAGAAGGTTATCTCAAATTCAAGTTGATAAATATAGACGCACATGTGAACCTACGTGATACGCTGCACAGATTCTTATATTTCATGAAAAACTTCAATGCGTTACAAAAGATTCCACCCCACATACATTTACATACATATATACATATATATAGACATAAAATATATAAGATATACATTAACATCTAAAATAACATTCCAGCCTCACTTGCATGATCATCGATCAAGCATAGAGTAGACAACAGATATCAATATTAAAATTAAAAACGCCAAGAATATCTTCGTCACTCCACAGAGTATCTAGGGACGCAAGAGAACATAGTATGCCACGCATATCGGTCACATAGAATCAGAATCAAAAGCAAAGAAAACCAAAATTGTTCACCAAGCCTTATTTAGCAGAAATCATTCAAAACTTATTCTACAAATGCTCTTATATTTATTATAGAAGTTTATCCAGCTTAAAAATGTATTCAAAAGATTGGGAACAACGCCAATTTTAGGGTAGTTTATTTAATCTCATTAATTATATATTCATGCAGAAAGGTTTAAAAAAAAAAAAAAAAAAAATTGAAGGAATCGAAAGATTTATCGCCAAGTTTCATAAATAGTCAAATACCTTAAGTAAATATACTACATTTTATACTACATTTTAAATTTATATTTATATTTAAATGTTGAGTTCAATCTATGTCTGCAACAGCTGAATAAATTGGTTCGTAAATTAAGGGAATTTTTAGATTTTAGTATAAAGAATATCTCCTCCGCGCAGAGGTCACATGTCTCAGAAGAGGAATTAAAAGGAATCCCTTTTGAGACTATATTCCAAACCATCGAATATCCAACTTTATCATGCTTAAGTTGCCAGAGTAACCCTGACAGCGATGTTGAGGATTTTTTATTTGGATCCGTGAAAGAATTTTTGTGATTATTATAGCGAAGTTTAAATTCTGTCGAGGTGGAACCAACATAATTAAAAGAATTTAAATCAGTTCTAACATTACAGTTGTATATTATATTTTTAACTAAGCAATTGTTATTTAGCGGACATTTAGATCTATCTCTACAGTTACAGTTTTTTAGTTGAATATTGTTTAGGCTATTTTCGGTATTTTGGCTAGGTTTTAGATTCCTATTATTTATTCTATTAATATTTTGTGCTAAATTTTTGGTGGACGAGTACGTTAATTTTATAGTATGTCTATTAAAAATTGAGTGATACTTATGTGTTCTAGGGAAGCGTTTGTCAAGAGCATTAAAAAATAGTTTAGCGATGTGGGTTTTAATGTTTAGTGAGAAAGGGGGGGCAAACCATATTATATTTCTAGTTCTATTTCTTTTCTGGTTTTTGAAATTATTGTAGTGCTTTCTATTATAGTTGTTAAAGTTGTTACTGTAATTAAAATTGTTGTTATTTTGGTTAGTTTGTCTATTATCGATGTACATAATTTTATCACTATATCCTGCTCTAGCTAAAGCTTCATTATAATACTGGGCTTTTTCGTCAAAAATATTTTTATTGGAAGAGATTCTAGAGATACGTTTTTGAACAGAGTTCACTATAGTATTTTTGACAGATCTGGGGTGATTGGAGCTAAAATTGACATAATTCAAGTTTTCATTTAACTTGTGAAATGGATAGTGAAGACATGTGTTGAGATTAAATGTTACGTCTAGGAAATTGACTATTCTATGGTTATTCTCAATTTCTATTTTTAGATTAAGGTAATTAAAAAATTGTATAATTTGTTTTCTTTTCTTATTTAGTTCAGAGTTATTATTTTCAATAAGTAAAAGCATGTCATCTCTATATAAACCTCCGGTAACACCGGGTATTTTCCTATGCAGCGAATTAATTATAAATAGGCCCACAAGGTCCGTTACCTGAGCTGAGCAGCTTACTATATTTTTTCACCTCCTCAATGTATTTCTCTCTCCCATATCTCCTTGTCTCTCTATCTCGCTCCGTTGTTTTTCTTTACATACATCTCTTCATCTTCTTCTTCTCATCTTCGTTTTTCTTTCTATATAACTATCATAACAGTTTCACTACCAAATCAACTTTTTAAAAGGAAGTTGCATTATTACAAGGTATGTCACTAATTATTTATAAAACAGCTTATGTATTGTATTTTGTCTGAGGAAGGCATACCATATTTTTAATATGATATCCCAGAAATATATATAACGAAATAAATATGGTTTTATAAATATAGTTTCCATTTGTTTAATATCTAATCTGATTAGAGCAAACATCATGGGCGCTCTATCTCAAAATTATTTTTGAAAAGCATTAGAAATGCGCAACCGGTAAAACTTAAAACCAAAACTGAATACTAACCAATACTATTACTAAATTTTACTTATTCTTAATTAAATTATTTTTCACTGGGAACAATTTGTCAGCATTTTCTTTTCCTTTTTCCAATATATCATAACTCGTGTGTTACACCTCTATTCTTTTAAATATATATATATATATATATATATATATATATATATATATATATATATATATATATATATATATATATATATATATATATATATATATATATATCAATGATATTAATAAATGGAAACTATATTTATAAAACCATATTTATACTATTATATATATTTCAAGGGTACCAAAGTTTTGGTACCCTTCAAATATATATAATAGAATAAATATGGTTCTATAAATATAGTTTCCATTTATTAATATCATTGATATTATACTCCAGAAAACTTGTCGAGTGCTTCGAATCAGTTATAATATATATATTTTTTGAATTACCAACAAATTAGATATCCCTTTGCTTATATATATATATATATATATAAGGGTTAAAATACTGGAGTGTGTTAGAGTTAAACACGCTCTTCGTATTATAGAAATGACAGTAAAAGGCATAGCTCAATGTAGTTAAACAGAGCCGAAAATTTAAGAGAGTAAAACAAAGAAGCCTTCAATACATCAACAGTCTTTATTAGCCGACAATGTTTCGTCCTATTAAGGACTCATCAGGGCAATTAAAACAACAAGAAGTAATATCGGCAGATACCAGCCGCCCTGTATCTGCCGATATTACTTCTTGTTATTTTAATTGCCCTGATGAGTCCTTAATAGGACGAAACATTGTCGGCTAATAAAGACTGATGTATTGAAGGCTTCTTTGTTTTACTCTCTTAATATATATATATATATATATATATATATATGAACAAATAGTAAAAAGGAAAAAGATTTGTTTCAGTTGAAAATGTTTTAGAGATTTTTTCAGTTGAAAATGTTTTAGAGATTTTTTTCAGTGAGATATCAAAACCTTAATTTATTTACAATACCGGTTTCAGCATTATATGCATTGTCAATTGCGGATATGCAGTATATTGTTAAGTTGCATATTTGTACAAATAGTGATAATAATAATAATTGTTTTACATTTGGCACAAGTCCAGCAATTAATCAGTACATTACTGGTACTTTATTTTATCGACCCCGTAAGGATGAATGGCAAAGTTAACCTCGACGGGATTTGAACTCAAATCGTAAAGGGACGTAACTATGCTGGAAAGCATGGCGTCTAACCCTCTACCGATACTGTCAATCCACCGCCAATAATAATTGTTTCTACTTTTGGCACAAGGCCAGCAATAAACCAGTACATTACTGGTACTTTATTTTATCGACCTCGTAAGGATGAAAGGCAAAGTGAACCTCGGCGGGATTTGAACTCAGACCGTAGAGGGACGTAACTGTGCTGCAAAGCATGGCGTTCTGAGTTCAAATCCCGCCGAGGCTAACTTTGCCTTTCATCCTTACGAGGTCGATAAAATAAAGTACCAGTAATACACTGGATAATTGCTGGCCTTGTGCCAAAAAGTAGAAACAATTATTATTGTGAATTGGCAGTATCGGTAGAGGGTTAGACATGCTTTCCAGCACAGTTCAATAATAATAAAAATAAAAAGGGGAAGAAAAATTAATTTTCACATACATGTTCATTCAGAGAAGAGAGTTCATTTCTCTGTCCATCCTTCTCTGCTAATAGTTTGGATGTGACTGGAGAAGGTAGAAGAAGAAGGTGAGAGGCAAAGAAGAAGGAGGAGGGGGAGACAGGGGATAGTTGTAGTGGCAGACTGCTGTGTGAGACCCATTTAAGAGTAGATACAAGGTTTGGCTGGGATTGGTTTGAAAGGCCGGGTGACCTTAGTATAGTTGTCAGAGGTTGCTGGAATCTTAGAGAAGGATACATTGCTAAAGAGTTAATTTGTCTAGGGTGTTAATTTTAAAGTGTGCCAGCTTTAGTTTAGTCCGAAGTGGAAGCATTTAGAAGGGGTTCGTATTTGGCGATAAATTGTGATTCCTTGCTAATGCGCTGAATGTAGGAAGCGTTGTCTTTAAATTTGTAGATGGGAGAAATTCTAAAATTGGGTTGTTCATTAGATGCGCAGGTCGCGATGTGTTCACTCAGTGCTATCTTTCTGTATTCCCGTATTTTGATTTGGGAGCTATGGACGGTCATACGTTGTCGGAGGCTGTTTTTTGTCTTTCCTATGTATTGCTCTCGACAATCTGAGCAGGTCAACACATAGATCAGGTTTTCTGATGCACATGTGAAATTGCACTTAACTGTAAAGTGTTGTCCTTGTTTGAAGTGGAACTCCGATCCCTCTATTAGATTGATACATATACCACAGTTGGGTCATCCACATTTTGTTACTGTAGGGTTCATTGTGAGAGTCGGCTGGACTTTGACCTGTGTAAGAATGTTTTTTTTTTTTTTTATTTGGGTTGTCTTTTGCTCTTTATGATATTGTGCGTTTGGAGGATTGGATTCATTCTTAGGTCTCTTTTTAGTAAAGGTATGTTCTGGAGAATGGTGTCGAATGCTTCATTGTTAAGGTGGTTGTGTGTGAAGATGCATGGTAGAGTTTTCAGTTTTGATTCATTCCTTGGTTTGGGGTGTCCTGGATGCTGAGTTTTAGGGCACGTTGGAATCCATTGTTCATTAGGGATGGTAATTCCTGCTAATAAGTGTGTAATTTTTCTAGTCGTATGTAGCCTGTATATTTATCAGATACTATTGTGCAAATCCTTTTGGCTAGGTTGTAAGGAATGGTCATTTTGG
>OZ024741.1:295821050-295833550 GCA_964016885.1 Eledone cirrhosa
CAGAACTGGATATTTCAAAAAACGTTGCAACCGGAGGAAGACAGGAAGACGATACTTTGGTTCGTGGTAACGTTCGCTGGCAAAGAACGGGAAAAAACGAATAATACGTCATTAATAGGAGCGGTGAAAAACAATTACGCGCAAAGACAAAACCACGTTTATGGTATAAAAGAGGTCGTAGACTAATGTTCTCTTAGGTGGTGCATAGAGACGTTCTCTGGCAATGAACGAAAAAACGAAGATAATACGTCATATGTGGAGCGTGGAGAACAATAGCACGCAAAGACAAAACCACGTAAATGGTATAGCAGAAATCGTAGACTAAAATTCTAACTAGGAGACCAAATGAATCTCCGCTACAGAGTTTAGAACAAAGTAAATAAATACAATACAGAAGTAATAGAAACAAATAAATACATACACGCAAACAGATACGTACATACACAAGCATACGCAAAACCTTACCATGGGTATACAAAACCACGCACATATAAATATGTGTGTGTGTGTATGCTTGTGTACAAATAAATAAATAATTATATAAACGTATATAAGTAAATAAATACGTATATAACGAGCGCACACGCATACCTACATATAAATACACGAATGTTCGGAGACGTAAGTCAACTAAAACAAGAAGTACACATATACACACACCCACCATACGTACGAACCTGCACACTCACGCGGACGCAAAACTCCCGTATACACATAGCCAAACCCTAAATACCAGAATATGTAAAAATTATACGCTATAACAGTCAAATATACGTACGAGAAGGTATACATACCTTCACAAAACATACGGGTAATATATACTTACCTATGCAAATAAGTAAAGGAATAAACAAAACATATACTTAGCTCCCACATCAAGACGTAAAATATCCACGTATAGATCGTGCTATCCGTTAGGGTATAACGTGGGGCTGTAATACAGGAAAGTTTTGTGCAATTTATGTTTACAAGCCGAAATTGCCTCAGATTTTTTTGTTTAAGATGTGGTCTGTAGCGTAGAGTATTTCCAGGGCCTCAGCGGCGCAGAGGTCACATGGTCTTTTATTTCCGTTATACGATCTAGCCCTAGCTAGGATCTCCCAGTGTAACTTATATCGGGTGTGGTTGTCTTTTAGACTCCACTTCCTCCGGTTGCAACGTTTTTTGAAATATCCAGTTCTGCGTTTCAGATTGACTTTGTTAGTTTCAGAAGATCCCGTTAAGGGTGAAAGCAGTAATAAATATATATATATATATATATATATATATATATATATATATATATATATATATATATATATATATATATATATATATATATATATACAGTATATATATATATGCGAGGTGTGTCAGAAAAGTTCCAGGACTGATGTCACAGAAGATTTATTTCAAACCCAAACTTCACACTAAGAGTTTTCTCCTTCAAAGTATTACCCTGGAGTATGTAACTGTAATCTTAGCTCTTTGCCGCGATCAAACGTTTTTCTTCATAATTTTATATACATGTCCTCTGTTTCAGGTCGTCAAGCAATGAGCACAGAGCAACGAACAAACTTGAAGTTTCTGGTACGGTTGGGGGGAAAACTCCGTCAGAAGCACTGGGATTGCTGTAGCAAGTGTATGGAGATGAGACGATGTCACGCTCACGTGTTTTTGAGTGGTGCAAGATGACCCCAGGAGCGGAAGGCCCTCATCAACCAGGACTGAGGTCAACGTTGAGCGCGTCAGGCAGATGGTGCGTAGCGATCGTCGGCTGACTGTTCGACTGATGGCAAATGAGCTGGGCATGAATCGGGACAGCGTCTGGAAGATTCTCACTGAAGATTTGGACATGCGGAAAGTCTACGCGAAGATGGTTCCAAAACTGCTGAACGATGACCAGAAGGGTCGACGCATGCAAGTGTGCCAGGACACCTCAAGCGTCTTGAAACCGAACCAGACTTGCTAGGGACAGTCATCACCGGTGATGAGTCATGGATCTTCGAGTACGACCCGGAGGGGACCCGTTTTGAAGACGTGGACGACATCAAAAAGGCCGTGACGACGGAACTGCGGAGGATCTCGGAAGAATCCTTCCAGGAGTGCATGCAAGCGTGGCAGAAAAGGATGGGAAAGTGTATTAGACTCCAGGGGGATTACTTTGAAGGAGAAAACTCTTAGTGAGAAGTTTGGGTTTGAAATAAATCTTTTGTGACATCAGTCCTGGAACTTTGCTGACATACCTCGTATATATATATATATATATATAATTGTTTCTACTTTTGCCACGACGAGGTTATAGTATTAGCTATAATCCCGTTTGCTCACATTTTCTCACTCAATGAGATATGGTATGAAATTTTATCGGGCAAAACCTGTCTCAGAGTGTTGACAAAGTGTATATTTGTAATGTGACGTTTGCACTTGTACAGCTGGACCCGTTTTTCTGCCAATGCAGACTGTTACGATATAAGTGCAATTTGCAACTTGCTGAAAATTGCGTTACTGCGTTAGTGTGTGTGTATGTGTGTGTGTGTGTGTGTGTACGGTTACTAGGTTGTACGGTAAAAACTTCAAGTCAGCTGCCACAGATAAACATTACAGAATATTTCGTGTTTTTAATAAGACAAGGTAGCCTCCTTTACCTGGTCATTCAAACTGTTAGAAATAACAGTCAAATATATTGCATATTACACATTTCACGTTAGCTTTATTGGATTATATTACTTTTGTTGTCAACGCTCCTGCTGCTGTTGTTGTTGTTGTTGTTGGTGGTGGTGGTGGTAATAATAGTGGTAATGATGGTGGTGGTCGTCGTCGTGGTGATGGTAGTAGATGTGGGGGTGATAGGAGGTGGTAATGTTGGTGGTGGTGATGGTGGTGGTGGTGATGGGGATGGTCGTGGTGATGGTAGTAGATGTGGGGGTGATAGGAGGTGGTAATGTTGGTGGTGGTGATGGGGGTGGTCGTGGTGATGGTAGTAGATGTGGGGGTGATGGTGAGGGTGATGGGGTGGTCGTGGTGGTGGTGGCGGTGGTGTTACTAACGGTGGTGTCGGTGGATTCCCCATCATCGCTATATATACAAGTGTAGATATGTTGGATCTCTTCCGACGACGAGTGTTCCAGTTGATCTGATCTACAGAACAGTTTGGACGTGAAATTTACAGGCAGGTGGCTGAGCATTCCACAGAACTCTGAATGTATTTCTCAGGCAGATTTAGAGTGGCACAGTATGTGACAAGGCTGGCCCTTTAAAATACAGGTACAAATCAGTTTTGCCAGTTTAGGGACTTAGAACAAATTAAAATAAAGTCTCTTTTTCAAGGACGCAACATATCGCCGGGAATCGAACTCACAACCTTACAATCGTGAGCCGAATACTCTAACCACTATGCCACGAGTCTTCACACATCTACAACTATAGCAGTTGGAACACCTGTAAGCTGTAGTTGCAACAGCACAACAGCAGCAGTAGCAGCCGCAGCAGCAGCAGCAGCAGCAGTAGTAGTAGTAGTAGTAGTGGTAGTAGTAGTAGTAGCAGCAGCAGCAGCAGCAGCAGCAGCAGCAACAACAACAACGGCAGCAGCCGTAGCAGCTATACAATATCATCTGTAAGCTCCATTCATCTTCAGCCTCATTCATAAGCAACGTAGTTGTTCACGTGATACCTACCGACTGTCAATGGAGTTTCGATATTGTGGTGCTGTTGTTGGTGTTGTTAGTGGTGGTGGTTGTGGTGGTGGTGGCGATGGTGGTATTGGTGGTGGTGGCGGTGGTGGTGGTGGTATTGGTGGTGGTGGTGGTGGTGGTGTTAGTGGTGGTGGTGGTGGTGGTGGTGGTGGCAGTGGTGGTAATGTTGGTGGTGTGAGTGGTGGTGGTTGTGGTGGTGGTAATGTTGGTGGTGTGAGTGGTGGTGGTTGTGGTGGTGGTGGCGGTGGTGGTGGTGGTAATGTTGGTGGTGTGAGTGGTGGTGGTGGTGGTGGTGGTGGTGGCGGTGGTGGTGGTAATGTTGGTGGTGTGAGTGGTGGTGGTTGTGGTGGCGGTGGCGGTGGTGGTGGTAATGTTGGTGGTGTTAGTGGTGGTGGTTGTGGTGGCGGTGGCGGTGGTGGTGGTGGTAATGTTGGTGGTGTTAGTGGTGGTGGTTGTGGTGGCGGTGGCGGTGGTGGTGGTGGTAATGTTGGTGGTGTTAGTGGTGGTGGTTGTGGTGGTGTTAGTGGTGGTGGTGGTGGTAATGTTGGTGGTGTTAGTGGTGGTAGCCGTGGTGTTGTGTTGTTGGTGACGGTAGTGATGTTGGTGTAGGCAATGTTGCTATTAGTATTGGTATTACCAATTGTGGTGTATGTGATGGTGATGGTGGTAGTAATGGTGGTGTAGGGGATAGTAGTGGTGGTGGTAGTAATAGTGGTGTAGGGGATAGTAGTGGTGGTGGTAGTAATGGTGGTGTAGGGGATAGCAGTGGTGGTGGTAGTAATGGTGGTGTAGGGGATAGTAGTGGTGGTGATAGTAATGGTGGTGTAGGGGATAGTAGTGGTGGTGGTAGTAATGGTGGTGTAGGGGATAGTAGTGGTGGTGATAGTAATGGTGGTGTAGGGGATAGTAGTGGTGGTGGTAGTAATGGTGGTGTAGGGGATAGTAGTGGTGGTGATAGTAATGGTGGTGTAGGGGATAGTAGTGGTGGTGATAGTAATGGTGGTGTAGGGGATAGTAGTGGTGGTGATAGTAATGGTGGTGTAGGGGATAGTAGTGGTGGTGTGTTGGCATTATCAATAGTGGTGTAGATGGTAGTGATGGTGATAGTAATGGTGGTGGGGGTGGTGGTGATGGTGATAGTAATGGCGGTGTAGGTGGTGGTGATGGTGATAGTAATAGTGGTGTAGGTGGTGGTGATGGTGATAGTAATGGTGGTGGGGGTGATGGTGGTAGTGGTAGTAATGGTGGTGTAGGTGGTGGTGATGGTGGTAGTAATGGTGGTGTAGGTGGTGGTGATGGTGGTAGTAATGGCGGTGTAGGTGGTGGTGATGGTGATAGTAATGGTGGTGGGGGTGATGGTGATAGTAATGGTGGTGTAGGTGGTGGTGATGGTGATAGTAATGGTGGTGTAGGTGGTGGTGATGGTGATAGTTATGGCGGTGTAGGTGGTGGTGATGGTGGTAGTAATGGTGGTGTAGGTGGTGGTGATGGTGGTAGTAATGGTGGTGTAGGTGGTGGTGTTGGTGATAGTAATAGTGGTGGTGGTGATGGTGATAGTAATGGTGGTGTAGGTGGTGGTGATGGTGATAGTAATGGTGGTGTAGGTGGTGGTGATGGTGATAGTAATGGTGGTGTAGGTGGTGGTGATGGTGATAGTAATGGTGGTGTAGGTGGTGGTGATGGTGATAGTAATGGTGGTCTAGGTGGTGGTGATGGTGATAGTAATGGTGGTGTAGGTGGTGGTGATGGTGATAGTAATGGTGGTGTAGGTGGTGGTGATGGTGATAGTAATGGTGGTGTAGGTGGTGGTGATGCTGATAGTAATGGTGGTGTAGGTGGTGGTGATGGTGATAGTAATGGTGGTGTAGGTGGTGGTGATGGTGATAGTAATGGTGGTGTAGGTGGTGGTGATGGTGATAGTAATGGTGGTGTAGGTGGTGGTGATGGTGATAGTAATGGTGGTGTAGGTGGTGGTGATAGTGGTAGTAATGGTGGTGTAGGTGGTGGTGATGGTGATAGTAATGGTGGTGGGGGTGATGGTGATAGTAATGGTGGTGTAGGTGGTGGTGATGGTGGTAGTAATGGTGGTGTAGGTGGTGGTGATGGTGGTAGTAATGGTGGTGTAGGTGGTGGTGATGGTGATAGTAATGGTGGTGTAGGTGGTGTTGATGGTGGTAGTAATGGTGGTTTAGGTGGTGGTGATGGTGATAGTAATGGTGGTGTAGGTGGTGGTGATGGTGATAGTAATGGTGGTGTAGGTGGTGGTGATGGTGATAGTAATGGTGGTGTAGGTGGGGGTGATGGTGATAGTAATGGTGGTGGGGGTGGTGGTGATGGTGATGGTGGTGTAGGTGGTGGTGATGGTGATAGTAATGGTGGTGGTGGTGGTGGTGATGGTGATAGTAATGGTGGTGTAGGTGGGGGTGATGGTGATAGTAATGGTGGTGGGGGTGGTGGTGATGGTGGTAGTAATGGTGGTGTAGGTGGTGGTGATGGTGGTAGTAATGGTGGTGTAGGTGGTGGTGATGGTGGTAGTAATGGTGGTGTAGATGGTAGTGATGGTGATAGTAATGGTGGTATAGGTGGTGGTGATAGTGGTAGTAATGGTGGTGTAGGTGGTGGTGATGGTGATAGTAATGGTGGTGGGGGTGGTGGTGATGGCGATAGTAATGGTGGTGTAGGTGGTGGTGGTGGTGGTAGTAATGGTGGTGGGGGTGGTGGTGATGGTGATAGTAATGGTGGTGGGGGTGGTGGTGATGGTGATAGTAATGGTGGTGGGGGTGATGGTGATAGTGGTAGTAATGGTGGTGTAGGTGGTGGTGATGGTGGTAGTAATGGTGGTGTAGGTGGTGGTGATGGTGGTAGTAATGGTGGTGGGGGTGATGGTGATAGTAATGGTGGTGTAGGTGGTGGTGATGGTGATAGTAATGGTGGTGTAGGTGGTGGTGATGGTGATAGTAATGGTGGTGTAGGTGGTGGTGATGGTGATAGTAATGGCGGTGCAGGTGGTGGTGATGGTGGTAGTAATGGTGGTGTAGGTGGTGGTGATGGTGGTAGTAATGGCGGTGTAGGTGGTGGTGATGGTGATAGTAATGGTGGTGGGGGTGATGGTGATAGTAATGGTGGTGGGGGTGATGGTGATAGTAATGGTGGTGTAGGTGGTGGTGATGGTGATAGTAATGGTGGTGGTGGGGGGGGGGGGGGGGGGGGTGATGGTGATAGTAATGGTGGTGGGGGTGATGGTGATAGTAATGGTGGTGGGGGTGATGGTGATAGTAATGGTGGTGTAGGTGGTGGTGATGGTGGTAGTAATGGTGGTGTAGGTGGTGGTGATGGTGATAGTAATGGTGGTGTAGGTGGTGGTGATGGTGATAGTAATGGCGGTGTAGGTGGTGGTGATGGTGATAGTAATGGCGGTGTAGGTGGTGGTGATGGTGATAGTAATGGTGGTGGGGGTGATGGTGATGGTGATAGTAATGGTGGTGGTGGTGATGGTGATAGTAATGGTGGTGGGGGTGATGGTGATGGTGATAGTAATGGTGGTGTAGGTGGTGGTGATGGTGATAGTAATGGTGGTGGGGGTGATGGTGATAGTAATGGTGGTGTAGGTGGTGGTGATGGTGGTAGTAATGGTGGTGTAGGTGGTGGTGATGGTGGTAGTAATGGCGGTGTAGGTGGTGGTGATGGTGGTAGTAATGGTGGTGTAGGTGGTGGTGATGGTGATAGTAATGGCGGTGTAGGTGGTGGTGATGGTGATAGTAATGGTGGTGGGGGTGATGGTGATAGTGGTAGTAATGGTGGTGTAGGTGGTGGTGATGGTGATAGTAATGGTGGTGGGGGTGATGGTGATAGTAATGGTGGTGTAGGTGGTGGTGATGGTGATAGTAATGGTGGTGGGGGTGATGGTGATAGTGGTAGTAATGGTGGTGTAGGTGGTGGTGATGGTGATAGTAATGGTGGTGGTGGTGATGGTGATAGTAATGGCGGTGTAGGTGGTGGTGATGGTGATAGTAATGGTGGTGGGGGTGATGGTGATAGTAATGGTGGTGGGGTGATGGTGATAGTAATGGTGGTGTAGGTGGTGGTGATGATGGTGATAGTAATGGTGGTGTAGGTGGTGGTGATGGTGATAGTAATGGTGGTGTAGGTGGTGGTGATGGTGGTAGTAATGGTGGTGTAGGTGGTGGTGATGGTGATAGTAATGGTGGTGGGGGTGGTGGTGATGGTGATAGTAATGGTGGTGGGGGTGGTGGTGATGGTGATAGTAATGGTGGTGTAGGTGGTGGTAATGGTGATAGTAATGGTGGTGTAGGTGGTGGTGATGGTGATAGTAATGGTGGTGGTGGGGGTGGGGGGAGGGGGGGGGGGGGTGATAGTAATGGTGGTGGGTGTGGGGGTGATGTTGATAGTAATGGTGGGGGGGGGGGGGGTGATAGTAATGGTGGTGTAGGTGGTGGTGATGGTGGTAGTAATGGCGGTGTAGGTGGTGGTGATGGTGATAGTAATGGTGGTGTAGGTGGTGGTGATGGTGGTAGTAATGGCGGTGTAGGTGGTGGTGATGGTGATAGTAATGGTGGTGGTGGTGGTGGTGGTGATGGTGATAGTAATGGTGGTGTGTTGGTATTGCCAATGGTGGTGTAGGCAGTGGTGGTGTTGATGTTATTAGTAGTGATGATGGTATTGATCGTGGTGGTGTTGTTGGTGTTGGTAGTGTTGGTGATGGTGTTGATAGTGGTGGTAAAGTTGTTGGTGTTGTTGTTGGTAGTCTTGGTGGTGGTGATGTTGTGCTGTTGTTGTGGTGGTGGTGGTGGTGGTGGTGGTGGTGGTGGTAGCTGTGTTGTGGCTGGTGGTTGTAGTGTTGGTGTTGGAGTTGTTAGTGTAGTGGTGTGGTTGTTGTAGCTGTTGTTGTTGGTGTTGGTGGGGATAATGATGATGAAGGCGATGATGATGACTACCGTAATATAGTCAGCTGACAAAGACAAACACAACAATGTCTGTCTAAGTTTTAAAAGTCAACAAGGTGAACTTCTGTAAGGCTAGAAACAGTAACCAAATCTCCCTCAACCTCCTATAAGGCTAGAAACAGTAACCACATCTTCCTCAACCTTCTATAAGGCTAGAAACAGTAACCACATCTTCCTCAACCTTCTATAAGGCTAGAAACAATAACCTCATCTCCTCAATCTTCTATAAGGCTAGAAACAATAACCAAATCTCCCTCAACCTTCTATAAGGCTAGAAACAAAAACCAAATCTCCCTCAACCTTCTATAAGGCTAGAAACAGTAACCACATCTTCCTCAACCTTCTATAAGGCTAGAAACAGTAACCACATCTTCCTCAACCTTCTATAAGGCTAGAAACAGTAACCACATCTCCCTCAATCTTCTATAAGGCTAGAAACAGTAACCACATCTTCCTCAACCTTCTATAAGGCTAGAAACAATAACCACATCTTCCTCAACCTTCTATAAGGCTAGAAACAAAAACCAAAATCTCCCTCAACCTTCTATAAGGCTAGAAACAGTAACCTCATCTCCCTCAATCTTCTATAAGGCTAGAAACAATAACCTCATCTCCCTCAACCTTCTATAAGGCTAGAAACAGTAACCACATCTCCCTCAATCTTCTATAAGGCTAGAAACAATAACCTCATCTCCCTCAACCTTCTATAAGGCTAGAAACAATAACCTCATCTCCTCAACCTTCTATAAGGCTAGAAACAATAACCTCATCTCCCTCAATCTTCTATAAGGCTAGAAACAATAACCTCATCTCCCTCAACCTTCTATAAGGCTAGAAACAGTAACCAAATCTCCCTCAACCTTCTATAAGGCTAGAAACCATAACCTCATTTCCCTCAACCTTCTATAAGGCTAGAAACAATAACCAAATCTCCCTCAACCTTCTATAAGGCTAGAAACAATAACCTCATCTCCCTCAACCTTCTATAAGGCTAGAAACAATAACCAAATCTCCCTCAACCTTCTATAGGGTTAGAAACAATAACCTCATCTCCCTCAACCTTCTATAAGGCTAGAAACAATAACCACACCTCCCTCAACCTTCTATAAGGCTAGAAACAACAACTAAATCTCCCTCACCCCACCCGCTACTGTTTTATAAAAAGAACAGTTTAAATAATGGAATTCTAGATACAGTAAGTTTGGAAATAACTTTTAAAAAGGACAGGATGGTCACGGTTGTAACACATTTACTGTTAATTTTGCTGAATTATGTTGTTGCTATTGGTGGTGGTGTTGGTGGTGTTGATGGTGGTAGTGATTGTGATGTTGGTGCTGGTGATAATTGTAGTTGTGTTGGGGTGTTGTTGTTTTGGGTGGGGGTAATAGTGATAGTAATAATAGTGTTGTTGTTTTTGGTGAGGGTGATAGTGATGGTAGTAGTAATGTTGTTGTTGGTAGTGGTGTTTGTAGTTATCATCACTATATGCTACAACTAAAACAGCAGCAGCAGTAGCAGTAGTAAGCACAGCAGCAGCCGTAGCAGCTATACAATATCATCTGTAAGCTCCATTCATCTTCAGCCTCATTCATAAGCAACGTAGTTGTTCACACGATACCTGCCGACTGTCAATGGAGTTTCGATATTGTGGTGCTGTTGTTGGTGTTGTTAGTGGTGGTGGTATTGGTGCTGGTGGCGGTGTTGGTTGTTGGTGTAGTTGGTAATGGTGGCTGTGGTGTAGGTGTTGCTGGTGATGGTGGTAATGTTGGTGTAGGTAATATTGCTGTAAGTCAATACTAACACCAATTGTGGTGTTGGTGATGTTGATAGTAATGGTGGTGTGTTGGTAGTATCAATGGTAGTGTAGGTGATGGTGATGGTGATAGTAATGGTGGTGTGTTGGTATTACCAGTGGTGAAGTAGGTGATGGTGATGGTGATAGTAATGGTGGTGTGTTGGTATTACCAGTGGTGAAGTAGGTGATGTTGATGGTGATAGTAATGGTGGTGTGTTGGTATTACCAATGGTGAGGTAGTGTACACCTTGTGTTATGGCTTATGGTGGTGGTATAGACATAATGGTATAGACTGGGATGGTGGCGTGTTTTGTTAATGATGGAAGTGGTGGTGTATGGTGATGATGGTTATATGGTGATGGTGGTGGTGGTATGGTAGTGGTGGTAGATATATGGTGATGGTGGTGATGGTGGTGATATGGTGATGATATAGTGGTAGTGTTGGTATAGTGATAATGGTTATATGGTGATGGTGGTGGTTGTGGTGGTGGTGGTATGGTAGTGATGGTAGTGGTGGAAGTTATATGGTGAGGATGGTTATATGGTGATTGTGGTGGTGGTAGTTGTATAGTGATGATGGTTATATAGTAATGGTGATGGTGGTGGCTGTATGGTGATAATGGTTATATGGTGATGGTGGTGATGATGGTGATGGTGGTGGTTTTATAGTGATGATAGTTATATGGTGATGGTGGTGGTAGTGGTATGGTAGTGATGGTAGTGGTGGTAGTTATGTGGTGATGATGGTTACATGGAGATGGTGGTTGTATGGTGATGGTGATGGTGGTTTTGTAGTGATGATATAGTGTTTGTGGTAGTACGATGATGATGGTGATGTCAGATCATGCAACACACGGCGTGGGCGATTGATGTTGCACAGTAGCATCTGCTTTGGAAATGGAGAGAATAATCAACAGTAGTAGTAGTAGTAGTAGTAGTAGTAGTAGTAGTAGTAGTAGTAGTAGTAGTAGTAGTAGTAGTAGTAGTAGTAGTAGTAGTAGTAGTAGTAGTAGTAGTAGCAGTAGTAGTAGTAGTAGTAGTAGTAGTAGTAGTAGTAGTAGTAGTAGTAGTAGTAGTAGTAGTAGAAGTAGTAGTAGTAGTAGTAGTAGTAGTAGTAGTAGTAGTAGTAGTAGTAGTAGTAATAGTAGTAGGAGCAGTAGTAGTAGTAGTAGTAGTAGTAGTAGTAGTAGTAGTAGTAGTAGTAGTAGAAGTAGTAGTAGTAGTAGTAGTAGTAGTAGTAGTAGTAGTAGTAGTAGTAGTAGTAGTACAGCAGCAGGAGCAGTAGTAGTAGTAGTAGTAGTAGTAGTAGTAGTGGTGGTGATGGTGGTGGTGGTGGTGGTGGTGGTGGTGGTGGTGGTGGTGGTGGTGGTGGTGGTGGTGGTGGTGGTGGTGATGGTGGTGGTGGTGGTGGTGGTGGTGGTGGTGGTGGTGGTGGTGGTGGTGGTGGTGCTGGTGGTAGTAGTAATAGTAATAGTGGTGGTGGTAGTAGTGGTAGTAGTAAAATATAATAATGGTGGTTGAGTCAGTGATGATGGTGATGGTCATTTTTATTCGGCCGCCATTTTTCTCCCGGCATGCACTGCTGTTACTGCACAATTACAATCACCCCCAACCCCACCAACATTACTTTATAATCATTCGTCATCTACATTCTCACCACCATCACCCTCACCACCACCATCATCACCACCACCACCACCACCACCACCACCACCACAACCATCATCATCACCACAACCATCATCGTCACCACCATTATCCTCACCCCCACCATCGTCATCATCACCACAACCATCATCGCCACCACAACCAGTATCAACATCACCATCATCACCACCAGCATCACCACTCTCATCACCACCATCACCACCATCACCGCCATCACCACCATCACCATCATCATCACCACCATAATTATAATCATCAATATCATCACGACTACTAGCATCACCAACACCATCATCTTCATCACTATTATAATCACTCAGCTACTACCACCACCACCATCATCACCATCAGCACCACAACAAACCATCACCACTTCTACCACTACTACTACCACCACTA
>OZ024741.1:295843550-295846050 GCA_964016885.1 Eledone cirrhosa
CACCACCAACATCACCACCACCACCAACACCACCACCAACATCACCACCATCAACATCACCACCACCAACATCACCACCACCAACATCACCACCACCAACACCACCACCACCAACATCACCACCAACAACATCACCACCACCAACATCACCACCACCAACATCACCACCATCAACATCACCACCACCAACATCACCACCACCAACATCACCACCAACACCACCACCACCAACATCACCACCACCAACAACACCACCACCAACATCACCACCACCAACATCACCACCACCAACATCACCACCACCAGCACCACCACCACCAACATCACCACCACCAACATCACCACCATCAACATCACCACCACCAACATCACCACCACCAACATCACCACCAACACCACCACCACCAACATCACCACCACCAACATCACCACCATCAACATCACCACCACCAACATCACCAACATCAACATCACCACCAACACCACCACCACCAACATCACCACCACCAACAACACCACCACCAACATCACCACCACCAACACCACCACCACCAACATCACCACCACCAACACCACCACGACCAACATCACCACCACCAACACCACCACCACCAACATCACCACCACCAACACCACCACCACCAACATCGCCACCACCAACACCACCACCACCAACATCACCACCAACAACACCACCACCAACATCACCACCACCAACACCACCACCACCAGCATCACCACCACCAACACCACTACGACCAACATCACCACCACCAACACCACCACCACCAACATCACCACCACCAACACCACCACCACCAACATCACCACCACCAACACCACCACCACCAACATCACCACCACCAACACCACCACCAACATCACCACCACCAACACCACCACCAACACCACCACCACCAACATCACCACCACCAACACCACCACCACCAACATCACCACCATCAACATCACCACCACCAACACCACCACCACCAACACCACCACCAACACCACCACCAACATCACCACCACCACCAACATCACCACCACCAACATCACCACCACCAACATCACCACCACCAACATCACCACCACCAACATCACCACCACCAACACCACCACCACCAACATCACCACCACCAACATCACCACCATCAACATCACCACCACCAACATCACCACCACCAACATCACCACCAACACCACCACCACCAACATCACCACCACCAACATCACCACCACCAACATCACCACCATCAACATCACCACCAACACCACCACCACCACCAACATCACCACCACCAACATCACCACCACCAACAACACCACCACCACCAACATCACCACCACCAACAACACCACCACCAACATCACCACCACCAACATCACCACCACCAACAACACCACCACCAACACCACCACCACCAACATCACCACCAACACCACCACCACCAACATCACCACCACCAACACCACCAACACCACCACCAACACCACCACCACCAACATCACCACCAACACCACCACCACCACCAACACCACCAACACCACCACCAACATCACCACCAACACCACCACCACCAACATCACCACCAACACCACCACCACCAACATCACCACCAACACCACCACCACCAACATCACCACCAACACCACCACCATCAACATCACCACCACCAACACCACTACCACCAACATCACCACCATCAACATCACCACCACCAACACCACCAACACCACCACCAACATCACCACCACCAACATCACCACCAACACCGCCACCACCACCAACACCACCAACACCACCACCAACATCACCACCAACACCACCACCACCAACATCACCACCAACACCACCACCACCAACATCACCACCAACACCACCACCACCAACATCACCACCAACACCACCACCACCAACATCACCACCAACACCACCACCATCAAAATCACCACCACCAACACCACCACCACCAAGACCACCACCAACACCACCACCATCAACATCACCACCACCAACATCACCACCACCAACATCACCACCACCAACATCACCACCACCAACATCACCACCACCAACATCACCACCAACATCACCACCACCACAAACACCACCACCACCAACACCACCACCACAACCAACATCACCACCACCAACATCACCACCACCAACATCACCACCAACATCACCACCACCACCAACACCGCCACCACCAACACCACCACCACCACCAACATCACCACCACCAACATCACCACCACCAACATCACCACCACCAACATCACCACCAACATCACCACCACCACTAACACCACCACCACCAACACCACCACCACCAACACCACCACCACCAACATCACCACCACCAACATCACCACCACCACCAACATCACCACCAACATCACCACCACCACTAACACCACCACCACCAACACCACCACCACCAACACCACCACCACCAACATCACCACCACCAACATCACCACCACCAACATCACC
>OZ024741.1:295851050-295853550 GCA_964016885.1 Eledone cirrhosa
CAAGACCACCATTACTGCATCTCTCCAGTCCTCAGGCACGGATTCATTAGCCCATATCCTTCCAAACAGAGAGTGAAGATGTTGCAGGAGTCTCTCACCACCATATTGTAGGAGCTCAGCATGTATGCCATCCATACCTGGAGATCTTCCACTGTTCAGCTTCGAAATAGCCACTGCAACCTCCACAAGTGTCGGAGGTTCTGCGAGAGCTACTTTCACAGGACTTTCCGGAATGAGATTGAGGAAATCTTCACTGACGACAGACGGCTGATTCAAAAGATCATCAAAGTGCTCTCGCCACCTTCGTAGAATTCCCTGTGAGTCACGAAGAAGTTCTTTGCCATCCCTGCTGCGAATCGGTGTCACCAGAGAAGAAGACGGTCCATAAACCTCACGCAAGAGACTGTACAACAGCTTTGTGTTATTGCAATCAGACGCAGTTTGTATCTCACCAGCCTTCTCACTCCACCACTGATCCTTCATCTGAGAAAGACTCCGCCTAACACGTGATTTTACATCCCTGAGCTCCTCATGCAACGTATTCCTCTCCTGTGGTTTTGCCGTCAAGTAGCGTGACAGAGCGCGCCTCTTATCAGCCAACAAGTCATCTATATGCACATCTTTCTCATTAAACCAGTCCTGATGTTTTCTCTGCACCAATCCCAGAACACGTCTGCCTACATCATAAACCGACTTTTTAAGGGTCGGCCAATCCTCACCAAGATCTGCAGCCTGCATCTCTTCTTCCAATGTCCTCTTCACATTTTTATCCTTAAGACGAGCAGCATTCAATCTTTTGGGCAGGGTAACACCAGGAGCCCGGATTTTACGTTTGGTGATTAGATTCACTTTTGCGCGTACCAGGCGGTGGTCCGTCCAGCACTCAGCTCCACGAAGAACACGAACACACTGCACATCCTGTCTGTCACGCATCCTGACTAGGACGTAGTCCAAAAGATGCCATTCCTTAGATGCAGGATGCATCCATGTGGTCTTGAATTTGTTCTTTTGTTGGAACATGGTGTTGGTAACACACAGATCCAGCTCCTCACACATCTGCAGCAAGAGCATACCATTGCTGTTACACTTTCCCACCCCATGCCTTCCGATTACATTCCATGTGTTAAAATCCCTACCCACTCTAGCATTAAAGTCACCAAGCACGATGACTTTGTCTGCCTGAGGGATATTTCTTAAAACACCTTTCAAGGCATGGTAAAAGGACAGTTTTTCTTCATCGACAGAATTCATAGTTGGAGCATACACACTCACCAGGGTAGCATATCTTCCCTTGTCCAGCGGAACTCTCATGGACATAAGACGCTCACTAATCCCCACTGGGAATTCTTCTAATTTATTCACCAGTACAGTCTTAACAGCAAATCCCACCCCAGCCTCTCTTCTGGTTCCTTCATCTCTTCCTTTCCAGAAGAATGTATATTCTCCACAAAATTCCGTAAGATGACCATCTCCAGCTAACCTCGTCTCAGACAAAGCCACGATGTCAAGATCGTAACGTCGAAGCTCCTTCGCAACAAGAGCGGTCCTTCGTTCAGGACGCTCCAAAGAATCCCTGTCAAGCAGCGTCCGTACGTTCCAGCAGCCAAGACTAAATGCCCTGTTTGGCTCTATTACAATGGCACGATGACTGGCGGGCCCAGGTTGTGATAACTTGGGGCCCCTGCCCTTATTGCCAATGATCTTTTTTGTTCCAGAACCCAAATTGGCAATTATCTCGTTTACATTGTTCTGGAACATCATTGAATTGGAAAAAAAAAAAAAAAAAAAAAAAAAAAAAAAAAAAAAAGTAATAATAATAGTAATAATAATAATAATAATAATAATAATAATACACTATTAATAATTATTAATGCACTCGTGCAATGCCTGTGCGTGACGAATATTTTTAAAGTGAGGAAAGACTGTGCACTGAACCAATCCCACTCTCTGAGCGACAGTAGCTATAACCCGAAAAGAAGAAAAGATCAACATCATCGGTAACTACTGAGCCGCAGGTTTTATATCGGAGTTAACCCAGTTTCCTGAGATGCCTTCTCCTAGAAGAATACCCTGACATGGGCTAGGGGTTCTTCACTCCCAGTGGTTTAACTGCGCGATCGGGCATCCAGCCCGATTATTTCTATGTCCCCGCGCAAAAAAAAAAAAAAAAAAAAAATTACTTATTGACACTTATACGTACGACATACACACACACGCATACATATGCGTGCACACAGCAACACTCACACACACAACAAACACACACACACGCTACTCTACTCACTTACACGCACACACACACATATATATATATATATTACCGTCATTACTGATACAAGATTACCAGATTATGTCAACTGTTGACTTTCAAGAGTTTGTATAGTTGAAGCCGATCGTATTACAGTCCAGTATTACTATAATTGCTTTACAGCATAGAGTTATGGCTCTCCACGGAGTCAACAAAAGAGAGTACCAGTGATGCGCTGGCCAGTCGCTGGAT
>OZ024741.1:295858550-295863550 GCA_964016885.1 Eledone cirrhosa
TTAGAAAATAGAATAGCTTTCACCGTATTTTTGACTAAAGGCATTTTAGCCTGATAATGGGGTTTAGAACCTTCAGATAAATGGAAAAAGATGAGTATTGACGTACATACTCATCTTTTTCCATTTATCTGAGGGTTCTAAACCCCATTATCATGCTAAAATTCCTTTAGTCAAACATACGGTGAAATATATATATATATATATATATATATATATATATATATATATATATATATATATATATATCAAAACTATTTTTTTTTATTTTGATAATTAGAAAGTTAGCAGTTGCTGGTAATGTGTCTGTTCTTATAGTCACACTTAGTTTTAATAAAAGCAAACAGCTTATCTTAAGGGTCCGTCCACCTCGTGGTCCCTGCCGACAGGATGGAGAAAACGTTGCTCAGGAGGAGGACGGCAAGGGTGACGCGATGGAACAGCCACTTCACCTCATGGGGTTCGCACTTGTGGGTAGCCAGCTCCGCTCCGGTTACAGCGAGCAATGATGTGGTATGTGGCCCAAGAACACTAGAACTCTCCACTACTACATGTTCGACCACAAACCTATCAGAGAGGAGCCAGTACTTTGACAGTACTTTGCTCCTCTTCGGCCTGACGGGCAGTAAAGCCTGGGTATGAATTCTCCAGTTTACTCTTAAAGAATGTCACATGTGACATCCCAGATGAGGGGACCAAGCCCAGTGTAACGAGAAGATTGTCATGCCGCTTGGTCGTTTTACCGTCCCCATTTTAATGTCTACATCTTACAATTGTACCCAATTGGCAGTATCGGTAGAGGGTCGGACGCCATGCTTTGACGTATAGAGTTACGGCCCTTACCATTCTGAGTTCAAATCCCGCCAAGGTTAACTTTGCCTTTCATCCTTACGGCGTCGATAAAATAAAGTACCAGTAATGCACTGAGTAATTGCTGGCCTTGTGCCTAACGTAGAAACAATTATTTTACAGTTTTTCAACTACCTTGCTGAAGTGTGTGGTGTGTGTGTGTGTGTGTGTGTGTGTGTATGTGTGTGTGTGTGTGTGTGTGTGTGTGTGTGTACGTTTGTTTCTGAGTGAATGTGTATGTAAATGATGATAAACAGTTGTATCTGTATATTCTGACACTTCCTTTCTCTCCCCCACCCCATGCTTATTTCTTTCTCTCCTTCTTTCCCTCCTGCCACTGGCTACAACCTACAAGACAGTATGTGTGCTCAGCAGAAATCTATTCAATATACAAAATCTCACGATGTCATGAAGAGCCATTGGCATTATATAAAAACATAATTGAACAGTATCTGATAAAAACAAAACACAACTAAAGGGAAAAGAAAAGGAAGAAGAAAAACCAAAATGAAAAGGAGAAAAAGAAAGAATGATCAAACAGTGATACGAATGCAGAGGGAGGGGAATAGATACTGCGCCTTAGTCTGAGCGAAGTTTCAGCCTCGCCCCGTCGACAAAACGGCAAAAATGTTACCTCGGAGAATAGCCGGAGACACCCGTTGCAATAGCCACACCACCTGACACGGCTTTCGCTTCAAGCAGGCTCGTTGCCTTTCTGACTTTATAGAACGCCAGAAAGGAAGCGATCGGTCACATGTGTATGTGTCCACACACACACACACACACATACACGCACACGCATATAAGAGATAGCTACATGAATGGACCTGTTATTTTTCTCTAAAAACATTGTTTCCCAATTCCACCCCACCTGTCTCTTCAATCTAAACTATAATAAAGTAAGAAGCGCGGGACTGCGCACGGTTTATAATTTGTTATGCCCTTAGTAAAATAAGTTGGATTACTTTGAATAAATAATGAATGAATATTACATAATTTATCTACTAAATTTCGTGGCTGTTCATTAAATATATTTTATTATTTAGAGCGGTAGATTGGCAGTATCGGTGGAGAGTCTGACACCATGCTTTGAAGCATAGAGTTACGTCCCTTTATGATCTGAGTTCAAATCCCGTCGAGGGTAACTTTGCCTTTCATCTTTACGAGGTCGATAAAATAAAGTACCAGTAATGTATTGGGTAATTGCTGGCCTTGTGCCAAAAATAGAAACAATTATTTATTTAAAGATTCACTTCTTTAACATTTTCAAATGTCAACACTTCCGGTGGCGATCGCTTAAATAAATATTCATATATTTCCGTCACTAATTTTCTCCTAATGCAGTTTATATATGATATCGTCTTTTTTTTTTAATGTATCATGGATTACATTACTGATTCAATTTCTGTGTATATTGTCAATTACGATTTTATTTGATGTATCATATCTACATGTATATATACTTGTGTAAAATATCAATATACACACTACACATACCCGAAGGGTGGTTTTTCTGCCGGTCTTTCTAATTTTCATTCTTTCTTCTGGCGAAGGACTAGTGTCCGAAACGTTAAGACCCTCTTCCTGCTATTTCAAGCGTTAACCTAATATATTCCTTCCATATACTGTACCGATTGTGTTGTTATTTCTGTTTACCTTTTACACACACGCACATACATGTGTGTGTATATATATATATATATAATCGAAGAAATTGATTAAAGAGAAGCAAGCCGTTAAAATATATTTATAAGAAGCTCTTACACATGTTACGCCCAATTTGGGCTCTTCAGAGGCTTACAAGAAAATAAAGGATTTAATTAAATCCTTTATTTTCTTATAAGCCTCTGAAGAGTCCAACTTGGGCGTAACATGTGTAAGAGCTTCTTATAAATATATGTTCATCAATTTCTTCGATTATAATTGCTCTGCTTAAATTCGCACACTAAATATTAACGCTTCTTATATTTAACCCTGTTTGCACAAGCATCGAGCACGAATGCACATGCTTATGGCAATTAATTACACCGTGTAACAAAAAAAAATGTTTTCTTTGTTCCTGGCTTATAATCACTTTTTTGTGTTGCTTAGGTCCCAAATAAATTTTTAAAAAGTGCTATTAAACAGTTAAAAGTTTGGGTTTGTAAAAATTCTAAGCTATTCACTAGAATTATTTGTATGCTGGATTTTACGTTGTATGTAAGTTTAATTTGCTTATGTTAAATGATTTTTTTAATATATGTTTCAAGTTAAATTAAAATTATAAAATAAAGAGTAATACCTAAAGAAAATTATAAAAGTGCAATAAAGTATAAAATTGTTAAAAAGTGGATTAAAGAGATTTATTGATACTGGATTTTCGCACTCTGAATAAAGGGTAAGTTGTGTTTTAAGCATTCGCCTCCAGGATGAAGCAGTGGAACTTGGTCAAGGAGGAAGTGCAGGTGACAAGTCAGAGAAGTCGACACGAACCTTTCTCAGGCTGTTACACTCTTAGGGGTGGCCTCTGCTTCTGCTATGACGTGCCTGGACTGTTTGACATTATTGGGGTGTCCGTTTGTGCCCAAGGAGTGGCGGCTATTTATAGACAGCTCCACCACAAGTTTGAAGGCTGTCCTCCTCCACAATGGAAACAAGTTGCCGACACTTCCCCTAGCTCATTCAGTCTGCCTGAAGGAAGATTACTACAGTGTGAAAGTCCTCTTGGAAGCTCTGCAATACAACCAGTACAATTGGGAAATTATTGGAGACTTCAAGATGGTGGCTTTCCTGCTTGGACTCCAAGGAGGCTTTATCAAATTTCAATGCTTCCTCTGCCTTTGGGACAGCAGAGCCACCTCTGACCACTACAAAAGAAAGAACTGGGAGCAGCGAATAGAATTTGTAGTTGGGACCCGGAACGTCATGTGGGAGCCACTGGTTGATCCCAGGATTGTGCTCATGCAGCAACTGCACATTAAGTTGGGGTTGATGAAGCAGTTTGTGAAGGCTCTCAACCAAGAATCAGTCGCTTTTAAGTACCTTCTTGAGTTCTTTCCCCAGTTATCTGAGGCCAAAATCAAAGGTGGAATTTTTGTTGGACCTCAGATAAAGAAGGTGTTTGAGTCTACCGAGTTCTCCAATAAGCTCAATAGGATAGAGAGAACAGCATGGAACTGTTTCAAGGCAGTTGTTAAGGGCTTTCTGGGCAACTACAGAGCTGAAAACTACCAGCAACTGGTGCAGGATCTGATAAAGGCTTTTGGCGCCATGGGATGCAGGATGTTGCTTAAACTCCATATGCTGGATGCTCACCTGGAAAAATTCAAGAACAATATGGGCGCCTAATCAGAAGAACAAGGCGAACGATTCCACAAAGATGTGAAAGAGATAGAGCGGAGGTACGAGGGCCACTACACTGAAAAAACAATTGGGTGCGGACTATATCTGGGGGCTAGTACTGGAATGCGACCTGGAGGACAACCGCAAATCCAGGAAATCCAGTCATTTCTGACGTGTATAAGTTGCTTTATAAGTGTTATTTGTTTTTACTTGTTTGCTTTTGATAAGCTTGTGTAATAAAATAAATATATACTCTGTTGATTTAATTATATGAACTGATAATTTTTTTTAAATGTATTTATTCTTGAAAAATATGAAAATTTCGAAATATCAAACAACTGATCACAAACCCAGACTTCTGATTAAATAATAGTGTTTTTTATAATAATTGTTTCTACTTTTGGCACAAGGCCAGCAATTACCCAGTGCATTACTGGTACTTTATTTTATCGATCCCTTAAGGATGATAGGCAAAGTTAACCTCGGCAGGATTTGAATATATATATATATATATAATATATGTATTGCCTTGTCTGGTGAACGAATGCGGACGTTTCTTGTATTCGTCTTATTTGGGAAACCTCTGGTAATGAGGTAATTCTACTGTATTGTTTATTATACATTAAATGTTTAGGTCTGTAACTTACATAGAGCACTCTTCATTCCTCTGACTTTTTTTAAATTTTCAACGGAAACTTCAATACTTATATATATATATATATATATATATATATATATATATATATATATATATATATATATATCATCATCAGAGTATTCGGTTTATTTTCTTTACATATTGTCCACGCATGCAGTTTTTCCACGATTAGGTC
>OZ024741.1:295868550-295873550 GCA_964016885.1 Eledone cirrhosa
GTAGAGCAATCGCTAGTTGAAATATTATGAACAAAACATTTTTATTTGCCGAAGAACATATTTTCAATACTGTTTGTGAATGTGACGAAGGAAATACATTCTGATATGGAACAGTGTACAAAGTGTGTCTGTGAATAACATAATGTTACCTCATGTTGTTGTCAAGACATAATGGATTTCGTATATCCAATTAGAAGATGAAACCTAGCCATCTCGGATTAGTTATATTTCATGCCATGTGTAAACGTGTTTGAGGATAGCAAAATATGCGCGTTAATTATAATAATTAGTTAATAATATTACAAAATATACCTAATTAAACTCTTTGCTTGAAATTTTATCATTCTTCGTTTATATATATATATATATATATATATATATATATAGAGAGAGAGAGAGAGAGAGAGGGAGAGAGAGAGAGATTTATCTAGTCCTTCGCTCAAGATTAATCTATAAGTTTAGATGTTTGCCTTCGTTTAAGTAAATATTACAGTAAGATTTTTAATATAAACAACTACAAAAAACAATTAATATTAAAACGAAAAAATTATCAATGATAAAAGAAGCGGATGCAACTTTTTTTTTTATAAAGTTATATTCCTGTTTCTTTAAAGAACATTTCATTTTTGTTCTATTGTAGGCGAAATAATGCAATGGTTTAATAGGGAAGATATAACTTACGAATTATGTCTCTAACCGTGTAACGCTTTTTAAGTAGATAACTACAATTGAAAATACTAAAGAAATGGAACCAACAATTCAATTTGAAAGTCGTCTAGTGACAGTGTATTACTGATACTTTATTTTATCGACCCCGTAACGATGAAAGGCAAAAATGCAAATGCTTAAAATTTAAATTGCCTTAATTCTATCGTCTGCTGTTTCATTAAAGGGCGATTCTCGTCTGTATTTAATTCTATCGTCTACTGTTCCACTAAACAGATATACCTCCACTATCGTCTCTATTTATACATTTTAACTTATAACTTATACACATTTGATTTGAAATATTTTATCTAGTCCCCCCTCTCAATATTATGATGATTTCTTTCGAATGAAACAGTTCTAGTCCTGTAGAAGCCATTTATATATATAATTGAACTGAGTTAAAAATTCACAATATTTATAATTAAATAAGCTCATATATATATGTGTGTATTTATCTGTTTATTGTATTATATATAATGTGTGTATATACAGGATGTCCCCCAAAAATATATACACACTTCAACAGCATTCTAATAACTATTGCCTGTACAGGTAATCAAAGTGTCAATCGAATGTTAGTTTCGTGTTTTAACAGTACAAATTTACAATACACACATAAAACCAGTGTATATACATACATGAGTGTGTATACACATACATGAATGTGTATATACAATATATATGTATATATATATATATATAGACACATATATTCACGGTGCAACGGTACATTAAAATATAGATGCGGGAGAGGGGGGGGTGTATATATAGGGGCGCTGGGGATAAAGGAGTGTAAAGCGTGTGTAATTGATATATTGAAGGAGAGGAGCGTGCAGCGATAGAGTAACAAATATATAGAGAGGGGGAGAGATGGTATTGAAGGGGAGGAGTGCAAAGCGAAAGAGTAAGAGATATATATAGAGACGGAACAGATAGAGAGAAACAGGCGTAAGTAACAGTGGAAGAGATATAGAGAGAGGTACTCTGATTGGTTGAAAATTAGCCAATGACATACGATCACCACCACCACGGCTATCCCCGAAAATTTTTTAAAGAAGCTAGGCATATATGTTAGAACACGAAAAGTGAACATTCTGTTGTTTCACACTTTTCGTGTTCTAACAGATATATATATATATATATATATATATATATATATATATATATATATATATATATATAAATATAAATTAGCGAGAATCGTATTTCGGCTTAGGAATTAACGAAAAACAACTTCCGAGATGTGTGGCAAGCGCTCAATGATTCAGAAGAACCAGAACTACAACATACGTTAAAAGCCAAACACACTGAGACAATGGTTAAACAGTCATCCGCACAACCACAAAAACCAAGTAATTCGGGTCAAACAAATAAAAATATATGTGATTGAAAAATATATATATATATATATATATATATATATATATATATATATATACCATATAACTCCATTCTCCAATACTGTCAGGAACGTTGCCTAATTCTTTTCTATAATATAATGGACGACATCGATATAATGAATCACCCTCAACGGTTGGGACTTCCTCGTACAAACTACCCCGTACTCAACAAATTACTTGTTGGAAACATCTACGCACTAACTCACAGCAGCATTCGGTCAGATTGTAATACAACTTTTTGTTTTCTTTTATATCAACTGACCCTAATATATTGCATCATTATCCTGTCGTCGTCCTGTAAGATACACCAAAGGTGAGAAATACTCCAGTAATGTTCTGGAGGTAACTGGATAAATTCTTCCTACAACAAATACCAAATAAACCATTATCCGAAGTACGGATATATTTCAACCACCACCGCCACCAGCAACAACACCAACAATACCACCGCCATCAGCAACACCACCAACAATACCATCAGCATCAGCTACAACACCAACAATACCATCAGCATCAGCTACAACACCAACAATACCATCAGCATCAGCTACAACACCAACACTACCATCAGCATCACCAACAACGCTAATATTACCACAACCACAACCAGCATCACCAACACTACCGACACAAATCCAACATCACTACTAACAACACGACCAACACCACTACCAACAACAATTCTAACACTACTACTAGCGCCACCACCACTACCAACACCACCACTACCACCACCATCAACACCACTACCACCACCAAACACCACCACCAACAACACCACTACCGACAGCACCAACACCACCACCGACACCACTACCAATACCACCTCCAACACCACCAACAAACACCACCACGAACACCTCCACTACGGACTCCAACATCAACACCACCACAATCACCACCGCCACCACCCACATCAACACCACCAACACAACCACCAACCCAATACCACCAACAACACCACCAAACCACCAACACCGCCACCACCACCACCACCAACACCACCAACACCACCAACACCACCAACAAACACCACCACCAATACCACCAACACCACCACAAACAGCACCACCAATACCACCAACACCACCACCAAACACCACCACCAATACCACCACCACCACCACCAACACCACCAACACCACCACCAAACACCACCACCAATACCACCACCACCACCACCAACACCACCACCAAACACCACCACCAATACCACCACCACCACCACCACCACCAACACCACCAACACCTCCACCAAACACCACCACCAATACCACCACCACCACCACCACCACCACCAACACCACCAACACCACCTCCAAACACCACCACCACCACCACCACCACCACCAATACCAGCACCACCACCAAACACCACCACCAAACACCTCCACCAATACCAGCACCACCACCAATACCACCACAAACACCACCACCAATACCACCAACACCACCACAAACAGCACCACCACCACCACCAATACCACCAACGCCACCACCACCACCAACACCACCAACACCTCCACCAAACACCACGACCAATACCAGCACCACCACCACCACCACCACCACCACCAACACCACCAACACCACCTCCAAACACCACCACCACCACCACCAACACCACCAACACCACCACCAAATACCACCACCAATACCACCACCACCACCACCACCACCACCAACACCACCAACACCACAACCAAACACCTCCACCAATACCACCACCACCACCACCACCAAACACCACCACCAATACCACCACCACCACCACCAAACACCACCACCAAACACCACCACCAATACCACCACCACCACCACCACCAATACCAGCACCACCACCAAACACCACCACCGATACCACCACCACCAAACACCTCCACCAATACCACCACCAAACACCTCCACCAATACCACCACAAACACCACCACCAATACCATCACGAACACCACCACCAATACCACCAACACCACCACAAACAGCACCACCAATACCACCAACACCAATACCAAACACCACCACCAATACCACCACCACCAACACCACCAACACCACCACCAAACACCACCACCAATACCACCACCACCACCATCAAACACCACCACCAATACCACCACCACCACCACCACCAATACCACCACCACCACCAAACACCACCACCAATACCACCACCACCAAACACCACCACCAAACACCACCACCACCACCACCAAACACCACCACCAATACCACCACCACCACCACCAAACACCCCCACCAATACCAACACCACCACCACCAAACACCACCACCAATACCACCACCACCACCACCAAACAGCTCCACCAATACCAATACCACTACCAAACACCACCACCAATACCAACACCACCACCACCAAACACCACCACCAATACCACCACCACCACCACCAAACACCCCCACCAATACCAACACCACCACCACCAAACACCACCACCAATACCACCACCACCACCACCAAACAGCTCCACCAATACCAATACCACTACCAAACACCACCACCAATACCACCACCACCAAACACCTCCACCAATACCAATACCACCACCAAACACCACCACCAAACACCTCCACCAATACCAGCACCACCACCAATACCACCAACACCAATGCTACCACAAACACCACCACCAATACCACCACAAACAGCACCACCAATACCACCAACACCACCACCAAACACCACCACCAATACCACCACCACCACCACCACCACCACCACCACCACCACCACCACCAACACCACCAACACCTCCACCAAACACCACCACCAATACCACCACCACCACCACCAACACCACCAACACCACCTCCAAACACCACCACCAATACCACCACCACCACCACCATCACCACCACCACCACCACCA
>OZ024741.1:295888550-295918550 GCA_964016885.1 Eledone cirrhosa
CCTATTGCTGACATCTTGGTGGACTGGTTAGGTGAACTAGTGTCTGTAACTGAACCATATTGATCTGGTACCTATTGCTGACATCTTGGTGGACTGGTTAGGTGAACTAGTGTCTGTAACTGAACCATATTGATCTGGTACCTATTGCTGACATCTTGGTGGACTGGTTAGGTGAACTAGTGTCTGTAACTGAACTATATTGATCTGGTACCTATTAGTGACATCTTGGTGGACTGGTTAGGTGAACTAGTGTCTGTAACTGAACTAAATTGATCTGGTACCTATTAGTGACATCTTGGTGGACTGGTTAGGTGAACTAGTGTCTGTAACTGAACCATATTGATCTGGTACCTATTAGTGACATCTTGGTGGACTGGTTAGGTGAACTAGTGTCTGTAACTGAACTATATTGATCTGGTACCTATTGCTGACATCTTGGTGGACTGGTTAGGTAAACTAGTGTCTGTAACTGAACTAAATTGATCTGGTACCTATTAGTGACATCTTGGTGGACTGGTTAGGTGAACTAGTGTCTGTAACTGAACTATATTGATCTGGTACCTATTACTGACATCTTGGTGGACTGGTTAGGTAAACTAGTGTCTGTAACTGAACTATATTGATCTGGTACCTATTGCTGACATCTTGGTGGACTGGTTAGGTGAACTAGTGTCTGTAACTGAACTATATTGATCTGGTACCTATTGCTGACATCTTGGTGGACTGGTTAGGTGAACTAGTGTCTGTAACTGAACCATATTGATCTGGTACCTATTGCTGACATCTTGGTGGACTGGTTAGGTGAACTAGTGTCTGTAACTGAACTATATTGATCTGGTACCTATTGCTGACATCTTGGTGGACTGGTTAGGTGAACTAGTGTCTGTAACTGAACTATATTGATCTGGTACCTATTGCTGACATCTTGGTGGACTGGTTAGGTGAACTAGTGTCTGTAACTGAACCATATTGATCTGGTACCTATTAGTGACATCTTGGTGGACTGGTTAGGTGAACTAGTGTCTGCAACTGAACCATATTGATCTGGTACCTATTGCTGACATCTTGGTGGACTGGTTAGGTGAACTAGTGTCTGTAACTGAACTAAATTGATCTGGTACCTATTAGTGACATCTTGGTGGACTGGTTAGGTGAACTAGTGTCTGTAACTGAACCATATTGATCTGGTACCTATTGCTGACATCTTGGTTGACTGGTTAGGTGAACTAGTGTCTGTAACTGAACTAAATTGATCTGGTACCTATTAGTGACATCTTGGTGGACTGGTTAGGTGAACTAGTGTCTGTAACTGAACTAAATTGATCTGGTACCTATTGCTGACATCTTGGTGGACTGGTTAGGTGAACTAGTGTCTGTAACTGAACTATATTGATCTGGTACCTATTGCTGACATCTTGGTGGACTGGTTAGGTGAACTAGTGTCTGTAACTGAACTATATTGATCTGGTACCTATTGCTGACATCTTGGTGGACTGGTTAGGTGAACTAGTGTCTGTAACTGAACTATATTGATCTGGTACCTATTGCTGACATCTTGGTGGACTGGTTAGGTGAACTAGTGTCTGTAACTGAACTATATTGATCTGGTACCTATTAGTGACATCTTGGTGGACTGGTTAGGTGAACTAGTGTCTGTAACTGAACTAAATTGATCTGGTACCTATTAGTGACATCTTGGTGGACTGGTTAGGTGAACTAGTGTCTGTAACTGAACTAAATTGATCTGGTACCTATTGCTGACATCTTGGTGGACTGGTTAGGTGAACTAGTGTCTGTAACTGAACTATATTGATCTGGTACCTATTAGTGACATCTTGGTGGACTGGTTAGGTGAACTAGTTGATCTGGTACCTATTGCTGACATCTTGGTGGACTGGTTAGGTGAACTAGTGTCTGTAACTGAACTATATTGATCTGGGTACCTATTGCTGACATCTTGGTGGACTGGTTAGGTGAACTAGTGTCTGTAACTGAACTAAATTGATATGGTACCTATTAGTGACATCTTGGTGGACTGGTTAGGTGAACTAGTGTCCTGTAACTGAACTATATTGATCTGGTACCCTATTGCTGACATCTTGGTGGACTGGTTAGGTGAACTAGTGTCTGTAACTGAACCATATTGATCTGGTACCTATTGCTGACATCTTGGTGGACTGGTTAGGTGAACTAGTGTCTGTAACTGAAACCATATTGATCTGGTACCTATTGCTGACATCTTGGTGGACTGGTTAGGTGAACTAGTGTCTGTAACTGAACTATATTGATCTGGTACCTATTAGTGACATCTTGGTGGACTGGTTAGGTGAACTAGTGTCTGTAACTGAACTATATTGATCTGGTACCTATTAGTGACATCTTGGTGGACTGGTTAGGTGAACTAGTGTCTGTAACTGAACTATATTGATCTGGTACCTATTGCTGACATCTTGGTGGACTGGTTAGGTGACCAAGTGTCTGTAACTGAACCATATTGATCTGGTACCTATTGCTGACATCTTGGTGGACTGGTTTAGGTAAACTAGTGTCTGTAACTGAACTATATTGATCTGGTACCTATTGCTGACATCTTGGTGGACTGGTTAGGTGAACTAGTGTCTGTAACTGAACTATATTGATCTGGTACCTATTGCTGACATCTTGGTGGACTGGTTAGGTGAACTAGTGTCTGTAACTGAACTATATTGATCTGGTACCTATTGCTGACATCTTGGTGACTGGTTAGGTGAACTAGTGTCTGTAACTGAACTATATTGATCTGGGTCCCTATTAGTGACATCTTGGTGGACTGGTTAGGTGAACTAGTGTCTGTAACTGAACTATATTGATCTGGTACCTATTGCTAACATCTTGGTGGACTGGTTAGGTGAACTAGTGTCTGTAACTGAACTATATTGATCTGGTACCTATTGCTGACATCTTGGTGGACTGGTTAGGTGAACTAGTGTCTGTAACTGAACTATATTGATCTGGTACCTATTGCTGACATCTTGGTGGACTGGTTAGGTGAACTAGTGTCTGTAACTGAACTATATTGATCTGGTACCTATTGCTGACATCTTGGTGGACTGGTTAGGTGACCTAGTGTCTGTAACTGAACCATATTGATCTGGTACCTATTGCTGACATCTTGGTGGACTGGTTAGGTGAACTAGTGTCTGTAACTGAACTATATTGATCTGGTACCTATTGCTGACATCTTGGTGGACTGGTTAGGTGAACTAGTGTCTGTAACTGAACCATATTGATCTGGTACCTATTGCTGACATCTTGGTGGACTGGTTAGGTGAACTAGTGTCTGTAACTGAACTATATTGATCTGGTACCTATTGCTGACATCTTGGTGGACTGGTTAGGTGAACTAGTGTCTGTAACTGAACTAAATTGATCTGGTACCTATTAGTGACTCTTGGTGGACTGGTTAGGTGAACTAGTGTCTGTAACTGAACTATATTGATCTGGTACCTATTGCTGACATCTTGGTGGACTGGTTAGGTGAACTAGTGTCTGTAACTGAACCATATTGATCTGGTACCTATTAGTGACATCTTGGTGGACTGGTTAGGTGAACTAGTGTCTGTAACTGAACTATATTGATCTGGTACCTATTGCTGACATCTTGGTGGACTGGTTAGGTAAACTAGTGTCTGTAACTGAACTATATTGATCTGGTACCTATTAGTGACATCTTGGTGGACTGGTTAGGTAAACTAGTGTCTGTAACTGAACTATATTGATCTGGTACCTATTGCTGACATCTTGGTGGACTGGTTAGGTGAACTAGTGTCTGTAACTGAACTATATTGATCTGGTACCTATTAGTGACCTCTTGGTGGACTGGTTAGGTGAACTAGTGTCTGTAACTGAACTATATTGATCTGGTACCTATTGCTGACATCTTGGTGGACTGGTTAGGTGAACTAGTGTCTGTAACTGAACTAAATTGATCTGGTACCTATTAGTGACATCTTGGTGGACTGGTTAGGTGAACTAGTGTCTGTAACTGAACCATATTGATCTGGTACCTATTGCTGACATCTTGGTGGACTGGTTAGGTGAACTAGTGTCTGTAACTGAACCATATTGATCTGGTACCTATTAGTGACATCTTGGTGGACTGGTTAGGGTGAACTAGTGTCTGTAACTGAACTATATTGATCTGGTACCTATTAGTGACATCTTGGTGGACTGGTTAGGTGAACTAGTGTCTGTAACTGAACTATATTGATCTGGTACCTATTGCTGACATCTTGGTGGACTGGTTAGGTGAACTAGTGTCTGTAACTGAACTAAATTGATCTGGTACCTATTGCTGACATCTTGGTGGACTGGTTAGGTGAACTAGTGTCTGTAACTGAACTATATTGATCTGGTACCTATTGCTGACATCTTGGTGGACTGGTTAGGTAAACTAGTGTCTGTAACTGAACTATATTGATCTGGTACCTATTGCTGACATCTTGGTGGACTGGTTAGGTGAACTAGTGTCTGTAACTGAACTATATTGATCTGGTACCTATTAGTGACATCTTGGTGGACTGTTAGGTGAACTAGTGTCTGTAACTGAACTATATTGATCTGGTACCTATTGCTTAGACCATCTTGGTGGACTGGTTAGGTGAACTAGTGTCTGTAACTGAACTATATTGATCTGGTACCTATTGCTGACATCTTGGTGGACTGGTTAGGTGAACTAGTGTCTGTAACTGAACCATATTGATCTGGTACCTATTGCTGACATCTTGGTGGACTGGTTAGGTGAACTAGTGTCTGTAACTGAACCATATTGATCTGGTACCTATTGCTGACATCTTGGTGGACTGGTTAGGTGAACTAGTGTCTGTAACTGAACTATATTGATCTGGTACCTATTAGTGACATCTTGGTGACTGGTTAGGTGAACTAGGTGTCTGTAACTGAACTATATTGATCTGGTACCTATAGTGACATCTTGGTGGACTGGTTAGGTGAACTAGTTGTCTGTAACTGAAACTATATTGATCTGGTACCTATTGCTGACATCTTGGTGGACTGGTTAGGTGACCTAGTGTCTGTAACTGAACCATATTGATCTGGTACCTATTGCTGACATCTTGGTGGACTGGTTAGGTAAACTAGTGTCTGTAACTGAACTATATTGATCTGGTACCTATTGCTGACATCTTGGTGGACTGGTTAGGTGAACTAGTGTCTGTAACTGAACTATATTGATCTGGTACCTATTGCTGACATCTTGGTGGACTGGTTAGGTGAACTAGTGTCTGTAACTGAACTATATTGATCTGGTACCTATTGCTGACATCTTGGTGGACTGGTTAGGTGAACTAGTGTCTGTAACTGAACTATATTGATCTGGTACCTATTAGTGACATCTTGGTGGACTGGTTAGGTGAACTAGTGTCTGTAACTGAACTATATTGATCTGGTACCTATTGCTAACATCTTGGTGGACTGGTTAGGTGGAACTAGTGTCTGTAACTGAACTATATTGATCTGGCTACCTATTGCTGACATCTTGGTGGACTGGTTAGGTGAACTAGTGTCTGTAACTGAACTATATTGATCTGGTACCTATTGCTGACATCTTGGTGGACTGGTTAGGTGAACTAGTGTCTGTAACTGAACTATATTGATCTGGTACCTATTGCTGACATCTTGGTGGACTGGTTAGGTGACCTAGTGTCTGTAACTGAACCATATTGATCTGGTACCTATTGCTGACATCTTGGTGGACTGGTTAGGTGAACTAGTGTCTGTAACTGAACTATATTGATCTGGTACCTATTGCTGACATCTTGGTGGACTGGTTAGGTGAACTAGTGTCTGTAACTGAACCATATTGATCTGGTACCTATTGCTGACATCTTGGTGGACTGGTTAGGTGAACTAGTGTCTGTAACTGAACTATATTGATCTGGTACCTATTGCTGACATCTTGGTGGACTGGTTAGGTGAACTAGTGTCTGTAACTGAACTAAATTGATCTGGTACCTATTAGTGACATCTTGGTGGACTGGTTAGGTGAACTAGTGTCTGTAACTGAACTATATTGATCTGGTACCTATTGCTGACATCTTGGTGGACTGGTTAGGTGAACTAGTGTCTGTAACTGAACCATATTGATCTGGTACCTATTAGTGACATCTTGGTGGACTGGTTAGGTGAACTAGTGTCTGTAACTGAACCATATTGATCTGGTACCTATTAGTGACATCTTGGTGGACTGGTTAGGTGAACTAGTGTCTGTAACTGAACTATATTGATCTGGTACCTATTAGTGACATCTTGGTGGACTGGTTAGGTGAACTAGTGTCTGTAACTGAACTATATTGATCTGGTACCTATTGCTGACATCTTGGTGGACTGGTTAGGTGAACTAGTGTCTGTAACTGAACTAAATTGATCTGGTACCTATTGCTGACATCTTGGTGGACTGGTTAGGTGAACTAGTGTCTGTAACTGAACTATATTGATCTGGTACCTATTGCTGACATCTTGGTGGACTGGTTAGGTAAACTAGTGTCTGTAACTGAACTATATTGATCTGGTACCTATTGCTGACATCTTGGTGGACTGGTTAGGTGAACTAGTGTCTGTAACTGAACTATATTGATCTGGTACCTATTAGTGACATCTTGGTGGACTGGTTAGGTGAACTAGTGTCTGTAACTGAACTATATTGATCTGGTACCTATTGCTAACATCTTGGTGGACTGGTTAGGTGAACTAGTGTCTGTAACTGAACTATATTGATCTGGTACCTATTGCTGACATCTTGGTGGACTGGTTAGGTGAACTAGTGTCTGTAACTGAACTATATTGATCTGGTACCTATTAGTGACATCTTGGTGGACTGGTTAGGTGAACTAGTGTCTGTAACTGAACTATATTGATCTGGTACCTATTGCTAACATCTTGGTGGACTGGTTAGGTGAACTAGTGTCTGTAACTGAACTATATTGATCTGGTACCTATTAGTGACATCTTGGTGGACTGGTTAGGTGAACTAGTGTCTGTAACTGAACTATATTGATCTGGTACCTATT
Organism: Eledone cirrhosa; assembly: GCA_964016885.1. Taxonomy (NCBI): domain Eukaryota; kingdom Metazoa; phylum Mollusca; class Cephalopoda; order Octopoda; family Eledonidae; genus Eledone; species Eledone cirrhosa. The sequence goes on from OZ024741.1 coordinate 295,895,618, forward strand.
GCTGACATCTTGGTGGACTGGTTAGGTGAACTAGTGTCTGTAACTGAACTATATTGATCTGGTACCTATTAGTGACATCTTGGTGGACTGGTTAGGTGAACTAGTGTCTGTAACTGAACTATATTGATCTGGTACCTATTGCTGACATCTTGGTGGACTGGTTAGGTGAAGTAGTGTCTGTAACTGAACTATATTGATCTGGTACCTATTGCTAACATCTTGGTGGACTGGTTAGGTGAACTAGTGTCTGTAACTGAACTATATTGATCTGGTACCTATTAGTGACATCTTGGTGGACTGGTTAGGTGAACTAGTGTCTGTAACTGAACTATATTGATCTGGTACCTATTGCTGACATCTTGGTGGACTGGTTAGGTGAACTAGTGTCTGTAACTGAACTATATTGATCTGGTACCTATTAGTGACATCTTGGTGGACTGGTTAGGTGAACTAGTGTCTGTAACTGAACTATATTGATCTGGTACCTATTGCTGACATCTTGGTGGACTGGTTAGGTGAACTAGTGTCTGTAACTGAACTATATTGATCTGGTACCTATTAGTGACATCTTGGTGGACTGGTTAGGTGAACTAGTGTCTGTAACTGAACTATATTGATCTGGTACCTATTAGTGACATCTTGGTGGACTGGTTAGGTGAACTAGTGTCTGTAACTGAACTATATTGATCTGGTACCTATTGCTAACATCTTGGTGGACTGGTTAGGTGAACTAGTGTCTGTAACTGAACCATATTGATCTGGTACCTATTGCTGACATCTTGGTGGACTGGTTAGGTAAACTAGTGTCTGTAACTGAACTAAATTGATCTGGTACCTATTGCTGACATCTTGGTGGACTGGTTAGGGGAACTAGTGTCTGTAACTGAACTATATTGATCTGGTACCTATTAGTGACATCTTGGTGGACTGGTTAGGTGAACTAGTGTCTGTAACTGAACTAAATTGATCTGGTACCTATTGATGACATCTTGGTGGACTGGTTAGGTGAACTAGTGTCTGTAACTGAACTATATTGATCTGGTACCTATTAGTGACATCTTGGTGGACTGGTTAGGTGAACTAGTGTCTGTAACTGAACTATATTGATCTGGTACCTATTGCTGACATCTTGGTGGACTGGTTAGGTGAACTAGTGTCTGTAACTGAACTATATTGATCTGGTACCTATTAGTGACATCTTGGTGGACTGGTTAGGTGAACTAGTGTCTGTAACTGAACTATATTGATCTGGTACCTATTAGTGACATCTTGGTGGACTGGTTAGGTGAACTAGTGTCTGTAACTGAACTTTATTGATCTGGTACCTATTGCTAACATCTTGGTGGACTGGTTAGGTGAACTAGTGTCTGTAACTGAACCATATTGATCTGGTACCTATTGCTGACATCTTGGTGGACTGGTTAGGTAAACTAGTGTCTGTAACTGAACTAAATTGATCTGGTACCTATTGCTGACATCTTGGTGGACTGGTTAGGTGAACTAGTGTCTGTAACTGAACTATATTGATCTGGTACCTATTGCTGACATCTTGGTGGACTGGTTAGGTGAACTAGTGTCTGTAACTGAACCATATTGATCTGGTACCTATTGCTGACATCTTGGTGGACTGGTTAGGTGAACTAGTGTCTGTAACTGAACCATATTGATCTGGTACCTATTGCTGACATCTTGGTGGACTGGTTAGGTGAACTAGTGTCTGTAACTGAACCATATTGATCTGGTACCTATTGCTAACATCTTGGTGGACTGGTTAGGTGAACTAGTGTCTGTAACTGAACCATATTGATCTGGTACCTATTAGTGACATCTTGGTGGACTGGTTAGGTAAACTAGTGTCTGTAACTGAACCATATTGATCTGGTACCTATTAGTGACATCTTGGTGGACTGGTTAGGTGAACTAGTGTCTGTAACTGAACTAAATTGATCTGGTACCTATTGCTGACATCTTGGTGGACTGGTTAGGTGAACTAGTGTCTGTAACTGAACCATATTGATCTGGTACCTATTGCTGACATCTTGGTGGACTGGTTAGGTGAACTAGTGTCTGTAACTGAACTATATTGATCTGGTACCTATTAGTGACATCTTGGTGGACTGGTTAGGTGAACTAGTGTCTGTAACTGAACTATATTGATCTGGTACCTATTGCTAACATCTTGGTGGACTGGTTAGGTGAACTAGTGTCTGTAACTGAACTATATTGATCTGGTACCTATTGCTGACATCTTGGTGGACTGGTTAGGTGAACTAGTGTCTGTAACTGAACTATATTGATCTGGTACCTATTAGTGACATCTTGGTGGACTGGTTAGGTGAACTAGTGTCTGTAACTGAACTATATTGATCTGGTACCTATTGCTAACATCTTGGTGGACTGGTTAGGTGAACTAGTGTCTGTAACTGAACTATATTGATCTGGTACCTATTAGTGACATCTTGGTGGACTGGTTAGGTGAACTAGTGTCTGTAACTGAACTATATTGATCTGGTACCTATTGCTGACATCTTGGTGGACTGGTTAGGTGAACTAGTGTCTGTAACTGAACTATATTGATCTGGTACCTATTAGTGACATCTTGGTGGACTGGTTAGGTGAACTAGTGTCTGTAACTGAACTATATTGATCTGGTACCTATTGCTGACATCTTGGTGGACTGGTTAGGTGAAGTAGGGTCTGTAACTGAACTATATTGATCTGGTACCTATTGCTAACATCTTGGTGGACTGGTTAGGTGAACTAGTGTCTGTAACTGAACTATATTGATCTGGTACCTATTAGTGACATCTTGGTGGACTGGTTAGGTGAACTAGTGTCTGTAACTGAACTATATTGATCTGGTACCTATTGCTGACATCTTGGTGGACTGGTTAGGTGAACTAGTGTCTGTAACTGAACTATATTGATCTGGTACCTATTAGTGACATCTTGGTGGACTGGTTAGGTGAACTAGTGTCTGTAACTGAACTATATTGATCTGGTACCTATTGCTGACATCTTGGTGGACTGGTTAGGTGAACTAGTGTCTGTAACTGAACTATATTGATCTGGTACCTATTAGTGACATCTTGGTGGACTGGTTAGGTGAACTAGTGTCTGTAACTGAACTATATTGATCTGGTACCTATTAGTGACATCTTGGTGGACTGGTTAGGTGAACTAGTGTCTGTAACTGAACTATATTGATCTGGTACCTATTGCTAACATCTTGGTGGACTGGTTAGGTGAACTAGTGTCTGTAACTGAACCATATTGATCTGGTACCTATTGCTGACATCTTGGTGGACTGGTTAGGTAAACTAGTGTCTGTAACTGAACTAAATTGATCTGGTACCTATTGCTGACATCTTGGTGGACTGGTTAGGGGAACTAGTGTCTGTAACTGAACTATATTGATCTGGTACCTATTAGTGACATCTTGGTGGACTGGTTAGGTGAACTAGTGTCTGTAACTGAACTAAATTGATCTGGTACCTATTGATGACATCTTGGTGGACTGGTTAGGTGAACTAGTGTCTGTAACTGAACTATATTGATCTGGTACCTATTAGTGACATCTTGGTGGACTGGTTAGGTGAACTAGTGTCTGTAACTGAACTATATTGATCTGGTACCTATTGCTGACATCTTGGTGGACTGGTTAGGTGAACTAGTGTCTGTAACTGAACTATATTGATCTGGTACCTATTAGTGACATCTTGGTGGACTGGTTAGGTGAACTAGTGTCTGTAACTGAACTATATTGATCTGGTACCTATTAGTGACATCTTGGTGGACTGGTTAGGTGAACTAGTGTCTGTAACTGAACTTTATTGATCTGGTACCTATTGCTAACATCTTGGTGGACTGGTTAGGTGAACTAGTGTCTGTAACTGAACCATATTGATCTGGTACCTATTGCTGACATCTTGGTGGACTGGTTAGGTAAACTAGTGTCTGTAACTGAACTAAATTGATCTGGTACCTATTGCTGACATCTTGGTGGACTGGTTAGGTGAACTAGTGTCTGTAACTGAACTATATTGATCTGGTACCTATTGCTGACATCTTGGTGGACTGGTTAGGTGAACTAGTATCTGTAACTGAACCATATTGATCTGGTACCTATTGCTGACATCTTGGTGGACTGGTTAGGTGAACTAGTGTCTGTAACTGAACCATATTGATCTGGTACCTATTGCTGACATCTTGGTGGACTGGTTAGGTGAACTAGTGTCTGTAACTGAACCATATTGATCTGGTACCTATTGCTAACATCTTGGTGGACTGGTTAGGTGAACTAGTGTCTGTAACTGAACCATATTGATCTGGTACCTATTAGTGACATCTTGGTGGACTGGTTAGGTAAACTAGTGTCTGTAACTGAACCATATTGATCTGGTACCTATTAGTGACATCTTGGTGGACTGGTTAGGTGAACTAGTGTCTGTAACTGAACTAAATTGATCTGGTACCTATTGCTGACATCTTGGTGGACTGGTTAGGTGAACTAGTGTCTGTAACTGAACTATATTGATCTGGTACCTATTAGTGACATCTTGGTGGACTGGTTAGGTGAACTAGTGTCTGTAACTGAACTATATTGATCTGGTACCTATTAGTGACATCTTGGTGGACTGGTTAGGTGAACTAGTGTCTGTAACTGAACCATATTGATCTGGTACCTATTGCTGACATCTTGGTGGACTGGTTAGGTGAACTAGTGTCTGTAACTGAACTATATTGATCTGGTACCTATTGCTGACATCTTGGTGGACTGGTTGGGTGAACTAGTGTATGTAACTGAATTAAATTGATCTGGTACCTATTGCTGACATCTTGGTGGACTGGTTAGGTGAACTAGTGTCTGTAACTGAACTATATTGATCTGGTACCTATTGCTGACATCTTGGTGGACTGGTTAGGTGAATTAGTGTATGTAACTGAATTAAATTGATCTGGTACCTATTAGTGACATCTTGGTGGACTGGTTAGGTGAACTAGTGTCTGTAACTGAACTATATTGATCTGGTACCTATTGCTGACATCTTGGTGGACTGGTTAGGTAAACTAGTGTCTGTAACTGAACTAAATTGATCTGGTACCTATTAGTGACATCTTGGTGGACTGGATAGGTGAACTAGTGTCTGTAACTGAACCATATTGATCTGGTACCTATTGCTGACATCTTGGTGGACTGGTTAAGTAAACTAGTGTCTGTAACTGAACTATATTGATCTGGTACCTATTAGTGACATCTTGGTGGACTGGTTAGGTGAACTAGTGTCTGTAACTGAACCATATTGATCTGGTACCTATTGCTAACATCTTGGTGGACTGGTTAGGTGAACTAGTGTCTGTAACTGAACTATATTGATCTGGTACCTATTAGTGACATCTTGGTGGACTGGTTAGGTGAACTAGTGTCTGTAACTGAACCATATTGATCTGGTACCTATTGCTGACATCTTGGTGGACTGGTTAGGTGAACTAGTGTCTGTAACTGAACTATATTGATCTGGTACCTACTAGTGACATCTTGGTGGACTGGTTAGGTGAACTAGTGTCTGTAACTGAACTAAATTGATCTGGTACCTATTAGTGACATCTTGGTGGACTGGTTAGGTGAACTAGTGTCTGTAACTGAACTATATTGATCTGGTACCTATTGCTGACATCTTGGTGGACTGGTTAGGTGAACTAGTGTCTGTAACTGAACTATATTGATCTGGTACCTATTGCTGACATCTTGGTGGACTGGTTAGGTGAACTAGTGTCTGTAACTGAACTATATTGATCTGGTACCTATTAGTGACATCTTGGTGGACTGGTTAGGTGAACTAGTGTCTGTAACTGAACTAAATTGATCTGGTACCTATTAGTGACATCTTGGTGGATTGGTTAGGTGAACTAGTGTCTGTAACTGAACTATATTGATCTGGTACCTATTGCTAACATCTTGGTGGACTGGTTAGGTAAACTAGTGTCTGTAACTGAACTATATTGATCTGGTACCTATTGCTGACATCTTGGTGGACTGGTTAGGTGAACTAGTGTCTGTAACTGAACCATATTGATCTGGTACCTATTGCTGACATCTTGGTGGACTGGTTAGGTGAACTAGTGTCTGTAACTGAACTAAATTGATCTGGTACCTATTAGTGACATCTTGGTGGACTGGTTAGGTGAACTAGTGTCTGTAACTGAACTATATTGATCTGGTACCTATTAGTGACATCTTGGTGGACTGGTTAGGTGAACTAGTGTCTGTAACTGAACTAAATTGATCTGGTACCTATTAGTGACATCTTGGTGGACTGGTTAGGTGAACTAGTGTCTGTAACTGAACTATATTGATCTGGTACCTATTAGTGACATCTTGGTGGACTGGTTAGGTGAACTAGTGTCTGTAACTGAACTATATTGATCTGGTACCTATTAGTGACATCTTGGTGGACTGGTTAGGTGAACTAGTGTCTGTAACTGAACTATATTGATCTGGTACCTATTAGTGACATCTTGGTGGACTGGTTAGGTGAACTAGTGTCTGTAACTGAACTAAATTGATCTGGTACCTATTAGTGACATCTTGGTGGACTGGTTAGGTGAACTAGTGTCTGTAACTGAACTATATTGATCTGGTACCTATTAGTGACATCTTGGTGGACTGGTTAGGTGAACTAGTGTCTGTAACTGAACTAAATTGATCTGGTACCTATTAGTGACATCTTGGTGGACTGGTTAGGTGAACTAGTGTCTGTAACTGAACTATATTGATCTGGTACCTATTAGTGACATCTTGGTGGACTGGTTAGGTGAACTAGTGTCTGTAACTGAACTATATTGATCTGGTACCTGTTGCTGACATCTTGGTGGACTGGTTAGGTGAACTAGTGTCTGTAACTGAACTATATTGATCTGGTACCTATTGCTGACATCTTGGTGGACTGGTTAGGTGAACTAGTGTCTGTAACTGAACTATATTGATCTGGTACCTATTGCTGACATCTTGGTGGACTGGTTAGGTGAACTAGTGTCTGTAACTGAACCATATTGATCTGGTACCTATTGCTGACATCTTGGTGGACTGGTTAGGTGAACTAGTGTCTGTAACTGAACTATATTGATCTGGTACCTATTGCTGACATCTTGGTGGACTGGTTAGGTGAACTAGTGTCTGTAACTGAACTAAATTGATCTGGTACCTATTAGTGACATCTTGGTGGACTGGTTAGGTGAACTAGTGTCTGTAACTGAACTAAATTGATCTGGTACCTATTAGTGACATCTTGGTGGATTGATTAGGTGAACTAGTGTCTGTAACTGAACTATATTGATCTGGTACCTATTGCTAACATCTTGGTGGACTGGTTAGGTAAACTAGTGTCTGTAACTGAACTATATTGATCTGGTACCTATTGCTGACATCTTGGTGGACTGGTTAGGTGAACTAGTGTCTGTAACTGAACCATATTGATCTGGTACCTATTGCTGACATCTTGGTGGACTGGTTAGGTGAACTAGTGTCTGTAACTGAACTATATTGATCTGGTACCTATTGCTGACATCTTGGTGGACTGGTTAGGTGAACTAGTGTCTGTAACTGAACTATATTGATCTGGTACCTATTGCTGACATCTTGGTGGACTGGTTAGGTGAACTAGTGTCTGTAACTGAACTATATTGATCTGGTACCTATTGCTGACATCTTGGTGGACTGGTTAGGTGAACTAGTGTCTGTAACTGAACCATATTGATCTGGTACCTATTGCTGACATCTTGGTGGACTGGTTAGGTGAACTAGTGTCTGTAACTGAACTATATTGATCTGGTACCTATTGCTGACATCTTGGTGGACTGGTTAGGTGAACTAGTGTCTGTAACTGAACTATATTGATCTGGTACCTATTGCTGACATCTTGGTGGACTGGTTAGGTGAACTAGTGTCTGTAACTGAACTATATTGATCTGGTACCTATTGCTGACATCTTGGTGGACTGGTTAGGTGAACTAGTGTCTGTAACTGAACCATATTGATCTGGTACCTATTGCTGACATCTTGGTGGACTGGTTAGGTGAACTAGTGTCTGTAACTGAACTATATTGATCTGGTACCTATTGCTGACATCTTGGTGGACTGGTTAGGTGAACTAGTGTCTGTAACTGAACTAAATTGATCTGGTACCTATTAGTGACATCTTGGTGGACTGTTTAGGTGAACTAGTGTCTGTAACTGAACTAAATTGATCTGGTACCTATTAGTGACATCTTGGTGGATTGGTTAGGTGAACTAGTGTCTGTAACTGAACTATATTGATCTGGTACCTATTGCTAACATCTTGGTGGACTGGTTAGGTAAACTAGTGTCTGTAACTGAACTATATTGATCTGGTACCTATTGCTGACATCTTGGTGGACTGGTTAGGTGAACTAGTGTCTGTAACTGAACCATATTGATCTGGTACCTATTGCTGACATCTTGGTGGACTGGTTAGGTGAACTAGTGTCTGTAACTGAACTATATTGATCTGGTACCTATTGCTGACATCTTGGTGGACTGGTTAGGTGAACTAGTGTCTGTAACTGAACCATATTGATCTGGTACCTATTGCTGACATCTTGGTGGACTGGTTAGGTGAACTAGTGTCTGTAACTGAACTATATTGATCTGGTACCTATTGCTGACATCTTGGTGGACTGGTTAGGTGAACTAATGTCTGTAACTGAACTATATTGATCTGGTACCTATTAGTGACATCTTGGTGGACTGGTTAGGTGAACTAGTGTCTGTAACTGAACTAAATTGATCTGGTACCTATTAGTGACATCTTGGTGGACTGGTTAGGTGAACTAGTGTCTGTAACTGAACCATATTGATCTGGTACCTATTAGTGACATCTTGGTGGACTGGTTAGGTGAACTAGTGTCTGTAACTGAACTATATTGATCTGGTACCTATTAGTGACATCTTGGTGGACTGGTTAGGTGAACTAGTGTCTGTAACTGAACTAAATTGATCTGGTACCTATTAGTGACATCTTGGTGGACTGGTTAGGTGAACTAGTGTCAGTAACTGAACTATATTGATCTGGTACCTATTGCTGACATCTTGGTGGACTGGTTAGGTGAACTAGTGTCTGTAACTGAATTAAATTGATCTGGTACCTATTAGTGACATCTTGGTGGACTGGTTAGGTGAACTAGTGTCTGTAACTGAACCATATTGATCTGGTACCTATTAGTGACATCTTGGTGGACTGGTTAGGTGAACTAGTGTCTGTAACTGAACCATATTGATCTGGTACCTATTGCTGACATCTTGGTGGACTGGTTAGGTGAACTAGTGTCTGTAACTGAACCATATTGATCTGGTACCTATTGCTGACATCTTGGTGGACTGGTTAGGTGAACTAGTGTCTGTAACTGAACTATATTGATCTGGTACCTATTGCTGACATCTTGGTGGACTGGCTAGGTGAACTAGTGTCTGTAACTGTACTAAATTGATCTGGTACCTATTAGTGACATCTTGGTGGACTGGTTAGGTGAACTAGTGTCTGTAACTGAACCATATTGATCTGGTACCTATTGCTGACATCTTGGTGGACTGGTTAGGTGAACTAGTGTCTGTAACTGAACCATATTGATCTGGTACCTATTGCTGACATCTTGGTGGACTGGTTAGGTGAACTAGTGTCTGTAACTGAACTATATTGATCTGGTACCTATTGCTGACATCTTGGTGGACTGGCTAGGTGAACTAGTGTCTGTAACTGTACTAAATTGATCTGGTACCTATTAGTGACATCTTGGTGGACTGGTTAGGTGAACTAGTGTCTGTAACTGAACCATATTGATCTGGTACCTATTGCTGACATCTTGGTGGACTGGTTAGGTAAACTAGTGTCTGTAACTGAACTATATTGATCTGGTACCTATTGCTGACATCTTGGTGGACTGGTTAGGTGAACTAGTGTCTGTAACTGAACTATATTGATCTGGTACCTATTGCTGACATCTTGGTGGACTGGTTAGGTAAACTAGTGTCTGTAACTGAACTAAATTGATCTGGTACCTATTGCTGACATCTTGGTGGACTGGTTAGGTGAACTAGTGTCTGTAACTGAACTATATTGATCTGGTACCTATTGCTGACATCTTGGTGGACTGGTTAGGTGAACTAGTGTCTGTAACTGAACTATATTGATCTGGTACCTATTGCTGACATCTTGGTGGACTGGTTAGGTGAACTAGTGTCTGTAACTGAACCATATTGATCTGGTACCTATTGCTGACATCTTGGTGGACTGGTTAAGTAAACTAGTGTCTGTAACTGAACTATATTGATCTGGTACCTATTAGTGACATCTTGGTGGACTGGTTAGGTGAACTAGTGTCTGTAACTGAACCATATTGATCTGGTACCTATTGCTAACATCTTGGTGGACTGGTTAGGTGAACTAGTGTCTGTAACTGAACTAAATTGATCTGGTACCTATTAGTGACATCTTGGTGGACTGGTTAGGTAAACTAGTGTCTGTAACTGAACTATATTGATCTGGTACCTATTGCTGACATCTTGGTGGACTGGTTAGGTGAACTAGTGTCTGTAACTGAACCATATTGATCTGGTACCTATTGCTGACATCTTGGTGAACTGGTTAGGTGAACTAGTGTCTGTAACTGAACTATATTGATCTGGTACCTATTGCTGACATCTTGGTGGACTGGTTAGGTGAACTAGTGTCTGTAACTGAACTATATTGATCTGGTACCTATTAGTGACATCTTGGTGGACTGGTTAGGTGAACTAGTGTCTGTAACTGAACTATATTGATCTGGTACCTATTGCTGACATCTTGGTGGACTGGTTAGGTGAACTAGTGTCTGTAACTGAACTAAATTGATCTGGTACCTATTAGTGACATCTTGGTGGACTGGTTAGGTGAACTAGTGTCTGTAACTGAACCATATTGATCTGGTACCTATTAGTGACATCTTGGTGGACTGGTTAGGTGAACTAGTGTCTGTAACTGAACTAAATTGATCTGGTACCTATTAGTGACATCTTGGTGGACTGGTTAGGTGAACTAGTGTCTGTAACTGAACCATATTGATCTGGTACCTATTAGTGACATCTTGGTGGACTGGTTAGGTGAACTAGTGTCTGTAACTGAACTATATTGATCTGGTACCTATTAGTGAAGTCTTGGTGGACTGGTTAGGTGCACTAGTGTCTGTAACTGAACCATATTGATCTGGTACCTATTAGTGACATCTTGGTGGACTGGTTAGGTGAACTAGTGTCTGTAACTGAACTATATTGATCTGGTACCTATTAGTGACATCTTGGTGGACTGGTTAGGTGAACTAGTGTCTGTAACTGAACTATATTGATCTGGTACCTATTAGTGACATCTTGGTGGACTGGTTAGGTGAACTAGTGTCTGTAACTGAACTATATTGATCTGGTACCTATTGCTGACATCTTGGTGGACTGGTTAGGTGAACTAGTGTCTGTAACTGAACCATATTGATCTGGTACCTATTGCTGACATCTTGGTGGACTGGCTAGGTGAACTAGTGTCTGTAACTGAACTATATTGATCTGGTACCTATTGCTAACATCTTGGTGGACTGGTTAGGTAAACTAGTGTCTGTAACTGAACTATATTGATCTGGTACCTATTGCTGACATCTTGGTGGACTGGTTAGGTGAACTAATGTCTGTAACTGAACTAAATTGATCTGGTACCTATTGCTAACATCTTGGTGGACTGGTTAGGTAAACTAGTGTCTGTAACTGAACCATATTGATCTGGTACCTATTGCTGACATCTTGGTGGACTGGCTAGGTGAACTAGTGTCTGTAACTGAACTATATTGATCTGGTACCTATTGCTGACATCTTGGTGGACTGGCTAGGTGAACTAGTGTCTGTAACTGTACTAAATTGATCTGGTACCTATTAGTGACATCTTGGTGGACTGGTTAGGTGAACTAGTGTCTGTAACTGAACCATATTGATCTGGTACCTATTGCTGACATCTTGGTGGACTGGCTAGGTGAACTAGTGTCTGTAACTGAACTATATTGATCTGGTACCTATTAGTGACATCTTGGTGGACTGGTTAGGTGAACTAGTGTCTGTAACTGAACTATATTGATCTGGTACCTATTGCTGACATCTTGGTGGACTGGCTAGGTGAACTAGTGTCTGTAACTGAACTATATTGATCTGGTACCTATTAGTGACATCTTGGTGGACTGGTTAGGTGAACTAGTGTCTGTAACTGAACCATATTGATCTGGTACCTATTGCTGACATCTTGGTGGACTGGCTAGGTGAACTAGTGTCTGTAACTGAACTATATTGATCTGGTACCTATTAGTGACATCTTGGTGGACTGGTTAGGTGAACTAGTGTCTGTAACTGAACTATATTGATCTGGTACCTATTGCTGACATCTTGGTGGACTGGTTAGGTGAACTAGTGTCTGTAACTGAACTATATTGATCTGGTACCTATTGCTGACATCTTGGTGGACTGGTTAGGTGAACTAGTGTCTGTAACTGAACTATATTGATCTGGTACCTATTGCTGACATCTTGGTGGACTGGCTAGGTGAACTAGTGTCTGTAACTGTACTAAATTGATCTGGTACCTATTAGTGACATCTTGGTGGACTGGTTAGGTAAACTAGTGTCTGTAACTGAACTAAATTGATCTGGTACCTATTGCTGACATCTTGGTGGACTGGCTAGGTGAACTAGTGTCTGTAACTGAACTAAATTGATCTGGTACCTATTAGTGACATCTTGGTGGACTGGTTAGGTGAACTAGTGTCTGTTAATGAACTATATTGATCTGGTACCTATTGCTGACATCTTGGTGGACTGGTTAGGTGAACTAGTGTCTGTAACTGAACTAAATTGATCTGGTACCTATTGCTGACATCTTGGTGGACTGGTTAGGTTAACTAGTGTCTGTAACTGAACTAAATTGATCTGGTACCTATTAGTGACATCTTGGTGGACTGGTTAGGTGAACTAGTGTCTGTAACTGAACTAAATTGATCTGGTACCTATTGCTGACATCTTGGTGGACTGGTTAGGTGAACTAGTGTCTGTAACTGAACTAAATTGATCTGGTACCTATTGCTGACATCTTGGTGGACTGGTTAGGTAAACTAGTGTCTGTAACTGAACTAAATTGATCTGGTACCTATTAGTGACATCTTGGTGGACTGGTTAGGTGAACTAGTGTCTGTAACTGAACTATATTGATCTGGTACCTATTAGTGACATCTTGGTGGACTGGTTAGGTGAACTAGTGTCTGTAACTGAACTATATTGATCTGGTACCTATTGCTGACATCTTGGTGGACTGGCTAGGTGAACTAGTGTCTGTAACTGTACTAAATTGATCTGGTACCTATTAGTGACATCTTGGTGGACTGGTTAGGTGAACTAGTGTCTGTAACTGAACTAAATTGATCTGGTACCTATTGCTGACATCTTGGTGGACTGGTTAGGTAAACTAGTGTCTGTAACTGAACTAAATTGATCTGGTACCTATTAGTGACATCTTGGTGGACTGGTTAGGTGAACTAGTGTCTGTAACTGAACTATATTGATCTGGTACCTATTAGTGACATCTTGGTGGACTGGTTAGGTGAACTAGTGTCTGTAACTGAACTATATTGATCTGGTACCTATTGCGGACATCTTGGTGGACTGGTTAGGTGAACTAGTGTCTGTAACTGAACTATATTGATCTGGTACCTATTGCTGACATCTTGGTGGACTGGCTAGGTGAACTAGTGTCTGTAACTGAACTATATTGATCTGGTACCTATTAGTGACATCTTGGTGGACTGGTTAGGTGAACTAGTGTCTGTAACTGAACTAAATTGATCTGGTACCTATTGCTGACATCTAGGTGGACTGGTTAGGTAAACTAGTGTCTGTAACTGAACTAAATTGATCTGGTACCTATTAGTGACATCTTGGTGGACTGGTTAGGTGAACTAGTGTCTGTAACTGAACTATATTGATCTGGTACCTATTAGTGACATCTTGGTGAACTAGTGTCTGTAACTCTACTAAATTGATCTGGTACCTATTAGTGACATCTTGGTGGACTGGTTAGGTGAACTAGTGTCTGTAACTGAACTAAATTGATCTGGTACCTATTGCTGACATCTTGGTGGACTGGTTAGGTAAACTAGTGTCTGTAACTGAACTAAATTGATCTGGTACCTATTAGTGACATCTTGGTGGACTGGTTAGGTGAACTAGTGTCTGTAACTGAACTATATTGATCTGGTACCTATTAGTGACATCTTGGTGGACTGGTTAGGTGAACTAGTGTCTGTAACTGAACTATATTGATCTGGTACCTATTGCTGACATCTTGGTGGACTGGTTAGGTGAACTAGTGTCTGTAACTGAACTAAATTGATCTGGTACCTATTAGTGACATCTTGGTGGACTGGTTAGGTGAACTAGTGTCTGTAACTGAACTATATTGATCTGGTACCTATTAGTGACATCTTGGTGGACTGGTTAGGTGAACTAGTGTCTGTAACTGAACTATATTGATCTGGTACCTATTAGTGACATCTTGGTGGACTGGCTAGGTGAACTAGTGTCTGTAACTGTACTAAATTGATCTGGTACCTATTAGTGACATCTTGGTGGACTGGTTAGGTGAACTAGTGTCTGTAACTGAACTATATTGATCTGGTACCTATTGCTGACATCTTGGTGGACTGGTTAGGTGAACTAGTGTCTGTAACTGAACTATATTGATCTGGTACCTATTAGTGACATCTTGGTGGACTGGTTAGGTGAACTAGTGTCTGTAACTGAACTATATTGATCTGGTACCTATTAGTGACATCTTGGTGGACTGGTTAGGTGAACTAGTGTCTGTAACTGAACTATATTGATCTGGTACCTATTAGTGACATCTTGGTGGACTGGTTAGGTGAACTAGTGTCAGTAACTGAACTATATTGATCTGGTACCTATTAGTGACATCTTGGTGGACTGGTTAGGTGAACTAGTGTCTGTAACTGTACTAAATTGATCTGGTACCTATTAGTGACATCTTGGTGGACTGGTTAGGTGAACTAGTGTCTGTAACTGAACTAAATTGATCTGGTACCTATTAGTGACATCTTGGTGGATTGGTTAGGTGAACTAGTGTCTGTAACTGAACTATATTGATCTGGTACCTATTGCTGACATCTTGGTGGACTGGCTAGGTGAACTAGTGTCTGTAACTGTACTAAATTGATCTGGTACCTATTAGTGACATCTTGGTGGACTGGTTAGGTGAACTAGTGTCTGTAACTGAACTAAATTGATCTGGTACCAGTCCACCAAGATGTCACTAATAGGTACCAGATCAATTTAGTACAGTTACAGACACTAGTTCACCAAGATGTCACTAATAGGTACCAGATCAATATAGTTCAGTTACAGACACTAGTTCACCTAACCAGTCCACCAAGATGTCACTAATAGGTACCAGATCAATTTAGTTCAGTTACAGACACTAGTTCACCTAACCAGTCCACCAAGATGTCACTAATAGGTACCAGATCAATTTAGTACAGTTACAGACACTAGTTCACCTAGCCAGTCCACCAAGATGTCAGCAATAGGTACCAGATCAATATAGTTCAGTTACAGACACTAGTTCACCTAACCAGTCCACCAAGATGTCACTAATAGGTACCAGATCAATTTAGTTCAGTTACAGACACTAGTTCACCTAACCAGTCCACCAAGATGTCACTAATAGGTACCAGATCAATTTAGTACAGTTACAGACACTAGTTCACCTAACCAGTCCACCAAGATGTCACTAATAGGTACCAGATCAATATAGTTCAGTTACTGACACTAGTTCACCTAACCAGTCCACCAAGATGTCACTAATAGGTACCAGATCAATATAGTTCAGTTACAGACACTAGTTCACCTAACCAGTCCACCAAGATGTCACTAATAGGTACCAGATCAATATAGTTCAGTTACAGACACTAGTTCACCTAACCAGTCCACCAAGATGTCACTAATAGGTACCAGATCAATATAGTTCAGTTACAGACACTAGTTCACCTAACCAGTCCACCAAGATGTCAGCAATAGGTACCAGATCAATATAGTTCAGTTACAGACACTAGTTCACCTAACCAGTCCACCTAGATGTCACTAATAGGTACCAGATCAATTTAGTACAGTTACAGACACTAGTTCACCTAACCAGTCCACCAAGATGTCACTAATAGGTACCAGATCAATTTAGTACAGTTACAGACACTAGTTCACCTAACCAGTCCACTAAATTGATCTGGTACCTATTAGTGACATCTTGGTGGACTGGTTAGGTGAACTAGTGTCTGTAACTGAACTAAATTGATCTGGTACCTATTAGTGACATCTTGGTGGACTGGTTAGGTGAACTAGTGTCTGTAACTGAACTATATTGATCTGGTACCTATTGCTGACATCTTGGTGGACTGGCTAGGTGAACTAGTGTCTGTAACTGTACTAAATTGATCTGGTACCTATTAGTGACATCTTGGTGGACTGGTTAGGTGAACTAGTGTCTGTAACTGAACTAAATTGATCTGGTACCTATTAGTGACATCTTGGTGGACTGGTTAGGTGAACTAGTGTCTGTAACTGAACTATATTGATCTGGTACCTATTAGTGACATCTTGGTGGACTGGTTAGGTGAACTAGTGTCTGTAACTGTACTAAATTGATCTGGTACCTATTAGTGACATCTTGGTGGACTGGTTAGGTGAACTAGTGTCTGTAACTGAACTATATTGATCTGGTACCTATTGCTGACATCTTGGTGGACTGGTTAGGTGAACTAGTGTCTGTAACTGAACTAAATTGATCTGGTACCTATTGCTGACATCTTGGTGGACTGGTTAGGTAAACTAGTGTCTGTAACTGAACTATATTGATCTGGTACCTATTGCTGACATCTTGGTGGACTGGTTAGGTAAACTAGTGTCTGTAACTGAACTAAATTGATCTGGTACCTATTGCTGACATCTTGGTGGACTGGTTAGGTGAACTAGTGTCTGTAACTGAACTAAATTGATCTGGTACCTATTGCTGACATCTTGGTGGACTGGTTAGGTGAACTAGTGTCTGTAACTGAACTAAATTGATCTGGTACCTATTGCTGACATCTTGGTGGACTGGTTAGGTGAACTAGTGTCTGTAACTGAACTAAATTGATCTGGTACCTATTGCTGACATCTTGGTGGACTGGTTAGGTGAACTATTGTCTGTAACTGAACTATATTGATCTGGTACCTATTAGTGACATCTTGGTGGACTGGTTAGGTGAACTAGTGTCTGTAACTGAACTAAATTGATCTGGTACCTATTAGTGACATCTTGGTGGACTGGTTAGGTGAACTATTGTCTGTAACTGAACTATATTGATCTGGTACCTATTAGTGACATCTTGGTGGACTGGTTAGGTGAACTAGTGTCTGTAACTGAACTAAATTGATCTGGTACCTATTAGTGACATCTTGGTGGACTGGTTAGGTAAACTAGTGTCTGTAACTGAACTATATTGATCTGGTACCTATTAGTGACATCTTGGTGGACTGGTTAGGTAAACTAGTGTCTGTAACTGAACTAAATTGATCTGGTACCTATTGCTGACATCTTGGTGGACTGGTTAGGTGAACTAGTGTCTGTAACTGAACTAAATTGATCTGGTACCTATTGCTGACATCTTGGTGGACTGGTTAGGTGAACTATTGTCTGTAACTGAACTATATTGATCTGGTACCTATTGCTGACATCTTGGTGGACTGGTTAGGTAAACTAGTGTCTGTAACTGAACTATATTGATCTGGTACCTATTGCTGACATCTTGGTGGACTGGTTAGGTGAACTAGTGTCTGTAACTGAACTAAATTGATCTGGTACCTATTAGTGACATCTTGGTGGACTGGTTAGGTGAACTAGTGTCTGTAACTGAACTATATTGATCTGGTACCTATTAGTGACATCTTGGTGGACTGGTTAGGTAAACTAGTGTCTGTAACTGAACTATATTGATCTGGTACCTATTGCTGACATCTTGGTGGACTGGTTAGGTGAACTAGTGTCTGTAACTGAACTAAATTGATCTGGTACCTATTGCTGACATCTTGGTGGACTGGTTAGGTGAACTAGTGTCTGTAACTGAACTATATTGATCTGGTACCTATTAGTGACATCTTGGTGGACTGGTTAGGTGAACTAGTGTCTGTAACTGAACTAAATTGATCTGGTACCTATTAGTGACATCTTGGTGGACTGGTTAGGTGAACTAGTGTCTGTAACTGAACCATATTGATCTGGTACCTATTGCTGACATCTTGGTGGACTGGTTAGGTAAACTAGTGTCTGTAATTGAACTATATTGATCTGGTACCTATTGCTGACATCTTGGTGGACTGGTTAGGTAAACTAGTGTCTGTAACTGAACTAAATTGATCTGGTACCTATTAGTGACATCTTGGTGGACTGGTTAGGTGAACTAGTGTCTGTAACTGTACTAAATTGATCTGGTACCTATTGCTGACATCTTGGTGGACTGGTTAGGTGAACTAGTGTCTGTAACTGAACTAAATTGATCTGGTACCTATTGCTGACATCTTGGTGGACTGGTTAGGTGAACTAGTGTCTGTAACTGAACTATATTGATCTGGTACCTATTGCTGACATCTTGGTGGACTGGTTAGGTGAACTAGTGTCTGTAACTGAACTATATTGATCTGGTACCTATTGCTGACATCTTGGTGGACTGGTTAGGTAAACTACTGTCTGTAACTGAACTATATTGATCTGGTACCTATTGCTGACATCTTGGTGGACTGGTTAGGTGAACTAGTGTCTGTAACTGAACTAAATTGATCTGGTACCTATTAGTGACATCTTGGTGGACTGGTTAGGTGAACTAGTGTCTGTAACTGAACTAAATTGATCTGGTACCTATTGCTGACATCTTGGTGGACTGGTTAGGTGAACTAGTGTCTGTAACTGAACTAAATTGATCTGGTACCTATTGCTGACATCTTGGTGGACTGGTTAGGTGAACTAGTGTCTGTAACTGAACTATATTGATCTGGTACCTATTGCTGACATCTTGGTGGACTGGTTAGGTGAACTAGTGTCTGTAACTGAACTAAATTGATCTGGTACCTATTAGTGACATCTTGGTGGACTGGTTAGGTAAACTAGTGTCTGTAACTGAACTATATTGATCTGGTACCTATTGCTGACATCTTGGTGGACTGGTTAGGTGAACTAGTGTCTGTAACTGAACTAAATTGATCTGGTACCTATTGCTGACATCTTGGTGGACTGGTTAGGTCAACTAGTGTCTGTAACTGAACTAAATTGATCTGGTACCTATTGCTGACATCTTGGTGGACTGGCTAGGTGAACTAGTGTCTGTAACTGAACTAAATTGATCTGGTACCTATTGCTGATATCTTGGTGGACTGGTTAGGTGAACTAGTGTCTGTAACTGAACTAAATTGATCTGGTACCTATTAGTGACATCTTGGTGGACTGGTTAGGTGAACTAGTGTCTGTAACTGAACTAAATTGATCTGGTACCTATTGCTGACATCTTGGTGGACTGGTTAGGTGAACTAGTGTCTGTAACTGAACTATATTGATCTGGTACCTATTGCTGACATCTTGGTGGACTGGTTAGGTGAACTAGTGTCTGTAACTGAACTAAATTGATCTGGTACCTATTAGTGACATCTTGGTGGACTGGTTAGGTAAACTAGTGTCTGTAACTGAACTATATTGATCTGGTACCTATTGCTGACATCTTGGTGGACTGGTTAGGTGAACTAGTGTCTGTAACTGAACTAAATTGATCTGGTACCTATTGCTGACATCTTGGTGGACTGGTTAGGTGAACTAGTGTCTGTAACTGAACTAAATTGATCTGGTACCTATTGCTGACATCTTGGTGGACTGGCTAGGTGAACTAGTGTCTGTAACTGAACTAAATTGATCTGGTACCTATTGCTGACATCTTGGTGGACTGGTTAGGTGAACTAGTGTCTGTAACTGAACTAAATTGATCTGGTACCTATTAGTGACATCTTGGTGGACTGGTTAGGTGAACTAGTGTCTGTAACTGAACTAAATTGATCTGGTACCTATTGCTGACATCTTGGTGGACTGGTTAGGTGAACTAGTGTCTGTAACTGAACTATATTGATCTGGTACCTATTGCTGACATCTTGGTGGACTGGTTAGGTGAACTAGTGTCTGTAACTGAACTAAATTGATCTGGTACCTATTAGTGACATCTTGGTGGACTGGTTAGGTAAACTAGTGTCTGTAACTGAACTATATTGATCTGGTACCTATTGCTGACATCTTGGTGGACTGGTTAGGTGAACTAGTGTCTGTAACTGAACTAAATTGATCTGGTACCTATTGCTGACATCTTGGTGGACTGGTTAGGTGAACTAGTGTCTGTAACTGAACTAAATTGATCTGGTACCTATTGCTGACATCTTGGTGGACTGGCTAGGTGAACTAGTGTCTGTAACTGAACTAAATTGATCTGGTACCTATTGCTGACATCTTGGTGGACTGGTTAGGTGAACTAGTGTCTGTAACTGAACTAAATTGATCTGGTACCTATTAGTGACATCTTGGTGGACTGGTTAGGTGAACTAGTGTCTGTAACTGAACTAAATTGATCTGGTACCTATTAGTGACATCTAAGTGGACTGGGGTCAGTGACTGAATTATATTGGTGTGATACCTATTATTGATTGTTAGATGGACTGATTGGTGGACTTGGACCTGTGATTGAACTATATTGATCTGGTACATATTATTGGTGGGATGATTGAACTATATTGATCTTACGTATAAACACTTGAGAAGGTCTGGGACCCACGGAGAATATCTCAATGGTTCACATGTATATTATACTATCAGTGGTACCCGGCGTTGCACGGGATAAGGTATTGGGAAATATATAACCGCCTTAGCTAAGCTTAGTATTGCCACAACTACGGCTGGCAAAGAAGTAAGGATCTGGTGGTAAGTAAGCAACACTGTGGCTTAAAACGTGAGGAAGAAGTTGTGTGCACTTACCAACTGTTTGGGGAATGAGTGTGAGATTTGTCTTGAGCAAGGGTGGCAAAATAACCGGAAGCAGCAGACAGCCAGACATACAGACATATTATAAGGGCGCGTTCTGGACGCAGAGCGAATTGTAGGAAGTGACGTAATGCAGACAACCAGACATACAGACAGATATTATAAGGGCGCGACGTTATATGTATGTATCTATCTAAAAAGTGAAAGACTAAGAATTATATAGAGAGATCGCTAAATCGCCTAATGCGGTCCCTAGGGCATTGAAATTTTGAATTTTTGGGGGCTCAGAACTCTCCCTGAAACGTAAGTATTACATGTGTAAAGTTTGAAAACAGTCGGTTGGGTGCTTCTCTAGTTTTAGGGATTCAAACTCACACACACACAGACAGACATCCTCAGTTTTATATATATAGATCTTATCTTAGGTATAAACATTTGAGCAGGTCTGAGACCTACAGAGAACACTTCAACGGCCTATATGTATATTATATCATATTTTACATTTAAATATATGAAAATAACCAAGACTCACAGAGAACACTTCAACAGCCCACATGTATATTATATATCATATAATATCTTACATATAAATATTTGAGAATGTCTGGGGCCCACAGAGAACATCAATGGTTCACATATATATTGTATCTCATCTTACATATGAAAGTCCAAGACTACACAGACTAACTTCATGTATATTATATATCATATCTTACATATGAAAGTCCAAGACTACACAGACTAACCTCATGTATATTATATATCATATCTTACATATGAAAGTCCAAGACTTACACAGACTAACTTCATGTATATTATATATCATATCTTACATATGAAAGTCCAAGACTTACACAGACTAACTTCATATATATTATATATCATATCTTACATATGAAAGTCCAAGACCACACAGACTAACTTCATGTATATTATATATCATATCTTACATATGAAAGTCCAAGACTTACACAGACTAACCTCATGTATATTATATATCATATCTTACATATGAAAGTCCAAGACTTACACAGACTAACCTCATGTATATTATATATCATATCTTACATATGAAAGTCCAAGACTTACACAGACTAACTTCATGTATATTATATATCATATCTTACATATGAAAGTCCAAGACCCACAGAGAGAACTTCAACGGCCCACATGTATATTATAGCATATATCTTAGATATAAATATATGAGATCCACAGAGAACACCTCAATGCCCAGCATGTTGCCAATCCCTATTCTAGGTGACACTTTATTAAATAACCCTACATTGTCACATATTGTACTACACTACGTCATACTTCATTATACTACACTGGATTCAGCTACACACACCTTACTCTATAGTACATCAGAGCAGAAGAACTGCTAGAAATAGCAGCTAAATATCCCATAACTCAGATCTGTCTTAGAAAATGATATGACACATTGGACAATGTAGTTCTAAATATACAAAAAGGTCCGAAAATCATAAGTGTACTGGATGAGAGTTTACGTGGGGATAAATAACAGCAACAACAATTGCCACAAACAACATCGTCATTGATAACGAAACCGAATTCCAGCAACAACGACAACAACAATGATTGAACCCATATATGATCATACAACCTGTTAGAAATAGCAACCAAGCTTCCTTTAAAAGGACACATTGAGTAATGTCATGCTGAAAAAACAAAAAAGATGATGAAATGGTACAGACTAGAATGTTTTTGATCAAAGGTCGGTTTGAT
>OZ024741.1:295928550-295933550 GCA_964016885.1 Eledone cirrhosa
AACTCCAATCAAAAACACCCCACCCTCAACAAACAAAAATAAATCTGCGCCTCCCCTCTCCGAAACATTGACAGCATCACAAAAAAAGACGTTGCAATACACATATATAAATAAAGAAAACAAAAAACTGGTTAAATTAATAAACAATAACCCTATGGTGCAGACCGAAGGGCCAAACTTTATCTCAACAGAGAACTTCACCCATTTAAAAATGATAAAGGTCCCTCTGGACCTTTATCGTTCCTTAAAAGAACAATTTAGACGGGACGTGAGCCCCCCCTGTTTAAAACCGTTGAATCGCGTCCTCTTGAAAGATTTCCCCATAACCGCCCCTCTCCCTGACACAACTCCAAATACCCCAACCCCACCACACACGTGTACCCCCACACCACCACAAAGCATCCCTCCACCCAACACACCTGATGCCATGGAAATTACGCAACCCGGAGAGGTAAGTGCTTTTCTTTCTTCACTTTCAACACCAAAATAGATCAATTGAGAGTTGGCTGTTTGAACGCGCGTGGCCTGGGCTCAGCTTGGAAGCAAGCAAAGCTTCTAAGTGACCTCAGGTCACAAAGTATAGATGTGATGGTTGTTTGCGAGAGTCGGATCAGCAGCGTGAGACAGCTGGCGCCCGCCTTCGATGACTTTGAGATGCACGCATCTCTCTGTCAACCCGGAGGCGGGGGGGGGGGAGTTGCCGTACTGCTGGATAAACGTCTGACTCTCGACGTACAGATTGTTCACTCGGACCCGGGGGGTCGATTACTGGTGCTGGACGTCGGAGGCGGTGAAGGCGGGGCTTTCAGACTGGTCGGTCTTTATGCTCCCTTCGGGGCGGAAAGAGCCGACTTCTTCCAACGTCTGGAGACTTTTCTAGGAACGTCGCGTTCCCTGCTTTTAGTGGGGGACTGGAATGGAATCCTAGATGCGCGTTGGGACTATGCAGGGGCATGTCCCGATAGAGGGGGGTGTAGCAGCCTCAAGGGGTTACTCGATCGATTCGACCTGGTCGATAGATTTCGACTAGATTGTCCAACTGCGCCAACCTGGACCTGGGCAAACCGCAGTGGACAATCTAGATCGTACCTAGATAGGTTTTTGGTTAGCAGTAAGGATAGGGACGTATTTAGTTGTCCAGAACTGATCATGGTTGGCTATTCAGATCACAAATTAGTGACCTGCGTGGTCAACCTTGATAGAACGCATAGACAGGGTCCCGGTTACTGGAAGATGAACTTGTCCTTACCGACAAAGAAAGATTACAGAAACCGGATTAGTAGCTTAGTTAAGATGCGGTTGACGGGAGCGATCGTCAACAGTAGGTGGTGGATATCTCTAAAGAGAGAGATTAGAGTAAGTTCGATAGGTTACAGTAAGGAACTAGCGGCGAATAGAAATAGGAGGGAAAGGGAGTTAACAGATAAACTAGAAGAGGCGATTAGGAGCGGAGACGTAGCCAGAGTGTTAGCGACGAGAACGGCATTGAGCCAGTTCTTTGACGCGAAGCACGAAGGCTGCGTTGTCCGAAGTAAAATACGTGCTTTAGGAAACGAGGGGACCAAAGCTGTTAGCTGGGCCCGCGTGACAGAAGCCAAGAGTGGGATTAAATCCACCATTCGGTCTTTGCGAGACCAGGATGGACGGGTGATCCTTGAACCTGAGCGAATGTGCGAGACCTTTCAAAGGCACTTTGCTCGACTGTTCGGAGGTGGCGGGGGGCCGGACGGGGATGTGGACTTCGGTCCATACCTCGACGGTCTACCGCGTCTTTCGAGCGGCGAAGCGGAGTGCTGCGAAAGGCCAATCACAGCCACTGAAATCGGGGAAGCGCTCAGCCAATGCAGCAGACGCAAATCCCCGGGTCTCGATGGTCTACCATACGAACTTTATTTAGCTATGCCGGTCTTGTTCTCCGAACTCCTCGAGGCTGTCTATTGCAACTGGCAACAGAACGGGAGAATTCCCTGTTCTGTGACCAAGGGCGTGGTCACGCTAGTGAGGAAGGACGAGAGCAAGGGGGACGACTTAAGTAACTTTAGGCCCATAACTCTGCTGAATGCAGAGTTACAGATTTTGGCCAAGGTGTTGGCGAAGAGGTTGGCGCTTGTGGTGGGTGGTTTGGTGGGAGACGCGCAGACATGCGCTATCCCGTCCAGGTCCATTCACGACAACCTCCACCTCATGCGATACATCATAGAGAGGGTTGGCTACGAACCCGGCTTTGGTGGGGCCCTGATCAACTTGGATCAATCTAAGGCGTTCGATAGGGTCGACCATGGTTACCTGGATGCGGTGCTAGCGGCGGCGGGCTTCGGACCCGTTTTCAGGGGCTGGATTTCTGCCATGCACAGTGGCAACATCTACTCTAGGATTAAAGTAAACGGCTACCTCTCGGAGCCGTTTCAAATCACCCGATCCATCAGACAGGGGTGCCCCCTCTCCTCCCTTCTGTACGTATTGACTCTCGAGCCACTGCTGCGGAAGTTGGAGTTGCTGCGGGGCATACCCCTGGAACCGGGATTGCACAAAGCGGTCTCGGCCTATGCCGACGACGTAACAGTAATGGTGGCGGACGCCTCGGAAATCGGGGCGATCGCCACCCTACTGGAGGAATACGAAAGGCTGACGGGGGCTAAGCTGAACCAGGACAAGTCAGTCGGTTTGCAACTCGGAACGTGGAGGGGCAAACCGATGCCGTTAGACGATGTCGTCGGGCGGTGGACGGAGGGCCCGGTGAAGCTGCTCGGGGTCTGGTTCGGACCGGACCTCCAGGTGGAGAAGAATTGGGGCGAGGTGACGAGCAGGGTGTTTGCGCTGACCCAGAAGTGGGCCAAGTGCAAACTATCACTGAAAGGTCGGGCGGAGGTGACGAACGCTTACATAGCGTCCGTCATCTACTACCGCCTGACCGTCGTGCCTTGCCCCAAGGAAAAGCTCACCATCATGGAACGCATGCTCTTCCAGTTCCTCTGGAAGAAGCGGCCTCCCATGGTGAGGAGATCCATCTGCTGCCAGCACCCTTCGAAAGGAGGGCTGGGTATGCCGTGGCTGTTGATGCGTAGGCACGCATTGAGGCTACGGCATCTACAGGTATTCCTCAACGGTCAGCCGGTGTGGGCCCCGTTTGTGAGGCGAGCCTTCCCACAGCTCGTCTCGCTCACCGAACTGCAATCCTGGGTGAAGCAAAGACCGAGAAAACTGGGCAACTGGCACACCGAGTGTGCCCAGGCGCTCACGGCTATTTGGCAAGCGGACCCGACTGTCAGTGGAGAATCCACCTCGACATTCTATAGAGGGTTGGTGGCTAGCAGGGGCGACGACACCCTTGGAGAGTCGCTAGGCATGGAGGAAGACGAACTGGCCAGCCTGTTCGGTAGAACTTTTGGCCCGGGACCCATGGACAACTTCCAGAGGTCCCTAGCCTGGCAGTGTTACCGGGGGGCTCTGCCCGTTCGAGAAAAGCTCTACAGACACGGGCGCCCGGGCAGGGATCCCGCGAAAAAGATCTGTCCCAGATGCGTGCGCGACGAGGAAACCGTTGCGCATGCACTGGTACACTGCCCGGGCGTTGCCGATCTGTGGGGCTACGTCGAACGACTGCTGTTGCGTGTGGCGCCGATTCGATTAACCGCCGAGTCTGTGGTGAACATCAAGCCGCCTCCTCCCTTCAGAAATGAAGCAGAGGCGGTCTTTCTGTGCGTAATAGCCATGATGAAAGAGGTTGTGTGGTGGACGCGCCTGAAAGGTCTGAGGTCGGGTGACTTTCTCTCCGGCCATCACCTGGTTTACTTCTTCCGATACCACTTCGGAAGAAGAATCAGGATGGAGAGAGAAGTGCTTGGTCCCAGACAGTTTTATGAAAGGTGGGTGAAAGAAGCGAGAATGGCCCGTGTAAATGGGCCTTCTCTCTACATTGTTCTGTAGGTGAAGAAGTGAAGAGGAAAGGGGGAGCGCCTCCTCTCTGGGCTTCCCCCGCGAAAAGAGTTGCACACTTTTCGGGGGTATGTGCAATCCCCAACACGCCCCCTCCCTTTTGAGGACTTTTATTGTTATATTATTATTGTTATTCCTTTTTTCTTTACTCGATTTATGTAAACTCCCCCACTGTGTAAATGTCCCCTTCTTTTGTGCCCTCGTGGCAAATAAATAGAAATTTATCTATCTATCTATCTATCTATTTATCTATCTATCTATAAAAAACAGATGCGTGTGCGACGAGGAAACCGTTGCACACGCATTGGTACACTGCTCGGGCGTAGCCGATCTGTGGGGCTATGTCGAACAACTGCTGTCAAGGGTGGGACCGATCCGGTTGACCACCGAGTCTATTGTAATGATCAAGCCGCCTCCCCCCTTCAAAGATGAAGCAGAGGCGGTGTTTCTGTGCGTAATAGCCATGGCGAAAGAGGTTGTATGGTGGACGCGTCTGAAAGGACTGAGGTCAGGCACCTTTCTCTCTGGCCAACAACTGGTCCGTTTCTTCCGATATCATTTCGGAAGAAGGATCAGGATGGAGAGAGAGGTGCTGCACCCCAGCCGTTTCTATGAAAGATGGGTGAAAGTGGCGAGAATGGCCCGTGTGAATGGGCCTTCACTCTACATCAGACTATAGGTGAGGAAGATGAAAGACCAAGGGAGCACCCCTTCTCTGTGCTCCTGAGGAGAAGGGTTGCACACTTTTTTCGGGGGTGTGTGCGACCCCCCAAGGCGCCTCCTCTCTATTGAGGATTTTGTTAAAAATTTTATTTTTTGTTATATCTTATTTTATTTTTATATTTTGTTATTGCCTCCTCCTTATTGAGGACGCCTTTTTGTGTAAACTCCCCCCTTTGTACTTGTCCCACTTTTGATGCCCTAGTGGCAAATAAAAGAAACATATCTATAAAAAACAACCTTCACCACTAATTGATTTGACAGATGTCTTTAATCCATAGATACCTAATAGTATTTGGTCAGTAGTTCGTGTAAGTATATATATATATGTATATATGTGTGTG
>OZ024741.1:295938550-295958550 GCA_964016885.1 Eledone cirrhosa
CTTTCCCGTCTTTCCACCAACGAGCGTATTTTCAACGACTATTCCACTTATTACAATGAAGATCTTGCTCGAATTGGATTTGTCGATAAGGTAGCATATACAGAGTACGAAAATAGACCTAGAAGAAATAGATCCCGTCGCATTTGTTGGTATAACCCACCATATAATATGGAGGTGGCCACACCATTAGCTAAGATCTTTCTTTCCCTTATTACGAAGCATTTTCCCCCTACACATAAATATAGTAAACATTTTTAATAGAAATACTATTAAAATTTCTTACTCTACGACTCCTAACCTTGCACATAACATCACAGCTTCAAATTTAGCTAAACTACCTAGCCGTAGGAACACGTGCAACCCTGTAGTTAGTACTAACTGTAATTGTAGGAATCGGGTTGATTGCCCCCTATCCGGGAAATGCCTTTCTAGTAACATTGTCTACAAATGTAAGGTTGTAACACCCACGTCCCGTAAGGCCTACATTGGGTTAACCGCCAATAGATTCAAGCAGCGTCTTTACATGCATACCCATTCTTTTCGTTACCCTCTAAGAAGGAATATGACGTCACTTTCAGCTTATATCTGGAGTCTAAAAGACAACCACACCCAATATAAGTTACACTGGGAGATCCTAGCTAGGGCTAGATCGTATAACGGAAATAAAAGACCATGTGACCTCTGCGCCGCTGAGGCCCTGGAAATACTCTACGCCACAGACCACATCTTAAACAAAAAATCTGAGGCAATTTCGGCTTGTAAACATAAATTGCACAAAACTTTCTTGTATTACAGCCCCACGATAGTACGATCTATACGTGGATATTTTACGTCTTGATGTGGGAGCTAAGTATATGTTTTGTTTATACCATTACTTATTTGCATAGGTAAGTATATATTACCCGTATGTTTTGTGAAGGTACGTATACCTTCTCGTACGTATATTTGATTGTTTATGTTATGGCGTATAATTTTATATATTCTGGTACACATGGTTTGGCTATGTGTATACGGGAGTTTTGCGTCTGTGTGAGTTTGCTGGTTCGTACGTATGTGGGTGTGTGTATATGTGTACTTCATGTTTTGGTTGACTTACGTCTCCGAACATTCGTGTATTTACATGTAGGTATGTGTGTGCGCTTGTTATATACGTATTTATTTATTTATATACGTTTATATAATTATTTATTTATTTGTATACACGCATACACACACACATATTTATATGTGCGTGGTTTTGTATACCTATGGTAAGTGTTTTGCGTATGCTTGTGTATGTACGTATTTGTTTGCGTGTATTTATTTATTTATTTCTATTACTTCTGTATTGTATTTATTTACTTTGTTCTTAACTCTGTATCGGAGATTCATTCGGTCTCCTAGTTAGAAGTTTAGTCTACGACTTCTGCTATACCACTTACGTGGTTTTGACTTTGCGTGCTATTGTTCTCCACGATCCACATATGACGTATTATCCTCGTTTTTTTCGTTCATTGCTAGAGAACGTCTCTATGAACCACCTTTGAGAGAACATTAGTCTACGACCTCTCTTATACCATAAACGTGGTTCTGTCTTTGCGCGTAATTGTTTTTCACCGCTCCTATTAATGACGTATTATATTCGTTTTTTCCCGTTCTTTGCCAGCGAACGTTTCCACGAACCAAAGTATCGTCTTCCTGTCTTCCTCCGGTTGCAACGTTTTTTGAAATATCCACTTCTGCGTTTACAGATTGACTTTGTTAGTTTCAGAAGATCCCGTTAAGGGTGAAAGCAGCGATTCTTTGCTTAAACTTTATTATTTTAGTTTAATAAATATTTGCTCTACGGTTCTTATATATTTGATATATATTTATCCTTATCGAGCCCTCTTTGGATTTTAGTCTTCAAATTTATAATTATTACTGTATATATGATATATATATATCTATAAATGGAAAAAATGAAACGGAATTTAATTTCTCACTCTTAGTACGTCTGTTACTTAAATATAAGTATCTATACGTACATACATATATGTATACAGACGTACAGTAGTATGTATATATATACATACATGCACACATATATACCTGTACGTATGGATTTACCGAACATTTATTATAATGCTCTGTTTGTTTGTAAACAAACATCCCGAATTAAGCCGAACAGTGTTTAGCAACCATCGTTGCCCTTTTGTTCAACACTGACAAAGGAACGATGTACTAGTTTCAAGCTTATTAGCTATCGTCAGCACCGTATACCTTCCTGCCAGATGATTGAACGTCTGAAAGTATATAGTTTCCTTATGCATATTAACGGCTGAGCATTATAATAAATGTTCGGTAAATCCATACGTACATGTATATATGTGTGCATGTATGTATATTATATATATATACTACTGTACGTTTGTATACATATATGTATGTACGTATACATACTTATATATATATATATATATATATATATATATATATATATATATATATATATATAAATGTGTGTGTGTGTGTGTGTGTGTGTGTGTGTGTGTGTGTAAAAGGTAAGCAGAAATAACAACACAATCGGTACAGTATATGGAAGGTATATATTAGTGTAACGCTTGAAATAGCAGGAAGAGGGTCTTAACGTTTCGGACGCCAGTCCTTCATCAGAAGAAAGAATGAGAAATAAGATAGATTGAGGGGACGGGTGGGTTGGAATTGGAAAAAATGTCTTTAGATAGAAATAACAGGTCCATTCATGTTGACATCTCTTTGAAAACTGTTGATGCTGGCGTTTTGTGTATGATTTACCATTTATGTTATGTTGTTTATCAATGTGTAGAACTGGTGATTCCGGCTAGAAAACGATGATGCAAAAGATTAAATCACTCGACGTTATGCAAATCCCCATCAGAGATGTGTTGTCATGTGTCCAGTACTGGAACGAAGTTAAATATTCATTAAAAATAACAGAAGGTCGGATTGGAAACAGGTGAGTTTGTTTTTATTGGCAGCATGACTCTTCCAAAGTATAACAATATATGCATATATATATATCAGTGGCGGTGTAACTAGGGGAACCAGGAGGGCCATAACCCCTCCAATAATTATATTTTCCCCCAAAAACTACCAAAACACACATCTATTTGTATATGCGCTACAATTTATGTACATGTTATGTAGAGACTGATGGGAGAGATAGATATAGATATATAGAGAGGGAGAGTTTGGTGGTAATTGATATAGAGAGGGAAGCTGGGAGAGTGTGTTGTATATTAGATATAGAGAGGGGGAGAGTTTGGTGTTACATGATAGAGAGGGGATTGGAAAAGAGTTCCGTGTAGTAGATATAGAGAGGGGGAGAGTTTGGTGTTACATGATAGAGAGGGGATTGGAAAAGAGTTCCGTGTAGTAGATATAGAGAGGGAGAGTGTTTGGTGTTACATGGTAGAGAGGGGATTGGAAAAGAGTTCCGTGTAGTAGATATAGAGAGGGAGAGTGTTTGGTGTTACATGGTAGAGAGGGGATTAGAAAAGAGTTCCGTGTAGTAGATATAGAGAGGGGGGGTGTTTGGTGTTACATGATAGAGAGGGGATTGGAATAGAGTTCCGTGTAGTAGATATAGAGAGGGGGAGTGTTTGGTGTTACATGATAGAGAGGGGATTGGAATAGAGTTCCGTGTAGTAGATATAGAGAGGGGGAGTGTTTGGTGTTACATGATAGAGAGGGGATTGGAAAAGAGTTCCGTGTAGTAGATATAGAGAGGGGGAGTGTTTGGTGTTACATGATAGAGAGGGGATTGGAAAAGAGTTCCGTGTAGTAGATATAGAGAGGGAGAGTGTTTGGTGTTACATGATAGAGAGGGGATTGGAAAAGAGTTCCGTGTAGTAGATATAGAGAGGGAGAGTGTTTGGTGTTACATGGTAGAGAGGGGATTGGAAAAGAGTTTCGTGTAGTAGATATAGAGAGGGGGAGTGTTTGGTGTTACATGATAGAGAGGGGATTGGAAAAGAGTTCCGTGTAGTAGATATAGAGAGGGAGAGTGTTTGGTGTTACATGATAGAGAGGGGATTGGAAAAGAGTTCCGTGTAGTAGATATAGAGAGGGAGAGTGTTTGGTGTTACATGGTAGAGAGGGGATTGGAAAAGAGTTTCGTGTAGTAGATATAGAGAGGGGGAGTGTTTGGTGTTACATGGTAGAGAGGGGATTGGAAAAGAGTTCCGTGTAGTAGATATAGAGAGGGGGAGTGTTTGGTGTTACATGATAGAGAGGGGATTGGAAAAGAGTTCCGTGTAGTAGATATAGAGAGGGAGAGTGTTTGGTGTTACATGATAGAGAGGGGATTGGAAAAGAGTTCCGTGTAGTAGATATAGAGAGGGGGAGTGTTTGGTGTTACATGATAGAGAGGGGATTGGAAAAGAGTTCCGTGTAGTAGATATAGAGAGGGGGAGTGTTTGGTGTTACATGATAGGGAGGGGATTGGAAAAGAGTTCCGTGTAGTAGATATAGAGAGGGAGAGTGTTTGGTGTTACATGATAGAGAGGGGATTGGAAAAGAGTTCCGTGTAGTAGTTATAGAGAGAGGGAGTGTTTGGTGTTACATGATAGGGAGGGGATTGGAAAAGAGTTCCGTGTAGTAGATATAGAGAGGGGGAGTGTTTGGTGTTACATGATAGGGAGGGGATTGGAAAAGAGTTCCGTGTAGTAGATATAGAGAGGGGGAGTGTTTGGTGTTACATGATAGAGAGGGGATTGGAAAAGAGTTCCGTGTAGTAGATATAGAGAGAGGGGGTGTTTGGTGTTACATGATAGAGAGGGGATTGGAATAGAGTTCCGTGTAGTAGATATAGAGAGGGAGAGTGTTTGGTGTTACATGGTAGAGAGGGGATTGGAAAAGAGTTCCGTGTAGTAGATATAGAGAGGGGGAGTGTTTGGTGTTACATGGTAGAGAGGGGATTAGAAAAGAGTTCCGTGTAGTAGATATAGAGAGGGAGAGTGTTTGGTGTTACATGGTAGAGAGGGGATTGGAAAAGAGTTCCGTGTAGTAGATATAGAGAGGGGGGTGTTTGGTGTTACATGGTAGAGAGGGGATTAGAAAAGAGTTCCGTGTAGTAGATATAGAGAGGGAGAGTGTTTGGTGTTACATGGTAGAGAGGGGATTAGAAAAGAGTTCCGTGTAGTAGATATAGAGAGGGGAAGTGTTTGGTGTTACATGATAGAGGGGGGATTGGAATAGAGTTCCGTGTAGTAGATATAGAGAGGGGGAGTGTTTGGTGTTACATGATAGAGAGGGGATTGGAAAAGAGTTCCGTGTAGTAGATATAGAGAGGGAGAGTGTTTGGTGTTACATGATAGAGAGGGGATTGGAAAAGAGTTCCGTGTAGTAGATATAGAGAGGGGGAGTGTTTGGTGTTACATGATTGAGAGGGGATTGGAAAAGAGTTCCGTGTAGTAGATATAGAGAGGGGGAGTGTTTGGTGTTACATGATTGAGAGGGGATTGGAATAGAGTTCCGTGTAGTAGATATAGAGAGGGGGAGTGTTTGGTGTTACATGATTGAGAGGGGATTGGAAAAGAGTTCCGTGTAGTAGATATAGAGAGGGGGAGTGTTTGGTGTTACATGGTAGAGAGGGGATTGGAAAAGAGTTCCGTGTAGTAGATATAGAGAGAGGGGGTGTTTGGTGTTACATGATAGAGAGGGGATTGGAAAAGAGTTCCGTGTAGTAGATATAGAGAGGGGAAGTGTTTGGTGTTACATGATAGAGAGGGGATTGGAAAAGAGTTCCGTGTAGTAGATATAGAGAGGGGGAGTGTTTGGTGTTACATGATAGAGAGGGGATTGGAAAAGAGTTCCGTGTAGTAGATATAGAGAGGGAGAGTGTTTGGTGTTACATGGTAGAGAGGGGATTGGAAAAGAGTTTCGTGTAGTAGATATAGAGAGAGGGGGAGTGTTTGGTGTTACATGGTAGAGAGGGGATTGGAAAAGAGTTCCGTGTAGTAGATATAGAGAGGGGAAGTGTTTGGTGTTACATGATAGAGAGGGGATTGGAAAAGAGTTCCGTGTAGTAGATATAGAGAGGGAGAGTGTTTGGCGTTACATGATGGAGGGGGGATTGGAAAAGAGTTCCGTGTAGTAGATATAGAGAGGGGGAGTGTTTGGTGTTACATGATAGAGAGGGGATTGGAAAAGAGTTCCGTGTAGTAGATATAGAGAGGGGGAGTGTTTGGTGTTAATTGATAGAGAGGGGATTGGAAAAGAGTTCCGTGTAGTAGATATAGAGAGGGGGAGTGTTTGGTGTTAATTGATAGAGAGGGGATTGGAAAAGAGTTCCGTGTAGTAGATATAGAGAGGGGGAGTGTTTGGTGTTACATGATAGAGAGGGGATTGGAATAGAGTTCCGTGTAGTAGATATAGAGAGGGGGAGTGTTTGGTGTTACATGATAGAGAGGGGATTGGAAAAGAGTTCCGTGTAGTAGATATAGAGAGGGGGAGTGTTTGGTGTTACATGATAGAGAGGGGATTGGAAAAGAGTTCCGTGTAGTAGATATAGAGAGGGAGAGTGTTTGGTGTTACATGATAGAGAGGGGATTGGAAAAGAGTTCCGTGTAGTAGATATAGAGAGGGAGAGTGTTTGGTGTTACATGGTAGAGAGGGGATTGGAAAAGAGTTTCGTGTAGTAGATATAGAGAGGGGGAGTGTTTGGTGTTACATGATAGAGAGGGGATTGGAAAAGAGTTCCGTGTAGTAGATATAGAGAGGGAGAGTGTTTGGTGTTACATGATAGAGAGGGGATTGGAAAAGAGTTCCGTGTAGTAGATATAGAGAGGGAGAGTGTTTGGTGTTACATGGTAGAGAGGGGATTGGAAAAGAGTTTCGTGTAGTAGATATAGAGAGGGGGAGTGTTTGGTGTTACATGGTAGAGAGGGGATTGGAAAAGAGTTCCGTGTAGTAGATATAGAGAGGGGGAGTGTTTGGTGTTACATGATAGAGAGGGGATTGGAAAAGAGTTCCGTGTAGTAGATATAGAGAGGGAGAGTGTTTGGTGTTACATGATAGAGAGGGGATTGGAAAAGAGTTCCGTGTAGTAGATATAGAGAGGGGGAGTGTTTGGTGTTACATGATAGAGAGGGGATTGGAAAAGAGTTCCGTGTAGTAGATATAGAGAGGGGGAGTGTTTGGTGTTACATGATAGGGAGGGGATTGGAAAAGAGTTCCGTGTAGTAGATATAGAGAGGGAGAGTGTTTGGTGTTACATGATAGAGAGGGGATTGGAAAAGAGTTCCGTGTAGTAGTTATAGAGAGAGGGAGTGTTTGGTGTTACATGATAGGGAGGGGATTGGAAAAGAGTTCCGTGTAGTAGATATAGAGAGGGGGAGTGTTTGGTGTTACATGATAGGGAGGGGATTGGAAAAGAGTTCCGTGTAGTAGATATAGAGAGGGGGAGTGTTTGGTGTTACATGATAGAGAGGGGATTGGAAAAGAGTTCCGTGTAGTAGATATAGAGAGAGGGGGTGTTTGGTGTTACATGATAGAGAGGGGATTGGAATAGAGTTCCGTGTAGTAGATATAGAGAGGGAGAGTGTTTGGTGTTACATGGTAGAGAGGGGATTGGAAAAGAGTTCCGTGTAGTAGATATAGAGAGGGGGAGTGTTTGGTGTTACATGGTAGAGAGGGGATTAGAAAAGAGTTCCGTGTAGTAGATATAGAGAGGGAGAGTGTTTGGTGTTACATGGTAGAGAGGGGATTGGAAAAGAGTTCCGTGTAGTAGATATAGAGAGGGGGGTGTTTGGTGTTACATGGTAGAGAGGGGATTAGAAAAGAGTTCCGTGTAGTAGATATAGAGAGGGAGAGTGTTTGGTGTTACATGGTAGAGAGGGGATTAGAAAAGAGTTCCGTGTAGTAGATATAGAGAGGGGAAGTGTTTGGTGTTACATGATAGAGGGGGGATTGGAATAGAGTTCCGTGTAGTAGATATAGAGAGGGGGAGTGTTTGGTGTTACATGATAGAGAGGGGATTGGAAAAGAGTTCCGTGTAGTAGATATAGAGAGGGAGAGTGTTTGGTGTTACATGATAGAGAGGGGATTGGAAAAGAGTTCCGTGTAGTAGATATAGAGAGGGGGAGTGTTTGGTGTTACATGATTGAGAGGGGATTGGAAAAGAGTTCCGTGTAGTAGATATAGAGAGGGGGAGTGTTTGGTGTTACATGATTGAGAGGGGATTGGAATAGAGTTCCGTGTAGTAGATATAGAGAGGGGGAGTGTTTGGTGTTACATGATTGAGAGGGGATTGGAAAAGAGTTCCGTGTAGTAGATATAGAGAGGGGGAGTGTTTGGTGTTACATGGTAGAGAGGGGATTGGAAAAGAGTTCCGTGTAGTAGATATAGAGAGAGGGGGTGTTTGGTGTTACATGATAGAGAGGGGATTGGAAAAGAGTTCCGTGTAGTAGATATAGAGAGGGGAAGTGTTTGGTGTTACATGATAGAGAGGGGATTGGAAAAGAGTTCCGTGTAGTAGATATAGAGAGGGGGAGTGTTTGGTGTTACATGATAGAGAGGGGATTGGAAAAGAGTTCCGTGTAGTAGATATAGAGAGGGAGAGTGTTTGGTGTTACATGGTAGAGAGGGGATTGGAAAAGAGTTTCGTGTAGTAGATATAGAGAGAGGGGGAGTGTTTGGTGTTACATGGTAGAGAGGGGATTGGAAAAGAGTTCCGTGTAGTAGATATAGAGAGGGGAAGTGTTTGGTGTTACATGATAGAGAGGGGATTGGAAAAGAGTTCCGTGTAGTAGATATAGAGAGGGAGAGTGTTTGGCGTTACATGATGGAGGGGGGATTGGAAAAGAGTTCCGTGTAGTAGATATAGAGAGGGGGAGTGTTTGGTGTTACATGATAGAGAGGGGATTGGAAAAGAGTTCCGTGTAGTAGATATAGAGAGGGGGAGTGTTTGGTGTTAATTGATAGAGAGGGGATTGGAAAAGAGTTCCGTGTAGTAGATATAGAGAGGGGGAGTGTTTGGTGTTAATTGATAGAGAGGGGATTGGAAAAGAGTTCCGTGTAGTAGATATAGAGAGGGGGAGTGTTTGGTGTTACATGATAGAGAGGGGATTGGAAAAGAGTTCCGTGTAGTAGATATAGAGAGGGGGAGTGTTTGGTGTTAATTGATATAGAGAGGGGATTGCACGGCTGATACATGAATCTAAGTATGCACACGTACACACACACACACACACACACACACACACACACACACACACACACACACACACACACACACACACACACACACACACACACACACACACACACACACACACACACACACACACACACACACACATATATATATATATATATACATATGTACGTATGGGTTGTATCGAACATGAATAATAATGTTCGGACTGTTTGTAAACAAACAGTCCGATTTGAGGCTGTGCCAGTGACCGTCATCTGGTATTCAACACTGGCTTTGAGGAACAATCAACATGTTTCTGGGTCATTACCATTCATCAGGACTGTATACCTCCGCCAGTCTGTTGAACGGCTGAAAATTGTCAGAGGGAGTGAGGAGGGGAGTTAACAGGAAGAAGAGGAAAGGAGAGGAAAAATAGAAATAAAAATAAAGATGAAAATCAAAATAAATAAAAAACAAAATTAAAAAAATATATAAAAAAAACAGAATTTTAAAAATGTGAAAATCAAAGAGGCTGGCAGGGGTGTACGGGTCCCGGATAGCAAGGGTATGGTGGTGTATAAGGGGTGGCTGGGGAAGAGAGAGGGGCGAAAGTGTGGTGGGGGGGGAGAACATTAGAGTCCGAGCGGGGACGGCGGAAGGTAAGGTGTGTGTGTATGTGTGGATGTAAATGTGAGAGTCTGGAAGGAAGCGAGTGTATGTCAATGTGGGTGTTGAGAAACCATTGTGTGTGTTGGTGTGGAATGTATGTCTGTGCGGGTATAGTCCTTGTATGGGTGTAGGTTGGTGTGTGTGTGTGTGGATGGGATGAGATGAATTCGTGTCAAATCCGGAGGCGGTGTGGGGTCAAGTGTGGTTGTATGTGTAGATGTGCAAGTGTGTATGTGTGTGTTTCAATAATTTCTATACTTTTCATTTATATATATATATGTCATAGCACCAGGGTGTGTGTAGCCAGATTGTGCGTGCTGCAAGGGTGGGGGGGGGGATCCATTGGGATCTGCCGTATGGGATACTTGTGTACAAGTAAAAATTTGTCAGCATTTTCTTTTCCTTTTTACTAATATATCACAACGCGTGTGTCACACCTCTATTTTTTAATATATATATATATAATTGGTGTTGGATGCTTAAAGCGTCCGTATGCGGTAGGCCGTATGAGCACTCGATGCCATCATAGAGCGGAGTATGATATCACAGAAAATCTGCTTCGTAGAATCGAGACGTATCCAAGGACCGCGCGATTTCAGAGTCAGGTTTGATCACCACATCGATCGTGCCTCGAGCTGGTCGCCCGAGACACGATTGTTATATGTCCAATAAATTCCTTTTGTCGCAACACTGATTCTCTTTTTTCTGTGATATATACACACACACACACACACACACACACACACACACACACACACACACACACACACACACACACATATATATATATATATATATATATATATATATATATATATATATATCCATATATTTATTTATGCATATATATGTGTGTGTGAGTGTTTAGTTTTATCTGAGGCATCAATCAATAGCACACTCCATCTATTTCTATCAAATTCTATCTCTCTCCCTTCTCTCTCCCACCTCTCTCTCCCTCCTCTCTCTCTCTCTCCTCTCTACCTCTCCATCCTCACTTATCCCCCCCCCTCACTCTATATCTGTTATCAATGCGTTATTATTGTATCTTGCAATGCCTCTCTGCGTTTGACTATCCCACACCCGCGTGCGTGCACGTATATATGTATATCTTTATATATAAAGCACAAGTGTCATATGACAGCCAATTTGTGCTAACTTTGACAGGGAAATGGTAATTAGATATCTCCCTCCCTACCTGCTTTCTCACTTTCACGGTGTTAACAAGCAGTCTTCTGCTACTATCTATCTAGCTATCTCCATCCAACCGTCTATCTGTTTCTCTGCCTGCCTGTCTGACTGATCAACTATCTTTCTATCTATCTTCATAACTGTCTATCTACCTACATACAAACCTACTTACAGGTGTAGTTACTTTGGGACATGAACGAGAATAACATCACTCCACCAATCCCAATAGCAGTTCAAAGATAGATATATTTCTTTATTAGCCACAAGGGCACAAAAGAAGGGGACAAGTACAATGGGGGAAGTTTACATTCAATAAAAGCGTGTAAAACACAGATGAAAATTAAAGAAAAACAATCGATTTTCCCCAATAGGGAGGAGACATTAACTATGGGTGACACATACCCCCGAAAAAAAATGTGCAACCCTCATCTCCAGGAGTACGAAGAGTGAGCACTCCTTTCCTCTCTTCCTCCTCTTCCTCAACCTACAGGCTGATATAGAGAGAAGGCCCATTCACTCAGGCCATTCTCGCCATTTTCACCCACCTTTCATAAAACTTGCTGGGGTACAGCACCTCTCTCTCCATCCTGATTCTTCTTCCAAAGTGGTATTTGAAAAAAAGAATCAGTTGTTGGCCAGAGAGAAAGGTTTCTGCCCTCAGCCCATTCAAACTCGTCCACCATACAACCTCTTTCACCATTGCCATCAAACAGAGGAAAACCGCCTCTCCTTCGTTTTTGAGGGAGGGTGGCGGTTTGATCATGACAATGGACTCGATGGTCAACCGGATTGGTCCCACCTGTGACAATAGTCGTTCTACATAGCCCCACAGGTCGGCAACTCCTGGGCAGTGTACGAATGCGTGCGCGACGGTTTCCTCGTCGCGCACGCATCTCGGACAGACCTTTTTTGAAGGGTCCCTGACTGGGCGCCCGTGTCTATAGAACTAGTCTCGAAATGGTAGAGCTCTTCGATAGCACTGCCAGGCCAGGGACTTTTGGAAGTTGTCCATCGGTCCCGGGCGGAAGGTCCTACCGAACAGACTGGCCAGTTTGTCTTCCTCTACGCTTAGAGTTTCTCCGAGAGCGTCGTCGCACTTGCTGCGGACCAACCCTCTATAGAATGACGAAGTGGAGTCTCCACTGATCGCCGAGTCCGCCTGCCAGAGGGCTGTGAGCGCCTGAGCACATTCGATGTGCCAGTCGCCCACTTTCTTCGGTCTTTTCTTGACCCAGGACTGCAACTCCGTTAGTGAGAAGAACTGTGGGAAGAATCGCCTCACGAACGGGGCCCACACCGGTTGTCCGGTGAGGAATACGTGGAGGTGCCGCAGACTGAGCGCGTGTTTGCGATTCGTCAGCCACGGCACCCCCAGCCCTCCGTTAGAAGGGTGTTGGATCTTCTCACCAAAGGAGCCCGCTTCTTCCAAAGGAATTGGAAGAGCGCGCGCTCCATTTGGTGAGTGTTTTGGCTGGACAAGGCACGACGGTCAAGCGGTAGTAAATGACGGACGCTATAAAAGTGTTCGCCACCTCCGCTCGACCTTTCAAGGATAGTTTACATTCGGTCCACTTCTGGGTGAGTGCAAACACCTTGGCCGTCACCTCGTTCCAGTTCTTCTCCACCTGGAGGTCCGGACCAAACCAGACCCCGAGCAGCTTCACCGGTCCTTCCGTCCAGCGTCCGACGACGCCATCGGAAGGCATCGGTCTGCCTCTCCACGATCCGAGTTGCAAACCGACGGACTTGTTCCGGTTCAGCTTCGCTCCTGTCAACTTCTCGTATTCCTTCAGTAAGGTGCCGACCTCCTCGATTTGCGAGGTGCTCAACACCATTACTGTCACGTCGTCGGCGTAGGCCGACGCCGCTTTCCGCAGTCCCGGTTCCAGAGAGATGCCCTGCAATAGCTCCAACTTCCGCAGTAGTGGCTCAAGAGTCAGTACATACAGAAGAGAGGAGAGAGGGCATCCCTGTCGGATGGATCGCGTGATTTGGAACGGCTCCGAGAGGTAGCCGTTCACCTTGACCCTTGAGTAGATGTTGCTGCTGTGCATTGCAGCAATCCAGCCCCTGAACACGGGTCCGAAGCCTGCCGCCTCGAGCACATCTGCTTAGGTTTAAGGATCACACGTCCATCCTGGTCCTTCAAAGACCGAATCGTGGACTTGTTTCCACTTTTTGCCTCTGTCACTCGGGCCCAGCTAACAGCTTTGGCTCCCTCGTTACCCAGAGCACGTATTTTACTCCTGACAACGCAGCCCTCGTGCTTCGAATCAAAGAACTTGTCCAAGACCGTTCTTGACGCCAGCACGCTGGCCACATTACCACTCCTAAACGCCTCTTCTACTTTATCTACCAATTCCTTTTCAGTCCTATTCCTATCTAATGCTAATTCCTGACTAAAACCTATTGCTTCTATTCTCACTGCCCTCTTATGAGAGTACCACCATCTGTTGTTGACAATGGCCCCCGTCAAGTGTTGTTTAACTAGAGTGCTAATCCGTCTACTGTATGCTTTGCATGTCGGTAACGACAAGTTCAGTTTCCAGTAGCCGGGTCCCTGTCTATGGGTTCTATCAAGGTTGACTATGAAGATCACTAGTTTGTGATCTGAATAGACAACCATGAGCAATTGTGGACAGCTTAGCATGTCCCTATCCTTATTTCTAGCTAGAACTCTATCTAGGTACGATCTAGATGTTCCGCTGATATTAGTCCACGTCCCCAGTGGCACAGTCGGAAAATCTAGTCGATATCTATCGGCCAGGTCAAATCGGCCGATTAACTGTTTGAGGCTGTTGCACCCCCTCTATCGGAACATGCTCCCACATAGTTCCATGGGGGTGTTGGATGGGTTGTCTGGGTGGGTAGTGGCTTTCCGGCGGGGTGAGGAGGGGGTGTCTGGTCGGATGGGTGTGACTTGGGTGGGGGTACCTGGGGTGTGGAGACATTTGAAGAGGACGCGGTTGATTGGTTTCACGCAGGAATTCCCCACGTCCTCTTCAAATGTTTCTTTTAGGGACCTGTAAGTTCCTATAGGGAACCTAATCAGTTTTAGGTTCGTTTTTTTTTGTTTTTGTTGGAGCTATCCAAAGTTTTCCCTTCGGTTTTGACCAAAGGGTTGTTTTTGATGGTCTCCACTGATTGCTGTGCCCGCTTGCCAGAGGACTGTGAGCGCCTGAGCGCATTCAATGTGCCAGGCGCCCATCGTTTTCGGTCTTTTCTTGACCCAGGACTGCAGCTCCGTCAGCGAGACAAGCTGCGGGAAAGCCTGTCTCACAAACGGTGCCCACACCGGTTGGTGGTCGGTGAGGAATACCTGGAGATGCCGCAGCCTCAGCGCATGTTTGCGCATCATCAGCCACGGCATTTCCCAGCCCTCCGTTGGAAGAGTGCTGACAGCAAACGGATCTCCTCACCAGCGGAGCCTGCTTCTTCCACAGAAACTGGAAGCGCATGCGTTCCATCTTGGCGAGGTGTTCACGGGGACAAGGCACGACAGTCAAGCGGTAGTAGATGACGGACGCTATGAAAGTGTTCGCCACTTCCGCTCGACCTTTCAAGGACAGTGTGCACTCTACCCACTTCTGGATGAGCGCAAACACCTTGGCCGTGACCTCGTTCCAGTTTTTCTCCACCTGGAGGTCTGAACCGAACCAGACCCCGAGCAATTCCACCGGTCCATCCGTCCAGCGTCCAACGACGCTGTCGGACGTCATCGGTTTGCCTCTCCACGTACCGAATTGCAAACCGACAGACTTGACCGGGTTTAGTTTTGCTCCCGTCAGCGTTTCGTATTCTTTCAGTAAGTTGCCGAAAACCCCGATTTCCGAGGTGCTCGACACCATTACCATCACGTCGTCGGCATGAGCCGACGCCGCTTTGCGCAATCCCGGTTCTAACTGGATGCCCTGCAGCAGCTCCAAATTCCGAAGTGGTGACTCTCGAGTCAATATATACAGAATGGAGGAGAGAGGGCATCCCTGTCGAATGGAACGCGTGATTGCGAACGGCTCCGATAGGTAGCCATTCACCTTGACCCTCGAGCAGATGCTGGTGTGCATCGCCTCGATCCAGCCTCTGAAAACGGGACCGAAACCGGCCGCCTTGAGAACCGCTTCCAAGTATCGATGGTCGAGCCTATCGAATGCCTTAGACTGATCCAAATTGATCAGAGCCCCACCGAAGCCGTGTTTACTTCCCACCCTCTCTATGATGTATCGCATGAGGTGGAGGTTGTCGTGTATGGACCTGGTCAGGATTGCAGACGTTTGCGCTTTTCCTACCAGGTTCTCAACGACAAGCGCCAACCTCGTCGCTAGCACGTTGGCCAAAATCTTTAACTCTGTGTTGAGCAGAGTTATGGGCCTGAAGTTGTTAATTTCGTCCCCCTTGTTCTCGTCTTTCCTGATCAGCGTTACTACGCCCTTGCCTGCAGAACTGGGAATTCTCCCGTTCTGCTGCCAATTGCAGTAGACGGCTTCGAGGACGCCAGAGAACAAGTCCGGGATGCCTATGTAAAACTCATAGGGTAGACCATCTAGACCGGGTGACTTGCGGCCCAGAGCGTCCCGTATCTCAGTGTTTTTTTCGCAGAACTCGGCATCCGTGTTCGAGAGACGCGGCAGGCCGTCGAGGTATGAACTAAAGTCCATTGCCCCGTTCGGCTCACCGTCGTTCTACTCAAATAGTCGTGCAAAGTGCTGCTGAAAGGCCGCGTACATTTGCTTGGGGTCAAGTAGCACGCATCCGTTTTAGTCTTTCAAAGACCGAATCGTGGACTTGTTGCCACTTTTTGCCTCTGCCACTCGGGCCCAGCTG
This sequence comes from Eledone cirrhosa, assembly GCA_964016885.1. NCBI lineage: Eukaryota > Metazoa > Mollusca > Cephalopoda > Octopoda > Eledonidae > Eledone > Eledone cirrhosa. The sequence goes on from OZ024741.1 coordinate 295,954,368, forward strand.
ACAGCTTTCGCTCCTTCGTTTCCTAGAGCACGTGTTTTGCTTCTGACCACGCAGTCTTCGTGTTTCGCATCGAAGAACTGGTCCAGTGCCGTTCTCGACGCTAACACTCTAGCCGCATTGCCACTTCTAATTGCTTCCTCTACCTTGGCTACTAGTTCTCTTTCTATTTTGTTTTTCTCTAAGGCTAACTCTCTGCTAAACCCTATCGATTCTACTCTAATTGCTTTCTTGAGAGAATACCACCATCTATTGTTGACGATGGCTCCCGTCAACTGTTGCTTGACTAGTCTATCCGTTCACTGTAAGCTTTACGTGCCGGCAACGACACGTTCAGCTTCCCGTATCCGGGTCCTTGTCTATGTGTTCTATCACGGTTGACTATGCAGACGACTAATTTGTGATCTGAATAGGCAACCATATGCATTCGTGGACAGCTTAAGATCTCCTTGTCCCTTTCTCTAATGAAGAACCTATCTAAATACGGTCTAGATGTCCCGCTGCGGTTTATCCACGTCCACTGTGGTGCAGTCAGGAAATCTAGTCGATACCTATCGGCCAGTTGGATTAAATTTTTGAGGCTGTTGCAGCCCCCTCTACTGGGACATGCTCCCACATAGTCCCATCGTGCATCTAGGATACCATTCCAGTCCCCCACTAAAAGTAAGGAGCGAGAAGTTCCTAGAAAAAACTCTGCCTGAGTAAAGCTGGTTTGATTAGACACGAACAAAGTCATATCAGTAGACTTTATGTAGATTATGATCTGAAAAGGTGTAAGGAATGTGGCAAGGAATGTGCTAGCATGGGAGGTCTTAAAAGACACACGAGGACACACAACCAGAACAAAGCAATGGAAAGTCCCAGAAGAGCGTACAATTGCCATGCGTGTGTTAGAGGGTGCACGTCTTAAGCTGGTTTAAAGAGCAACATTCGCGCCTCACATTTTTGAGCATTTTATCGTGATACGTACGTGTGGTAGTATAGGAAACAGAAGGGGAGAGGGTGTGTAAGAGAGTGAATGAGTGAGTGTGTGAGAGTGAATGAGAGAGTGTGTAAGAGAGAAGTGTATATAGAGAAATAGTCCAAGTGAGACAGAGATAGAGCTAAAAGCAGAGTGATATATATATAGAAAGAGAGGGGGAGTTAGAAGAGGAAGAAAGAGAGGGTGGAAATAGAATGCTTGAGGAGAGAAAGAGAATGCGAAACATAAACAGATATAGAAAGAGGGGGGGGGGGTAATGTGGGGAGGGGCTAGTGAGTGATAGACACATATACAGTGAGATAAAGAATAAGTAGGGGAAGGGAGGGAGCGTAGGAAGATAGCAACAAAGATAGAGAGAGGAGAGCGTGAGTCAAAGGCTGTAGTGAGATAGCAATAGGAAAGAGTAAGGGAGAGGAAAGAGTGAGGGTGAGGAGAGAGTGAGGGAGAGGAGAGAGGGAGGGTGAGGGATAGGGAGCAATAGAGAGAGAGGAGGAAGTAAGGAAGAGGGAGCAACATAGATAGAGAGAGAAGACACTGAGGGAGAGGGAGCAACACAGATAGGGAGAGGAGAGAGTGAGGGAGAGGGAGCAACAAAGGTAGAGAGAGGAGAGAGTGAGAGAGAGGGAGAGAGGGAGCAACATAGAGGGAGGAGAGAGGAGCAACATAGATAGGGAGAGGAGAGAGAGAGAGAGAGAGAGAGGGAGCAACATAGATAGGGAGAGAAGAAAGTGAGAGAGAGAGGGAGCAACATAGATAGGGAGCGAAGAGAGTGAGATAGAGAGGGAGCAACATAGAGAGAGGAGAGAGTGAGAGGGAGATAGGGAGCAACATAGAGAGGGGAGAGAGTGAGAGAGAGAGGGAGCAACATAGAGAGAGCAGAGAGTGAGTGGGAGATAGGGAGCAACATAGAGAGGGGAGAGAGTGAGAGAGAGAGGGAGCAACATAGAGAGGGGAGAGAGTGAGAGGGAGATTGGGAGCAACATAGAGAGGGGAGAGAGTGAGAGAGAGAGGGAGCAACATAGAGAGAGCAGAGAGTGAGAGGGAGATTGGGAGCAACATAGAGAGGGGAGAGAGTGAGAGAGAGAGGGAGCAACATAGAGAGAGCAGAGAGTGAGAGGGAGATAGGGAGCAACATAGAGAGGGGAGAGAGTGAGAGAGAGAGGGAGCAACATAGAGAGGAGAGAGAGTGAGAGAGAGAGGGAACAACATAGAGAGGGGAGAGTGAGAGAGAGAGGGAGCAACATAGAGAGAGCAGAGAGTGAGAGGGAGATAGGGAGCAACATAGAGAGGGGAGAGAGTGAGAGAGAGAGGGAGCAACATAGAGAGGGGAGAGGGGGAGAGAGAGAGGGAGCAACATAGAGAGGGGAGAGAGTGAGAGAGGGAGCAACATAGAGAGGGGAGAGAGTGAGAGAGAGAGGGAGCAACATAGTGAGAGGAGAGTGATAGAGAGAGGGAGCAACATAGATAGGGAGAGAGTGAGAGAGAGAGAGAGGGAGCAACATAGAGAGGGGAGAGAGTGAGAGAGAGAGGGAGCAACATAGATAGGGAGAGGAGAGAGTGAGAGAGAGAGAGCCAGAAACATAGATAGGGAGAGGAGAGAGAGAGAGGTAGAAAGAAACAGGGAGAGAATGATATGTAGTGACTCAGAGGTGGAGATGAAGGAGTATTGGAGGAGACATGTGAATGGAAAGATTCATTCATGAATATATGATATATTTTCATGAATGGTAAATTCCCAATACATTTCCTGGCGTATACACATGTGTACTCACATAACACACCAGCAGAGAGGCAAACGCCTGTGTGTGGATGGGTCTAAGCCTGCGCACTAATACATATGTGTCTCGTGTGTGAGCTTGTACGTGTTTATGTGTGTGTGTGTGTGTGTAAGCCTGCGCACCTATATGTGTGCTGTGTGTGAGCTTGTGCGTGTTTATATCTATGAGTAAGTGTATGTGTGTGTGTGTAAGCCTGCGCATATATATCCATAGTGTGCTGAGTATGAGTTTGTGCGTGTATGGGTATCAGTGTAGGTCTGTGCACCTGTATATGTGTGCTGTGTGAGCTGGTGTATGTGTATATGTATGTGTGATTGTATGTATGTATATGTGTGTGTGTGTCTGGTGTGTGTGCTTGTACGTGTTTATATGTATGTGTGTGTAAGCCTGCGCGCCTATATATGTGTGTTGTGTGTGAGATGACTTGTGTTTTTATGTATGTGTGATTGTATGTATGAATGTGTATGTGTGTGTAAGCCCGCACACCTCTATGTGTGTGTGTGCTGTGTGAGCTTCTGCGTGTTTATATGTATATTCCTATGTGTGTGTGTGTGTGTGTAAGTCAGAGCACCTACATATGTATACGTTGTGTGAACTTGTGCGTGTTTATTTGTATGTGTGTGTGTGTAAGCCTGCGCAGATATATATGTGTTGTGTGTGAGCATGTGCGTGTTTATATGTATGTGTGTGTGTAAGCCTGCGCAGATATATATGTGTTGTGTGTGAGCATGTGCGTGTTTACATGTATATGTGTGTGTAAGCCTGCACATCTATAAATGTGTGTGATGTGTGTGAGCTTGTGCGTATTTATAAATATGTGTGTGAGTGTATGCGTGTGTGTGAGTATGCACATGTATGTGTGTGTAGTGTGTCATTTATTTATGCTAGTATGTAGGACGAAAGATATCCGGAATTTAGGCTTATCAGTCCAGAGTTTATTCCAATGATATGTAGTGTGAAATGATTGAGAATACAAGACGTGCCTTCTCATAAATTGGATAGGGATGAGGGTGAGGCTTGTCATTGCTTTTGCCTCTTTTTTCTTTTTTCTTTCTTTTTTTTTTTAATTGGAAATAACTCCCAGAGGGTTGGGGGGAGTAACCACTTAATTTACTGGAAGTTAAGAAAGAAAAGAAAAATCTAAGGAGATGCTGCTCTTGAAATCAAAAGACGGTCACCAGAATATTTGAAACAAAGAAGAATATACTCTTCGGGAACATATAAAAGGAAGAGAGGTTTACAAGATAGACATTCTTGGAAAAAAAGACTAGAATGGAAACTCTTCAAAGAAGAGGGGACAAAAATATAGATAGCTATACTTTACCAATGTTTTGGGTACATTTTTTTGTCTGTGGTTACCTTCCGACACTCATCGGGAATCCACCTATAATTATCCAGCTCCTTAATGGGCCCTTAACGACCACTG
>OZ024741.1:295966050-295993550 GCA_964016885.1 Eledone cirrhosa
ACACTGGAATTGTAAGCAGTAGCAATATTTTAAATTTGTCTCAGGCAGACGTTCATTTCCCGCCATTACCAATGACTGCAGGTGTTAAAGCCGCCACCACCACCACCACCACTACAGCGACAACAGAAACAAAATTTAAAAAAAAAAAATTAACTCATGATATCGAAATGAATTCAACCAAAATTAACTATTCCACACCGAACACCACTGACGCCACCACCACAACAACTGAAACTAAAATTAACAATAGCAGAAATAACGATAATAACAACAACAACAATGAAATTAAGAAAACTACCCTGAGTTTTGCCAGAGTAGCAAAAACGTTCGAAGCGATTCAGGTAACTCAGGAAGAATTAGACGAAGCCAAAGGAATGGTAAAGAAAGATGGGTACAGGGTCAACCTCCCCTCCCCCCACCTAATAAAATGGAGCATCGGCGCCTATGCACCGTGTCTTATCTGACAATAAACATAAAATCGCGCCGAGTGGAACGGGCATCTGAGTCCCAAATCCAAAAAGCTTTGGGATATGTGTGGGCAAAAAAAACTCACATCAGACGTGGGCAGAAGTATGGAACAGTGGACGTGTTCTTTGAAACACCATAGGATGCCAGAGAACACTCCATGGCCCCATTAAGAAGTGACGACTTCACACTCATCCCAAGCTATTGTGACCAGAGACTTGTGAAGATCAGGGTGACCCACGTTCCACCGGCCATCGAAATTCCCTGGCTAATGGCTGCCGTCCTCGCCGGCATCGAGGCCAACACCAAAATAATAGAAATAGCAAAAGAAAAGCAGGAGAACTGGTCCGGATCTGGGATGGAGCTCCTGATCCAAGCGGACCATAAAAGCATTGAAGAGATCCCAGAGGTAATAGACCTCACTGACGGCAGCCACCTCACCGTAATCGTCGAGGGCAGAAGACCTAGGTGTGTCGTTTGTGGTGAAGGAACCCACCTAAGGGCTTTCTGCCCTCAGGCTAAAAGGTTGAGGCCACCTCTCTTACCCACCCCAGTGACTCAACCATCAACACCACCAGCAGCAAAAATAGCAGCAACAACTGTAGCAGCAACAACTGTAGCAGCAACAACAGAAGCAACTGTAACAGCAACAACCCCAGCAACAGTAGCAAAACCAACACCACCACCACCCAACGCCCCAGAACTAGCACCAGCGCCTACACCATCCACCACGCCACAACAAAAACCAACACCTGTGGAGGATTTTCCACTTCCCGGCTTATCGCAACTGGAGACAGATTGTGACGACGAGGAGTGAGAAACGGTATCAGGAAAAAAGAAAAAAAAGAAGAAACCAAAAAAGAAAAAATTCTCTTCCTTCCCCCTCAAAAAACAAAATACAGAGGGAAACAAATAAATTATCGAACAAGAAAGTTAAGACAGATATGCCACCATCCACACCAGCATCACCAACCCCATCACCACAAACACCAACACCATCACCATCATTAACCCCAACACCACCATCACTAACACCACAAAAGTCAGCAAAAAGCGTAACAGAAACAAACCCACAACAAACGCAAACAAAGCAAAACAACCAAAACGATACACACTACACAGCATTAAATTTGAACAACAACCAATTATTACACTACATGCAACACAACACCAGCATCACAGAAAAAGACTACACAACAACCCAAAAGTTCACACCACCTCCACACATACAAATCACACGCATCACACAGAAAACGTACACGACACTAAAACAAAAATTCCGCAAAGACATCGGAGACTTCCGACAAACACTCTCCAGGAGGATTGATAAGGACATCCTTCCGGAGTAGGCCACAAGCAGTGAAAAGGATGGACAAACCATCCTTCCTCTACGAGAAGTAAGGTAAGTGGTCTTTCCCATCTTTTCCACTTCGTTTCAACATGACCTCACTCAGAATAGGCAGCATAAATGCGCGTGGCTTGGGGTCGTCATGGAAGCAGGGCCACCTGCTCAACGACCTCAGGTCACTAAACATAGATGTAGTGGCCATCAGCGAGACCAGAATCTCCGAAGCACGGGCCTTCGCACCGATCTTCGGCGGCTACGATGTGTACGCATCTCCCAGCCGTCCTGGATCGGGGGGGAGGAGTTGCTGTGCTTTTTCGGAGAGGTTTGGATCTCGCCATACGGGCCATCTTCCTGGACCCAGAAGGTAAGTTGGTGGTGCTAGACGTGACCAGCGGAGACGGGCAAGCTTTCAGGCTAGTGGCCGTCTATGCCCCGACAGGAGCAGGGCGGCCTGATTTCTTCCGGCGTCTGGAGACCTTTCTTGGAACGTCCCGCTCTTTAGTGTTAGTGGGCGACTGGAACGGGATCTTAGATGCACGCTGGGACTGTGTTGGATTAGCGGATAGGGGCGGAGGGTGCAAGAGCCTCACCAACCTGCTCAGGCGTTTTGAACTGTCTGACAGGTACCGATTAGATTTCCCGAATGTGTCAATGTGGACTTGGACAAATCGCATAGGGTCATCCAAATCATATCTAGATAGAGTATTTTGTAGAGAAATAGATAGGTCTAGCATAGGCTGTCCGCAATTCAAGATAGTCAGCTAGACGGACCACAAATTCGTGATCTGTGTACTTGACTTAGATAGGCTTCATAGACGAGGGCCCGGCTACTGGAAGCTAAGCGCGTCCTTACCAGCGCGCAAGGCCTACAGAGACCGGATTAGCAAACTAGTTAAGCGGGCGTCAACAACAAGTGGTGGTTTGCTCTGAAAAGAGCATTTAGAATAGAGTCCATTAGGTTTAGTAAGGCTTTAGCAATAGAGAAAAATAGAGCAGAGGGAGAATTAGTTAGAAAATTAGACGAGGCGCTTAGCAAAGGCATCGTGATCGACGTGCTTGCGGCGAAATTGGCCCTTGACCAATTCTTCAATGCAAAGCACGAAGGCTGCGTTGTCAGAGCTAGGGTGCGTGCTCTCAGACACGAGGGGACGAAAGCCGTTCAATGGGCCCGAGTGGCGGAGGCGCATCGTGGCAACAAAGCCACGATCCGGTCTTTGGTGGACCACGACGGGCGCATGCTACTGGATCCCGGGCAAATGTGTGAAGCTTTTCAGCGAAACTTCGCTCAGTTGTTCGGGGGCAGCGGCGGGCCGGATCGAGGGATGGACTTCAGTGTCTACCTCGACGGACTGCCGCGGCTCTCGGCCACTGAGGCGGAGTGTTGCGAAAAGCCGATAACATCCGCTGGAGGCAATGACTAGCTGCACAAGGGGTAAATCGCCTGGTTTGGATGGTCTGCCCTATGAACTTTACGTACAGATGCCAGACTTATTCGGAGGCCTCTTGGCGGACGTCTACTGCAACTGGCAACAGAACGGGAGAATTCCCAGCTCTGTGAGCCGAGGAGCTGTGGTGCTGCTGAGAAAGGATCCGAACAAGGGGGATAACATAGATAATTTTAGGCCCATAACTCTGCTAAACACAGAGTTCAAGATTTTGGCCAAGGTGCTAGCAAAGAGGTTGGCGCTTGTCGTTGGTGGTCTGGTGGGAGAGGCGCAGACATGCGCCATTCCCGACAGATCCATCCACGACAACCTCCACCTCATGCGATACATCGTAGAAAGGGTAGCTAGGGAACCTGGCACGGGTGGGTCCTTGATCAATTTAGATCAGTCAAAAGCTTTCGATAGGGTCGACCATCGTTACCTAGCGGCAGTCCTGAGGGCGGCTGGCTTTGGGCCTGTCTTCAGAGGCTGGATCGCTGCCATGCACAGCGACATCTGCTCTGTGGTGAGAGTGAACGGTCACCTTTCGGAACCGTTCAACATCATGCGCTCGGTCCGCCAAGGATGTCCCTTCTCGTCCCTCTTGTACGTATTGACTCTCGAGCCATTACTGCACAAACTGGAGACGTTGAGGGGGGGGGGGGGGTCCCCGCGCGAACTAGGATGCGGAAGATCCGTGTCAGCATATGCGGACGATGTCACCGTAGTGGTGTCGAACGCCAAACACATCGAGGCGATCGGCACTAAACTAAGAGAATACGAAGCGGTGACAGGAGCAATGATCAACCAGGAAAAGTCAGTCGGCCTGCAGTTCGGCACCTGGAGAGGCAGGTCCATGCCGTCCAACAGCGTCGTCGGGTGCTGGACGGACGGACCAGTTAAATTGCTCGGGGTCTGGTTCGGTCCAGATCTCCAGACGGACAAAAACTGGGACGAGGTGACGAGCAGGGTGGCTTCTCTCACCCGGAAATGGGCCGAGAGGAAGCTATCCCTGAAAGGTCGAGCGGAGGTGGCTAACGCGTATATCGCGTCCATCATCTACTACCGCCTGACCGTTGTACCTTGTCCTAAGCCCCACCTGACTGCGCTGGAGCGTTTGCTCTTTCGCTTTTTGTGGAAGGGACGCGCTCCGATGGTCAGGAGGTCCTTCTGCTGTCAACACCCGCTACGTGGAGGGCTGGGCATGCCGTGGCTGATGATGCGCAGACACGCGCTCAGGCTACGACATCTCCACCTCTTCCTCGACGGTGATCAGGTGTGGTCGCCGTTTGCTAGACACGTCTTTCCCCAGCTCGTCTCCTTGACGGAGCTGCAGTCCTGGGTCAAGCGAAGACCGAGAGGGAGCGCTTGGAGACTGGAATGTCTTCAGGCGCTCCCAGCCCTCGACCAATCGGGCAATGTGATCGGTGAAAACTCCACCTTGGCGTTCTATAGAGGATTAGTGGAGGGGAAGAGCGACGACGTACTTGGAGAAACTCTAGGCGTCGAAGAAAATCAACTAGCCAATCTCTTCGGACGGACTTTCGGGCCGGGGCCTATGGACAACTTCCAGAAATCCCTGGCCTGGCGGTGCTACCGGGGTGCTTTGCCAGTTCGGGATAAACTCTACAGGCATGGAGGTGCCGTCAGCCGGGCATGTCCGAGATGCGCGCAGGACGACGAAAACGTCCTGCACGCACTCGTCCAGTGTCCGAGCATTGCTGACTTGTGGGTTTATGTCGAACACCTGCTGTCACGTGTAGGACGGATCCAGCTATCATCTGAGTCCATCGTGAGGATTGCCCCGCCCTCCTCCTTTAGCCGGGAAGGGCAGGCAGTTTTTATCTGTCTGGTGGCCATGGCGAAAGAGATAGTATGGTGGACACATTTGAAAGGGCTGAAGACGAGCACTTACCTCTTCGGTGATGCCCTGATTAACCTTTTCAAATTTCATTTGAAAAGGAAAATCAGGGTAGAGAGGGAAGTGCTCTCTTCCCAGCATTTTGTTGAAAGATGAGTGAGAGAAGCAAGTATGACCCGAGTGAATGGGCCTACTCTGAGTATGTGTCTGTAAATTAAAGGTGGACAACTGGGAGAGGGCACTTGCCCTAGTGGTCAGGGTCACTGTGGTCTTTTAATGGGCTTTCTCCACAAATGTCCCTCGGAAGTCTCCCCCCTATTGGGGAATTTTTCTTTGTTATTTTATTACATCCTCTGTTTTTTTTACACGCAGAAATGCCCATTTGTACCGTCCTGTATTGTCCTGTACTGTCCTTAATGTCTACTTTATGTAAACCCTTGTGGTTAATAAAGAAAACATTATTATTATTATTATTATTATTATTATTATTATTATTATTATTATTATATATATATATATATATATATTCAAAAACTGATGATGGGGAAGTCTGTGTAAGGTCAATATCTCGCCTTCTAAACGATAAAACCTCAAAACTATTTCTCAACGTGCTTTCTGAACTTTGCACTTGACTGATGACCCTGTGATGAACTGACGAAACTCCAGAGTAACAAGTCTCAGTATTTAGCTTTAATAAAATGAATATATATATATATATATATATATATATATATATAGTGAAAACAGAGCGGGGAGGGCTGAAGGTGAAGGTGGTGTTTGTGTATGTGTGTAGGTGTACGCGTGTGTGTGTGCGTGTATATGTGAATGTGAGAGTTGGGGGAAGAACGAGGTTCCATGTTCAGGAAAAGGTGTATATATATATATATATATATATATAGCGATGGTGGTTTTTCCCTATTTGACTGATGGTGTACTGTCTCTCTCTCTGGTGTGTTATCTTTTCTACATATTGCATTATATATATATATATATATATATATATATATATATATAAGGTGAAACAGTTGTTCTCGGTATGGTGAACTAACTGTTGTGTAACCACTTCTACCTAACTCGTCTCATGGACTGAGTGCTCTACCACTACGGATATTACATTCCAGTGTTCTACCACTATATATATATATATATATATATATATATATATTAGGATTGGTGCTCTGAAATAGCGATGTATACATGAATATATGTATAGTATATTTGGCAATATACTGTATGGTTAATTAAAAACATTTTGAAGACCTTGCGCTATCATTTTAAAGTAGTGACTATGTCACTTACTTCTTTCTCCAACAAACAAAGGGAGATAAGCTGACAGATCTGTTTCACACTGTTGGTAATCAGTTCCTGGTTGTTACTGGAATTCTATAAGAATCCAGCATCTATAATTTTCAACAAACATCGGGGTTGCCCCCCCCCCCCCCCCCCCTACACAGAGTCTTCCCGCTATTCTACTACTTACTCCACATATCAAACACTAATCAATAACAGTTTGCCAGACGGAAATTATTTTAAGGAAGAAAAAAAATTTATTTTCTATAATTAAGAATATTTACTCTTCGGGATGTTCATCACTAGCGATTTAATAACAAATATCGATTTAATACTTTCCTATTGGTTTTATTTATATTATCAAGGTAGGCGGCGAAATGGCAGAGTCGTTAGAAAGTCAGATAGAATGTTTTGTGGTCCTAATTCCGGCTGTCTGCTATCTGAGTTCAAATCCCGCCGAGGTCAACTTTGAATTTCATGCTTTCGAGATCAATGAAAAAAAGTGTCAGTCTAGTACTGGGGTCGAGTCTTCCTCTGTCTCTTTCTTACTTCCTTTCTCTCGTCCTTTACCTTTCTCTGGAAGAAAAATGCTGTATTCAAACCTGGAGGAGGAGATGGGCTCCGCCAGGTTTCAAAAAATGCACAAGGGACGCCGTATGTCACTATGGCGTCCCTACGATTCTCTCAGGAGTGACAGGACTAAGAGAAGATATCAAGTTTCTTATATATTTTGATACTTTTTTTACAAAGTCCATAAAGTTAGGAGGAGTAGTCGGAATTTTCACAGAATGTTTAACCGCCATGTTAAATTCTATAGATTTTATCTCTATGGTAGACCTGCGAATTAAATTGTAGAGATTTTGACTAAATTCTTCTTCTTCTTCAAACACTCTTCCCAGCGGATTCTGCCAGAAGCAACCGCCTCTCTCTCTCTCTCTCAAACGTCTGTGTTTATGTCCTGTAATTTGGCGGTTCGACAAAAGAGATCGATAAAATAAGTACTGGGACGATATGATCGACTAAATCCCTTTATGACAGTGCCCCAGCATGGTCGCAGTCATATAACTGAAACAAGTAAAAGTGCATGTGTGTGTGTGTGTGTGTGTGTATATATATATATATATATATATGTGTGTGTGTATGTGTGTGTGTGTGTGTGTGTATGTGTGCGTGTGTGTGTGTGTGTGTGTGTGTGTGTGTGTGTGTGTGTGTGTGTGTGTGCATTTATTTATTTATTTATTTGAATACCTACCAATGTATGACGATGACTATCATGCGGAGGAGGATGTGGGATATGGCGCACGATTTCCTCCTTGGTGATGTTGTTGTTGTTAATGTTGTTGCTACTAATGTTGTTGTTGTTATTGCTGTTGTTGCTGCTAATGTCGGTGCTGTGGTTCTTAATGTTGTTGTTGTTGCTAATGACGGTGCTGTGGTTGTTAATGTTGTTGTTGTTGTTGTTGTTGTTGTTGTTGTTGTTGTTGTTGTTGTTGTTGACTTTGGAAGGAAGTTTAACATTTTTAGAATGTCAGAAACGATACTTAACTTTGTATTACATTGGCTTGTACGCGTGGTTTAGTTGTTACCACAAACACTACCACCACCAACGCCAACACCACCAACACCAACACTACCACCAACGCCAACACCAACAACGCCAACACTACCACAAACACTACCACCACCAACGCCAACACCACCAACACCAACACTACCACCAACAACAACACAACCAATAACACCACCAACACCACCAACACTACCACCAACAACAACACCACCAACACCAACACCAATAACACCACCAACAACACCAACACCAGTAACACCACCAACACCAACACCAATAACACCACCAACACCACCAACACTACCACCAACAACAACACCACCAATACCAACACCAACACCACCACTACCACCACTAACACCAACACCAGTAACACCACCAACAACACCAACACTACCACCAACACCAACACCAGTAACACCACCAACAACACCAACACTACCACCAACAACAACACCACCAATACCAACACCAACACCACCACTACCACCAACAACAACACCACCAACACCAACACCAACACCAGTAACACCACCAACAACACCAACACTAACACCAACACCAACACCACCAATACCAACACCAACACCACCACTACCACCAACACTACCACCAACAACAACACCACCAATACAAACATCAACACCACCACTACCACCACCAACACCAACACCAGTAACACCACCAACAACACCAACACTACCACCAACACCAACACCACCAATACTAACACCAACACCACCAACACCAACAACACCAATACCAACACCAACACCACCACCACCACCACCAACACCAACACCAATAACACCACCAACACCACCAACACTACCACCAACACCAACACCACCAATACCAACACCAACACCACCACTACCACCACCAACACCAACACCAGTAACACCACCAACAACACTAACACTACCACCAACACCAACACCACCAATACTAACACCAACACCACCACTACCACCACCAACACCAACACCAGTAACACCACCAACACCACCAACACTACCAACAACACCAACACCAGTAACACCACCAACAACACCAACACTACCACCAACACCAACACCACCAACACTAACACCAACACCACCACTACCACCACCAACACCAACACCAGTAACACCACCAACACCACCAACACTACCACCAACAACAACACCACCAACACCAACACCAATAACACCACCAACACCACCAACACTACCACCAATACCAACACCACCAATACCACCACCACCACCACCACCAACACCAACACCAACACCAGTAACACCACCAACACCACCAACACTACCAACACCAACACCAATAACACCACCAACACCACAAACACTACCACCAACACCAATACCACCAATACCAACACAAACACCACCACCACCAACAACAACAACAACACCAACACCAATAACACCACCAACACCACCAACACTACCACCAACACCAACACCAGTAACACCACCAACAACACCAACACTACCACCAACACCAACACCACCATTACCAACACCAACACCACCACTACCACCACCACCACCAACACCAGTAACACCACCAACACCACCAACACCAACACCACCACCAACACCACCACCACCAACACCAACACCACCACCAACACCACCATCACCACCAACACCAACACCACCAACACCACCAACACCACCAACACCATCACCACCAACACCAACACCACCAACACCACCACCACCACCACTACCACCACTATTGATGTTAGTTAAAATAAAACTGTCCTGAAATTCCAAGCAAGAATCGTTAACGGAAGTACATTGTTTAGAGTCTTAAATATCAAATACTGGACGGTTTCTGTCTGTGCAAGTACCGCTGTGTTGATATATATATATATATATATATATATATATATATACATGTGTGTGTGTATATATATGCATATATATATATATATATACAATATATATATGTATGTATGTATGTATATATGTATGTATATATGTATGTATATATATGTATACACACACACACACACACACACACACACACACACACACACACAAATACATGCGTGTATTTTATTTGTGTAGGAGTGTAAAATATATGGCGGGGGTGTAATCTATGTGTATATGTCCCCGCGCGTGCAGGCAATTAATTATATTTTTAATAAACAGGACATATAGGATATAGACATGTGTGTGTGTGTGTGTGTGTGTGTGTGTGTGTGTGTGTGTGTGTGTGTGTGTGTGTGTGTGTGTGTGTGTGTGTGTGTGTGTGTGTGTGTGTGTGTGTGTGTGTGTGTGTGTGTGTGTTGCTTTGTATAGACAAGCAAGCATAGTTGAGTGGTGAAAGACGTACAATTCGTAAAACTACTTTGTTCCAGGTTCGATATCACTACACAGCACCTCTTACGGAAGTGTTATCTTCTATTAGTGTTTCTACTATAAGTGTTTTCTACTATAGCAGCTCTCTGAACGATGTTACGGTATCTTTCAAGATCAGACTATATCATATTGAGATAACCAGACTCTGTTTGGGTGTATATATATATATATATGGGGGGGGGGGGCTTGTACTGTAAGTTTATTACTGTTATAAGGAGACATCTTAATATATTAGGATGTATACGTACATACATACACACACACATACATATATATATATATATATATTAAAGAGTTAAACAATATTCAATGAGTTTTACAGTAGATTGGAAGCACTCTATGGAATAATTTTCCAGAGTTATTAATATTAAAATACAAATATTAATAAAATAGATGTTCTTTTTATCAATTACATTTTATTATACATATTTCAGATGTACAACAGTACGTCCTCATCAGACAAAATATAATGATATATGACATACCCTGAGATGTTAAATGGTTAAGATTTAATCAAAGTAGTGATTAACCTAAGAGAAAGTTTAACATTTATACCCTAATTATGAGAAAATGCGAAAACGTAATAAATTCGATAGAAAATGTGTGAGTAAGAAAAACGTTGCTTAATGTAACTGTTATAGAGATTTTTAAATGTATGATACTATAATTTATCAGGGAAAGCGGTCAATGAGAGCCGCTGAGATAATATATATAGAGAGAGGGAATATATTTTAAAAAAACAACTAAAATCTTGATTCTTCACCCTAAAATAGCATAAATTAAATATTTTCAAACTTAACCGTTTAACTTTCGGAAAATCTCCTTCTACACATATTCTCTATCGAATTTATTACGTTTTCGCATTTTCTCATAATTAGGGTATAAATGTTAAACTTTCTCTTAGGTTAATCACTACTTTGATTAAATCTTAACCATTTAACATCTCAGGGTATGTCATATATCATTATATTTTGTCTGATGAGGACGTACTGTTGTACATCTGAAATATGTATAATAAAATGTAATTGATAAAAAGAACATCTATTTTATTATTATTTGTATTTTAATATATATATATATATATATATATATATATATATATATATATATATATATATATTTTTTTATTTTTTATCTTTATTTGTTATTTTTTCATTCGCACCGTTTCCTTTCGCTATATGTCTCTCCACCACTCCCCTACACACCTTTTGAACTCTGTTCCCACACACTTCTCACCTTAGGAAGGGCTTATGCCCGAAACGTCGTCCCCCATCTACCCCCCACTCTCCTGAGCGTGAAATTAATAAACATTTATTGTACTGCCTCTCTGTTTTGTCCCTGTTCAAATTTTTCCATTATATATATATATATATATATATAGTAATAATAATTATATTTATAAAAAAAAAAAAAAATTTGTTTCCGTTCTTAACATGGTGGATATCTAAATGTATTCGTGAGTGAATGATAATGATATTATAATAATTGTTTCTACTTTTGGCACAAGGCCAGCGATTATCTCAGTGTATTACTGGTACTTTATTTTATCGACCCCGTAAGGATGAAAGGCAAAGTTGACCTTGGCGGGAATTGAACTCAGACAGCAAAGGGCCGTAACTCTATGCTGCAAAACATGGCGTCCGACCTTCTACCGATACTGCCAATCCACTATAATATTATCATAATATTAGGTGGATTGGCAGTATCAGTAGAGGGTCGGACGCCATGCTTTGATGCATAGAGTTACGGCCCTTGCCATTTTGAGTTCAAATCCCGCCGAGGTTAAATTTGCCTTTCATCCTTACGGGGTGGATAAAATAAAGTACCAGTAATGCACTGGGTAATTGCTGGCCTTGTGTCAAAAGTAGAAACAATTATTAATATTCGGTTTGTTTACAAATAAACACCCTCATTCCAACGGGTAGCAAGTGAGGAGAATTGACAATGTTGACAAGGAGCAAGACACTGCGAAACAACTGTCGATTCTCGATTGTTTTCTCTCAGCTACCGCTGGAACAAAAGGATGACATTGCCATCTACCACGTGGTGATCTATGAGGTTGTTTACTTGTAAAGAAACCAAATATTATCCTTACGGGGTCGAAAAAATAAAGTACCAGTAATGCACTGGGATAATTACTGACCTTGTACCAAAAGTAGAAACAATTATTATAATAGTATCATTATTCACTCACGAATACAATTATATATATATATATATATATATATAAATATATATATATATATATATATATATATATATATATATATATATATATATATATATATCAATACATAATCGGAGAAAGCTAATAGCGATACTCCGGCTAAATTCCAACTCACTCAACAAACATTAGGAAATACCTGAATATATTCCCAATTAAACGTTCGGGGTGCTAACTAATTGTATTGTGTGGAAAATTGGCTGTATCATTTCATATGAGATATTTCAAATATATCTCTTCCCATTACTATAAGATTTCTACAAGTTGGGTGAAATTATACCAAATTATGTAGAAGCTTGTATAAGATCAACAGATACTTATTCAAGTGGGCTCTTATAATTCTTCAGTGGGTGCCCAATAACATTAATATTAATAACCAAATCAACATCAATATTTAGCGATAATCACCATCAGTGCTTGAGGGAGCTGCTAGGTTGTTAGTCCAGCAGTTCTAAAGAAAATCTCACACTGTCTCAAAAATAGGAGGAAGGAGATTACCGCCAAAAAACAATACATGCGCAGGTCAATGAATTCTGAAAAGAATTCAAGCCACGTGCTAGAACTCAATTGGATATGAAAAAATAACCATATGTGCGCATCGCTTGATGACACATAGATATTTTCTCGGGCAAAATAACAGAATCAGATACAAGAACAAACAATCAATATTCATATACAAAAATAAACAAAGAGAGTCATACCTTATATCGGGAAAGTTCATATCTGTTGCTCCAAGAGTAAATAGATAAATACATAATCGGAGAAAGCTAATAGCGATACTCCGGCTAAATTCCAACTCACTCAACAAACATTAGGAAATACCTGAGTATATTCCCAATTAAACGTTCGGGGTGCTATATATATATATATATATATATATATATATATATATATATATATATATAT
This sequence comes from Eledone cirrhosa, assembly GCA_964016885.1. Lineage (NCBI taxonomy): Eukaryota > Metazoa > Mollusca > Cephalopoda > Octopoda > Eledonidae > Eledone > Eledone cirrhosa. The sequence goes on from OZ024741.1 coordinate 295,979,508, forward strand.
ATATATATACACACACACACACACAATTATTATAATAGTATCATTATTCACTCACGAATACAATTATATATATATATATATATATATTAAAATATATATATATATATATCTATGAATGTATATATAGTGTATTTTGCAATACACTGTATGCTTAATTAAAAGCATTTCGAAGACCTTACGCTATTGTTTTAGAGTAGTGACAGTCTTACTTACTTTAATTTTCAGCAAACAGGGAAGATAAAGCTGACAGAGCTCTGTTTCGCACTTTTTGGTGCTTATCAAAGCTAACTACTCCGCCTGTTTGCTGAAAATCATGAATCTTTGATTCTTATAGAATTCTAGTAATAATCAGGAATTGATTATACAGAGCGGCTGCGGGTCAAGCAGAAGTTGAAAATTACAATTGGTGCTCTGAAATGGCGATATATATATATGAATGTATATATAGTGTATTTTGCAATACACTGTATGCTTAATTAAAAGCATTTAGAAGACCTTACGCTATTGTTTTAGAGTAGTGACAGTCTCACTTACTTTAATGTTCAGCAAACAGAAAAAAAAATCTGGTTCTAATTCTTTGAAACAAAACCATGCATTTTAAAGGGTTTCTATTTAAATTTAAATCACTTCCTGCATAGTCTTATATAATAACCATATGTTAATTTAATAATTGTTTCTACTTTAGGCACAAGGCTAGCAATTTGAGGGGATGGGGAAAGGCGATTAAATCTACCCCAGTGCATTACTGGTACTTTATTTTATCGACGCCGTAAGGATGAAAGGCAAAGTTAACCTCGGCAGGATTTGAACTCACAACGTAAAGGGCCGTAACTTTTTGCTGCGAAGCATGCTGTCCGACGCTCTACCGATTCTGCCAACCCAATTTAATAGTGAAATAGTTATTTTAGTAAATTTCCAAAAATTCTTCAATATTGGTTAAACATACAGAAAAAGAAAGCAGTATTGGAAAGAACTATATATATACGATAGATAAGAGGAAAAGGACGGGAAGAGCAAAGTCTACTAGACAAAGGAAGAAAGAAAGGGGAATAGGGAGAGGATGACAGACTCTATACCTAGGTTAGAGCGGTGTTTCGGCTGCGCCCCGCGGACAATGGCGAACTAATTAGTTGCAATAGAATATTTTATGAGAAATACGGGAAAACCGTCTATTACAGCATTCAAGATATTTCAAACAACGCCACGAACAAAATATCGGATTGGGAGCACGTTTTTTTTAATGATGCGTAGGTACACACACGCGCCCACACACACTCATGCTCCATACCCGCCCCCCACACCACCACTACCACCACAACCACACACCCGCCACACATGCCCACACACACACGCCCACACACGCCCACACACGCCCACACATGCCCACGCATACCCACACACGCCCACACACTGATACACAAACACACATCTATATAAGTGTGAGTGTGTTTGCATGTATGTATGTATGAATGTATGTATGTATGTGTATGTATGTATACATTTATGTATGTATGTATGTACGTATCTAATTATGTGTATATATATATATATATATATATATATATATATATATATGGCTGTATGTATGGCTGTATGTATGTATATCAGCTGGAAAATTGTATTCTGAAGGGCTGATGGAATGTGGCAGGAATTAAGGCAGAGACAAGGGAACATGGGCGAGGAAGAGAGGTATGGGGTAGAGAGGAGGAGGGGGCAGTGAAAAGATGAAAGGAAAGGAAAAGCAATACACTATTAACTATAAATAACCCGGATGTATCAATATTTGAAGTAGATAACAACAGGACAGACTAGTCCTAATGATGAATGCATCTCTTTATTCTCTTTATATAATCTCTCTCTCTTTCTCTCTCTCTCTATATATATATATGTGTATGTGTGTGTGTGTGTCTGTGTGTGTGTGTGTGTGTGTGTGTGTGTGTGTGTGTGTGTACCGCTAGATAGATAGATAGATAGATACACACACACACACAAACACACACAAACACACACATACATTCATACATGCACACATACATGCAGCCTTTTGTTTGTTTCTTTCTTTTCTCCTTGATATATATATATATATATATATATATATAAACTATAATTGTTAAAAGATAAAAGACTATTTTGGTAAAAACAATGAAACGCTGTTTATAATGCTTGTCTAAGAGTCCTAATTTAGATAAATCCACTTCCTTTGCCTTCCTCATACCACCATCTATTAAATCCAAGGCTGTTTTGTTGTTTTAAAACACTTCTAAGTTTCTTATGACGTGTTTTCCGTCGTTTTAGATCCATAACTATTACTCTTTTTAAAATCAATGGGAACAACCATGAAAGATTACCGATTTTCTACCACGCCACTCCACTCCCGCCGCTTATTCCAGCCCCCTCGCTTATCCCACTCCCCCACTATTATTTGGGACCCGATAGGGCGGTGGATTGGCAGTATGGGTAGAGCGTCGGACAACATGCTTTGCGGCATAGAGTTACGGTTCTTTACGTTCTGAGTTCAAATCCCGCCGAAGTAAACTTTGCCTTTCATCATTACGGGGTCGATAAAGTAAAGCACCAGTAATACACTGAGGTCGATTTAATCAACTTTCCCCTACCCAAAATTTCTGGCCATGTTCCTAAATCAGAAACCATTATTTGGGACTCGAGAGTACTTATATTCATCATGTCCTTCTCGTCATACAGTATGATGTGTGACAGGTGGTATGAATAGAAATTCAAATATTGGTGTGTCTGTATTTCTGTGAAATATATCTATTGTAATTCTTATGTTAAATACTTTTATATATCTAAAGAAAGTAGTTCTTTTTCACAGGTTTTTGTTGTGAAACTAATGAATGAGTATATGTATGGTGTTTAAAATGTTGTGAAATGTTTTTAGATTTTTCTTTTGGTTGTTGTTTTTTTTTAGATAATATATTTATTTGTGTGTTAAAATGTTTTCACTTTTTTTTACTAATCATGCTTATGGAAGTAAATCTAATCCATATACCACCACCAAAAATGAAACTTAAGCAGACCTGCCAACCTCTAAAAAATCCAAACGGGGAGTACCTTGAAAAATATTGCCCCAAAACAGGGAGAAATGAGGCAAAATGGGGAGATTTTACATAATGAAAGCTATTCCCATTTTCACAAGAGAAGACATCTCTCACCCACCCCAAAGTGGGTGAGAGATGTCCCCGTCGGACGGGGAGAGTTGACAGGTCTGCTTAAGAGTCAGTCCGCCTCGTGGTCCTAGCCGACAGAATGGAGACGAATTTGCCCTAGTGGATGACGAGTTTCCTTTCGGTTTGTTCCAAAAACTAAAGCAGTCATCGAGAAAGTGTTTACTCTTCTCATGAAAGTATTCTTTAAACTTTCGACCAAATGTCGTTCCTACTTCTTGATGTGATTGTTCTTCTAGGAATCCCACCCCAGGGTTAACATACGAAGGCGATACTTTTGGCCCATAGTCGTTCCTTCTTTTTGTCTATATATTTTGCCAGCAAAATTAAACGTGCTTTCTTCTAATATTAAGTATAATGCTTTGATGAAGAAATCTCTTTTAAAATGTTTATCTACTATGTCTGTATGTTTTTCTTTTCTTTTCTGCCCAGTACTTAATAGCTCCAAGGCCTAATGGACGTGTTATGTTAATGTAAAGACTTGTTACATCGAAGCTTCTTTAAATAGTGCCCTGTGCAACAGTTGCAAACCTGTTAACTCTCTCCGTCCGACGGGGAGATCTCCCTCCCACTTTGGGGTGGGTGAGAAATGTCTTCTCTTGTGAAAATGGGTATAGCTTTCATTATGTAAAATCTTCCCATTTTACCTCATTTCTCCCCGTTTTGGGGATACGTTTTTTCATGGTACTCCCCATTTGGATTTTTAAATGGCAGGACCGCAGTTGATGGAATGTGTTTAAGAAAATTCGTATCAACACGTGCATAACTGGTGATCTTTGGACATATACGTTCGATAAGCAAATCAGTAAAGTGACTCAGACAATATGTTGAAGATTGTTCCTGTTACAATTAGTCTCAGTTTCAGATCAGCTACTCTTAGAACTTCTATGTATTGGCTATTTTGTTTATTAATAGCTTCCTGTATTTTCGAGCTGTTGTGATTTTTTAGTGGTAATCCATAAAGGCTGCTTTACCTAACTTCGAAGATACATAAGTACCGTATTTCCGGGCGCCGAAGACGCTTCGTTCTCGAGGACGCACCCTAATTTTGACAACCAAAAATTTTAAAACAAATAATAAACTACCTTCGGCCTCCAGGACGCATGGTAGATTTTTGAGACTTATTTTAGGAAAAAGTAGCGTCTTCGACGCCGGGAAATACGGTAATAAATTTCTTTATCGGGGAAAGAATCTGAGTATTGTTTGATTAATAATTTTATTTTGTTTGAAATTGTTTTGTCCAAATTTTCTGTTTCTTCTCTGTAGTTATTTCCATTCGTGAATTGTTCTAGTATTGTAAACATCCTTTTCCACGATATCAATTACACCACTTTGTCAGCTTTTAAAATAATTGAATTCTCGTTTTCAATGTCTGTAAGGGCTTCTTTCCCTTTCGGAGTATTTGTTCGTGTTTATGCGTACTAATGGGGAATGTTGAAATTATGTCAATATAGATAGCTAGAAGCTCATCTCTCTATATATAATTGTTTCTACTTTAGGCACAAGGCCAGCAATTACCCAGTGCATTACTGGTACTTTATTTTATCGACCCCGTAAGGATGAAAGGCAAAGTCAACCTCGGCGGGATTTGAACTCAGATCGTAAAGGGACGTAACTATGCTGGAAAGCATGGCGTCCGACCCTCTACCGATATTTCTTACAATTGAGTCATTTTCATTGTTATTGTTGAAAAATTCTCTCGTTGCGGAAGTGACGATTGAATCATTGAATGTCTGCTTTTCGGTGATATTTGATGTTGATAAGGAGGGGGAGGAGGGTAAATTTGAAACCCTTCAATTATGATTTAATTTTTTTTTATTTAGCTTTCTTTTCGATAAATTTATTATTTTGTGGTTAACATTTTCAGTGGGTGCGTTTAGTTTTTATTTCATACGTCAGTTTCTTTCTTTTCTTCTTTTTTTTTTGTATTGATTGCAATAGGTTCTCCCTAAAAAGGGATTTACTTTATTACATCACCTTCTTTTGTATCTCGGACTTCTGCTGGTTTTTTTTGGGGGGGAGGGGGGTTGTGAATTCCTGAGTTTCCAGATTATCTGTTTGTGGTGTATTTTGTTCGATCCTTTCTCGTCCTCTTTCATGTGTGTTGATCCAAAATGTCCTGTGTTGTTAGTTGTATGACGTCAGTTTCGGAATGTTCCAAGGGGAATCCTTTATTTCTGATGTGTTCTCTGTTTTGTCTCCTTCACCGTCGTCTTTCTCCCCGTACAGTATTCCACCTTAGAACGAGAATGATTGTGATGATATAATTATTTCTACTTCAGGCACAAGGCCAGCAAATTTGGGAAGGAAAAGTCGGTTAAATCGAAACCAGTGTATGACTGGTACTTTATTTTATTGACCCCATAAGGATTAAAGGCAAAGCTAACCTCGGCGGGATTTGAACTCAGAACGTAAAGGGACGTAATATGTTTCTACTGGTTTGAAATCGCATGGCTTAGAGGTTAGAGTGCTGAGCTCACTATCATAAAGTCATGATTTCGATTCCAGAACCAGGTAGCACATTGTGTCCTTGAGTAAGATATTATTTTTCACGTTGCTCCAGATCACTCATAAAAAGACAATTAGTTGCGATGGCACTGGTGCCAGGCTGCATCAGCCTTTGCCTTTCTCTTGAACAGCATTGGTGGCACAGGGAGGGAAAACTTACATACATTGATGACTGCTGGTCTTCCACAAAACAACCTATCCCAGAAGAAATAGTATCGATAGCTTTACGGAGTTATATGGATAAGAGCTGCACAGGATGATGACAATGAATAATATTCTTCTACTGATTACAAACATTGGGTGGTAGAAGGGCGGGACTTTCACCTGCCGAGACTTTAAGCTAAAAGAACGTTGCGGCCTCACACTAAAAAAGAAATTTCAGGTAAAAAATATTATACAAGAAGAAAAGGCGTGAAAAGGTAGAGAAAGAGGGAAACCTTATGAGAGAGGGACGATAGGAGGGTATTGGTATAGTTGGAGGGAGGAAAATGGTTGTGGAGAGGGTGAAAAGAGGGATATTGACACAGGGTGGGGCTATGTATGTGTGACAGCGGGGAAGAGTGAGATGGGATGGTATTGATATAGGTTGGGTTTGTGTGTTTGACAGCGGGAAAGGTGAGGTAGGAGGGTATTTGTATCGGGTGGGGCTGTGTGTGTGACAGTAGGAAAAGGTGAGGTAGGAGGGTATATGTATCGGGTGGGGTTGTGTGTGTGACAGTAGGAAAAGGTGAGGTAGGAGGGTATTTGCATCGGGTGGGGATGGTTGTGGTTATGTCGGGGTAGTGTGGGGTGTATAGAATATGGCCAACATCTGTTTCCGGTCATTACGGTCAATGTTGGTTCCAAGGATGTTTTTGAAGCGGAAGTAAGCAACGCTATGAAAGAGCCATAACTCAGCGATTTAATGAAAACTAAACCGCTCAACGCCACCCATACACATACATACTTATCACTACCACCAGCATCACTACTAACAGTTCCATCACCTACATAACCACCACCACCAGCTACACCACCACCACCACCATCACCATTATACCCCACTACCATCACCTACATAACCACCACCACTAACACCATTACTACAATACAACATAATACTACGAAATATCACAACCACTGCCACCTCCATAATTACTACTACCACTACAACCATAGCCACCACATCACATCCTTACTACTACCACTACAACCACCGCCACCACCATCATTATTACCACCATTACAACCACCACCACCAAATCACTACTACTATCACTGCAATCACCATCACCACATCATTATTACCACCACTACAAACCCCCCCCCACCACCACCACTACTACAACCACTACAACCACCACCACCACCATCATCATCATTGTTATCACTACACCACTAAGAACAACAACCTACACGCGAACCAGCGCGTGAGGCTTTATATGATTTCCCGACCCGCTAGAAATAGCAGCCAAATCTTTTACAAACCACAGCTTCAAAGCAGACGAGATGGTCATGTTTGGAACAGCTTTGACCATAATTTAGTTCGATCAAGGTTGACTTGGAGCAAAACTATTATTACATCAACAAAAACATACTTGTACCTCCCACAAAGAAACTCATTGTGTAGTAGTAGTAGTAGTAGTAGTAGTAGTAGTACTAGTAGCAGCAGCAGCCAAGGTAGTAGTGGTAGTAGCAGTAGTAGTAGTAGTAGTAGTAGTAGTAGCAGCAGCAGTAGTAGCAGTAGTAGTAGTAGTAGTAGTAGTAGTAGTAGTAGTAGTAGTAGCAGTAGTAGTAGCAGTAGCAGTAACAGCAGTAGTAGCAGTAGTAGTAGTAGTAGCAGTAGTAGCAGTAGTAGTAGCAGTAACAGTAGTAGTAGTAGTAGCAGCAGCAGTAGTAGCGGTAGTAGTAGTAGTAGCAGTAGTAGCAGTAACAGCAGTAGTAGCAGTAGTAGTAGTAGAAGCAGTAGTAGTAGCAGTAGTAGCAGTAGCAGTAGCAGTAGTAGTAGCAGTAGCAGCAGCAGCAGCAGCCGCCAAGTAAGTAGTAGTAGTAGTATCACTATCACCACCACTACTGCCACCACTACAATCACCATCCCACCAGCATAACATCAATAACAATATCCTGTGCAGTTCCCTCCCCTTCCTACAGTTCGCCAACATCTTCATGATCATCATCACCGTCATCATAATCCTCATTAGTATCATCATCTCCACCCCCACGTCGACCACCACCACTATCATCATCGTCATAATCACCCTCACCACCATCCCCCCCTTCTCATCATCATCATCGCCACCACTATAATATATTCAGTATCGCCACCACCAGCAGCAACGCCATCATCATTATCACCATCACCACCACCACCACTACCATCATCATCATCATCATCAATATGAATGTATAATAGACGCCATTCCAATTTGAATGCTGATATAGACATACGTCTTCCGGTGTGTATGTACAGGACAGGAAGTAAGGGTTCCAAATAGAATTTCGAGAGATTTCTGGGTAATTAAGGCTGTCTTTGATGATGATGATGATGATGATTAATGGCAAAGTTCGAGACTGTGTCAACGACCATGATGATGAGGATGATGATGATGGGCATGGTGGTTATGATATAGTGGAGAAGGAGGAGGAGGGATATCATGATGATGATGATGATGATGAATGAGAAAATAATGGGCAACATTATGATAATAATGTTGATGGACATAAGTCTTAATTTTTTGACAGGGATAATGATAATGTTGACTATTATTATGTGGATGGCAGTATCAGTAGAGGGTCGGACACCATGCTTTGCAGCATAGTTACGTCCCTTTATGATCCGAGTTCAAATCCCGCCGAGGTTAACTTTGCCTTTCATCCTTACGGGGTCGATAAAATAAAGTACCAGTGATGCACTGGAATAATTGCTGGCCTTGTGCCAAAAGTAGAAACAATTATTATGCTGGTGGTAGATTGACAGAATCCTTAAACAATCGGACAAAATGCTACATGGCATTTTGTAGGCCTTTACGTTCTGAGTTTAATTCCCGTTAAAGTCAACTTTGCCTTTTATCCTTTCATGGTTGATAAAATAAAGTACCAGCTAAATACTGATGTCGATATAATCAACTTTCCCCTCCCTCAAAATTACTAACCTTGTGTCAATATTTGGAAGTATTATGATCCAGGATTGATATAATAAAGTACCAGTTGAATATTGGGTCGATATAATCAAGTTTCCCCCTCCCTAAAAATGACTAGCCTTCAGCCAATATTAGGAAGTATTATGAGGGCAGTGGATTGAGTGTGGGGCTAAACAGACCAACAAAATGTTTCACGGATTTAGTTACAACTCTTGCAGTCTGTTTTTAAATCACGATGAAGTCAACTTTACCTTTCAACCTTCCAGGATCAATAAAATAAAGTACCAGTAAAGTATTGGAGTCAATAAGTTTCCGAATTCAAATCCCGCCGAGATCAACTGTGCCTATTGTCCTTCTGGTGGCAATAAATAAAGAGTACTAATCAAGTGTTTGGGTAGATATAATCGACTTTTTCTCTTCTCAACTGCTGGGCTTGTGCAAATGTTAGATACAATTATTAACGGTGTGTATATGAATGTGTGCGTGTTCTTAAAAGGAGGGGGGGGGGCAGAATTGTTATAGTCATACATATACAAAAAAATGTGAAAAGATAATCGAAGAGAGCTCTGGGTGTTGGCTTTGATGTTAGACATAGCAGCCAAATCACCCTCGATGCCAAATATTGTGTGCATATTATATTTTTAACAAAGTACTTGAAATTTTGAAGTTAGACTATTTGATAGCATCTAAGGCACTCCACAACCAAATAGCGAAAGATATATCACCCGGGTGTTATATGCAAAAATCGAGGTATCTAGTGGACTTTTTTTTTTTTTTAATTCCTTGCCGAAACAGAAAAAGTGATCTTATATGTCCAGGGGTCATATATGCTATCAAATACTGGATCACCAGTTCTATCCTTTGTGGACTCCAGGCTGGGAATCGTTGCTCTAGAAGAAACAAAGCAAAAACCAATATTCGGTGGATCGAAACTAATCTCGACTATAGTACTTTCAGAGGAATCCATAACATATTTCTCTTCTATGTGAGAGAAAACACAGAGGAATAGATGGAGCGATAATTCGAATCTTGGCAACCACGTTGCACAGTGTTTATAGTGAAGACACTTAACTTTCAACATGGCTCCAGACCCCCACCCCCCACCCAATTCTTACCAGCTCCTCCGCTCCCAAAATGTCATCCCTTTGCAATTCTCTCCCAATACCACAACTATCACCTTTTAACTGTTGGTACTGGATTCGATCATTTTATCCAGACCAAACCATTAAAAGACAAAAAGGGCAAGAAGAGACAGTAGGATGTAATTTGCGTGATATTTGTATTATTTTTAGCAGATATATGAACTACACAGAGGCATCTTCGTCGTTTCGGTAGCACGTTAATATCTACAAGTTGAAACACTTAAACAAATGTTAATTAACAACTTTCATGGAAATATAATGAAGCAAATAACATCGAAGGTAAAAAATAAAAAAAATACCCACCTAATTAGAAAAAAAAATTAAATAGCTGCCTAATTAAAAGCAAACAAATCAAGATTTGATATTTAGGTAGAACTACCTGACAAAACAACTTAGCCTTTCATCCTTTCGAGGTCGATAAAAAAGTACCAGTCATGTACTGGATCGATTATTCCGCTGTATCTCTTTCTCAGTTCCATTCTCTCACTCTTTATCCTTCTCTGGAAGAAATCTGCTGTAAATTTTGTAAACCTGGAGAGGAGATGGACTCCACCAGGTTTACAAAATGTCCTAGAAACGTCATTTGCCAATACGGCACCCCTACGACTTTCCCCGGGGGTTACGAATCCATACAAAAGGATTCCAACAAACTTGTGTAAACAATGATATATATTTTTAATAATTGTCTAATTTGTTAATGTAATTATGAATAATTAATTTTAAGCTAAATCATCATTTAAATATAAATTGTGACCATGGAAAATAATTGAGGCACCTTAGATTGGGATTCCATCTGAGGTGAAATAGTCTCTCTAGATTATGTCTGAGAGACAGCGACTAAAGAGTGAGAAACAAAGATAGATACGAGGGGTGACGAGAGAGCGAGAGAGAGATGAAGAAAGAGACAAAAACATGACAAAAAACATGAACATTTTTTTATTTTTACTTCCGTTATTAAAAAACAAAATCAATGATTTCTGGACATGGTAATTATAATTAATAATAAATACCTAATTATATAATGATAATAATTAACAAAAAACTAATTAGGTGAACATTAACTGCAATCTACAGTGAAAACATAATTGTTCACAGAAAATGATAATTTGATCAAAATTCAGTTTTTTAAAAAATATATTTAATTTTGTTTAAGTCGGGAAACTAAAACGACGTTTCCGTTGTTGGTGATCGAGTAGTTGTGACCTGAAAGGCCTCATTCGGAACAACAGGATTATGTATTCGGTCTAGTTTGTGACCATGACGGAACTGAAAAAAGTTAAATTTAGAATCCGGATTAAAGTAGGAGTTGGTGTTGACTGGGAAAATGGCCCTGTACTTGGACTCGAACTAGTGGGTTGACACTCCTGTATCTGCTGGTCATCACGTAGACATAATCATTCAGAGAGATGCATGTGGCGTGCTGGTGCCACTGTTGCCTCATGTGTGGGATATAATAGAAGCCAGGATTAAACTCCACGTAAGCTAGATTTAAAACAAAAATTAAATTGAGAGATGTATATGCCTTAGTGTTACTGAGAGAGAGAGAGGGAGGTCTCACTATATTCTGTCTCCAGGGTTATTTCCACAATTTTCTCTGGAGTTTCGCCGGTTTATCACTGGGACATTGACCCGTGATAAGCAGGCGAAACTCCAGAAAAACAAAACTCACTATTTAGCCTTAATAAAATGAATATTAAAACTCTGCTTCAGTACTGAGTACTCTTTTCTCTCAGCCGTCAACCACACACACACGCGGTTGTAGTTTACTTGAATCATTGTGGAATATGAGATACAAATACAACTAAGAAATTAGTCTGGTTATTTGGAAGCCCGACAATGCGTGTTTGGTAAAAATGCCAAGGTAATAAGAAAGTAGAAGAATAAAAGAACTCAGTGAAATGAAATAAAAGAGTGAGGACGATGGAAAGTTACTTTAGCAATTTTTAACGATAGCAAATATTTTCGGATTTTCCATCTATTATCAAGGGGAGCCCGTTGTGGGACCTCAGAGTGAAATCTGAGAAATTGCTGTTCGATATATATATACACGGTGTCCTCAAAAAATGTATACACACTGATTACCAGTACAGGCAATATTTATTAGAATGCTGTTGAAGTGTGTATACATTTTTGGGGGACACCTTGTACACAGAGAGAGAGAGAGAGAGAGAGTGTGTGTATCAAAGAGAATCGTCCGATTTCAAAGGCTATCTTTTTTTAAATAAATGAACATAACCATGCAGTAACTTGTACAATACATGTTTGAATATATATTTTTATTAACATTTTTTTACAAATGCTTAATATGCCCACCTCCGGACATACATCTAAACGATAGTTAATCTCATTCTATCCTCGAGTGAGCATGTCGGATGATTCTGTTTGATACCCCTTGTATGCACGTGAGAGAGAAGCCAATTATCCAGATTGGACCAATACTTTCAGTGCTGTTTCCTTTGCTGATATTATTAGTGGATGCAACAAATGGAGGAGCATCAACGCTCTTCCGGTGACAGGAGGCGCGATTTTAACTCAGATCACACACTGCATGTATGCATGAATATTCCCGTAACTCCATAAGCAGTCGTAAGTGCGCCGTAATGATATACAGAGTTTCTAGGACATTTCTTAAATCTGGTGGAGCCCATGTCCTCTCCAAATCTGAATACAACAGATTTCTTCCAGAAAACAATTGAAAATGAGAGAATGGAAGTGGGAAAGAGATATAGAGAAAGAGTCGACCCCAGTACTTGAGTGATATTTTTTTAATCGACCTCGAATGGATGAAAGGCAAAGTTGACCTCGGTGGGATCTGAACTCAGAGAAACCGCAAAGCATTCTCTCCGATGTTCTAACGACTCTGCCAATTCGTCGCCTACACACACTGCAAGGATACTTTAACAATTTCAATAGGAAAAAAAAAGCGTGGGGAGGGATGCAATACATGAGGTGAAGTTTATATCTATTGGAGAATGATTTGTGTATTCACTGTAGTGTTATTAGGGTTTCACAGCCATGCGAGATTTGTGGCTGCGATACTTTCAGACGATAATACTACATAAGGGGCCATTTAATATCAGAGAGAGAGCAACCTAGAGTTAGACAAAAGACAAGAAATATAAGATACGTGGACTGAAAAGAGAGGGAGGGAAAAATTTAACACTTCAATTGAATACATCATTAAACTAAAAATAAAAACTTGAAAGTATAAAAATCTTAGACACCATGTTAAACACCACCACTCTTATTAGAAGTTTATCGTTACGATCTACATAATATGCTTGTTTATCATTTCTTTTGACCAGTACGTAGATTTAGAAACATGGACACTGTACGTGTATGTATGTATGATCCTGTAACTCCTGATAGAGTCGTAGGGACGCCGTATTGACATACGCCGTTTCTTGGGCATTCTAACGACTCTGCTAATTTGCCACCTACGTGTCTCTAGATCATTACAAATTAAAAAAGCAAGACGATTATTAAACTTTGTACTCAGTACTTAAAAAAAAAAAAGAAGTAAAATGTAGATATTTAAAATAGGTACTCTCGGGTTCCAAATAATAGGGGTAGGGTGGAACAAGTGGGAGGGGTCGGTAAGTTTTCTAGGTTGTCTCTCTAGGTTGACTTTTTTTTTAATACCAGAATTAGTCGTTTAGTTTACACACACACACACACACACACACCTATCCTATTTATTTTATAACGTATGGAATTTCTAGTAATGTTCTTTTTTTTGTCATGTATAATGTTTTTTAATGTCTAAAGAAAATTAATTATCGTAGGAATGCTATTATCTAAATTAAAATTTCGCCGGAGATAGATTAGCAAACTTTAATAAGTGGGAGTGAAAAAAAAATTGAAAAATTAAGCGAGGTGGAACGATTATTCAATGCACGAGAGTAAGCAATATATATATATATATATATATGCGTGTGTGTGTTACATATATGTATATTACCATAATTTCCAGCAATAACAAGCAGCACCAATAAATCGAGTAACCGCAATATTGGCATGTCCTCGGGCAGTCCTTGACTTATACAATCTTAACGAAGTTTCCTCACAAAGTAACTTCCGAAATTACCA
>OZ024741.1:295998550-296021050 GCA_964016885.1 Eledone cirrhosa
AGCGGTGTAGACGCCAACCTCGAATAATGTAGCATCCACACACACACAGACAAACACACATCCTCTGTTTTATATATATAGATACTGCTAGTATATATATATATATATATATATATATATATACTAGCAGTTTAGCCCGGCGTTGCTCGGGTTTGTTCATTTGCTATGAAAAGTTACATACAAGTAAACGTAGCTTGAAAGCACATAAGCTTATCAGTTAAGTGCATAAAGCAGTTGAACCGGTTATTAATAGTTACGAACCAATTAGCATTTTGGACAATCAATGATGGGTTAATAATCTTCCAATAGCGAATTTAGTAGACCAAAGTTGCAAGATGGTGGCCCTGATGCCGCTGGGTGTCAGATCTGTCCGCTATGGGTGACCCTACCAGTTTTCCAGACGGCATAGCTCCAACACCTCCAACACCTGCACCAACATCTATAGCAGCTCTTTGTAGACGATATTGCGTGTCATCCCTTGAGGAGTGTAAGCAAAAAGTGCATTCCTGCTCCCTACGCGGGAACAGGCAACATAAAGTTGGCCATGGGAGAAGCATGGCTCCCCCAAATGGATGCCCGCCACCGACAATGTTTGCCCTTGTGTCTTGTTAATGGACATGGCAAAACATGGTCTCACCGAGAATTGCGATTGCCGGAAATCGAACGGGATATCTGACGCCGAGGGGAAAAGGTTCATCCTTGGAATGAAAACATTCTCCCCTCTCTCGCACCCCGTTACAATGGTGGCCCTCAATCAAGTGGGGCGTCAGTGACTTGACGACCATGAGAGTAACGTTGCACTGCTTTGGTGGACGCAAGTACCTTATTAGCATAATGGGACAGCCAACCCTAAGCTTAAGAATGTAAGGTGGGAGCCCTGGGGGCTCAAGGGAATTTAATAACTCAACCGGATAATTAACGATATCGTCGGGGTCTGACGTCCGGTCGATATATTTGAAGATGTGTTCTTTACCGGGAATCTTCTCAATCAGCTGCTCGTTAATAAAATTAACCATGGTATTTTTCGGAGCAAGGATGGCTCTTTCGCTGAGCCAATCGAGGTTTTTAAAGTTAGATGAGACAGTAGGAAAAACTGCTTCCCAAAGGTCAGAAGGGCTGCTCACAATGTTGCACAGGGAGTCGATTGCTATGCCGCCCTTGTCATCCGCAGGACCTTGCCCTCACCAAGTGCTTAAATGTTCTGAGCAAATGCTGCAGACATGTTGTCACCATGCAAATGAGCACGCATTTTTGTGCTCAGGTACAAACTCTTCACCTGGAGCCACAACATGGACGACTTAAGGCAGGCACGCACTTCATCAGCTCTTATCCCTTTGGGGATGACAGGTAGCGTTTGCCGAAAATCCCCTGATAGCAGAAGGGTTACGCCACCCATAGGAGCCGTAGAATCCCTAATGTCTTTCAGGGTCCTGTCCACTGCCACAAGGGCACCCTTGCGTGCATTAATCCCAAACAATGAGGCAACATTTTTTGAGAACCAGAGCTTCGTGTGAACTCTTGCTGATATTGCATGTTGGTGTCTCAGTTTTTACTAAATCCAATGGGAGTTTAAAGGTTGAATGTGCTGTCCTGCCTCCCGGCTGCAAAGTAGCAGCGATCCCGGACGATGCAACGACCAATGCAATTTTTTTCTCCTGACGAATCTTAGCGAGAATCAATTTCGTTACATAAGTTTTTCCGGTACCCCCAGGAGCATCGAGAAAGTAAATACCCCCTGTCTGATTTTGAACCGCGTCAATGATAGTTAAATAGGCCAACCTTTGGTCCGACAGAAGTTTGGGCTCATTTTCCTCTAAGTATTGGGAAAGAGATTCGATGTCATATGCTGTTTCCCGCAACAAATCCGGAGCCAACGTGTTAGCTTCCTCTCTGACGGTTGACGGTAAGCCATACGTCGCCAACTCACTCCCACCCATGTCGAGGAAGGCATCCTCAATATCAATGAGTGCTCTGTTGTAGATAATGTCGCTGTAACCAACTTCCACTGAAGTATACTGCAGATGAGCCAGGCGCAGGAAGTCCTCAGACATGAAGTCTCTGTACTTCATCCATAAAGATTTGGGATCACCCAATTCACACTTTTGAAGCAAAATGGCAAAGAGTTCTCGTAGACCTTTAGGTGATTTCAACAAAGCACCCTCTGCTAAAGTGGAATCCCACTGCGAACCATCTTCCAAAAGACCATGCTTAAAGCAGGCTTCCAGGTACGTATCACATATTTCTCCATCAACAGTTTTGAGGTCCTGAAAACTTTGTGGGCCTACAACTCATGCAGAAGAAGGCGGAGATGAAAGCACTCATGCTGACTTGGGGGCACAGTGTAAACCCTTCCAAGACAGCTGTCAAATTTTACACCAGGATGTCTTTCAGCAGCCTGACCTGACTTTCTTCGCACCCAAGTGTTTTTCGACCATATAAAGTAGGATGGAACCTGGGAGTACACAATTGTTTGCGCAAATGTATCGAAATGTATCAAACAAAGTTTGAAGAAACCCGTCAGAGTGGTCTCATTCGGATCGGCGGCCAACTTGGCGGCGGTTTGGTCCGTAAAGTAAACCCTTTGCCCATTTTCCAAATGTACCGCAAGCTGTACGATGGCGGGGTGACGTTGGTGTAGGGGTAAACCAAATAGGCGCCAAAAAGCTTCATTGCTACTGATGTACCGCCCCGCCAGGTATTCTGTAACCTCGTCCCTGCTATTTTCAGCTTGAAATGCGAACATTGAGGCATCAGAGCCCTTATTTACATATTTGCATATGTATTTTATCGACTTGACGGAGTTGCAAAACTCAACGTTGATGTGGGCGTTGAACATCTTCAAGAGAATTGGGCAGTAAGGGACCACCCATCTATTGTCGACTTGACCTCCCCTTACTGTTGTGGTGAAGCCACCGTTCTCGGGCCGTCTCCGCCATTACAGGGGGTACCCATTGCCACCAGTCTGAGTCTAGTCAACACATTTTTGGGGTATCCCTTACTGCATGACACCCCCCTCTCAGACACGTGTGATGCTCATTAGGACCCGACGCACACGGACCATGTTAGCTTTGACGATGTCATGTAATTCCTGGTCAGTTGCTGGGTTAGGAATTTCAGCCGAAATGAAGCTCTCTATGGCATTTGAATTGATTTTATCAGCTAACAAAATCAAAATGTGAGCATGTGACAGCCCTCGTTTTTGCCATTCGGCGGTGAACATGTCACATTTTACAGCCCCAAATACCTGACCTTTTTTATTAAAGCCATGAGTTTAGCCAGTTTCAGTCTGAACACTCTGGCAATGAGGTCATGTCTGTTCGAATAATTTTGCCCAGGAAAAATTCACGGGTTACATTCCGATTCATATGTCTATAGCATTAATCTGTTATATGAAGTGTTATTTTGCGGGTTGTTATTTGCAATAAGCCGATTGAAAATGCCCCAGATAACCCGTATGGCAATACAGAACGCTCAATACGGAACGCTCCCCTGAGTGAAGAGCGACAGAGAGAGTAAAGCAGTTAAATTATATAGAGAGGGAATATACGGAACGCTCCATTTGATCATATACATTGTTTCTCTCTCTCTGCAGTGTTGTCATATAGGGAGTGAAGAGCGACAGAGAGAGGGAATGATCATGATCGATTTTTGCCCTTATTGTTGATTGATTTGGAATTTGTTGGCTTCATGACCTTCTCCTGACCAAAAGCAATAATTGTCCCGACTTTGAATAGAATCCCGTGAAAAAGGTTTTCTCATTAATTTTTTGTCTCATATTGAGAAAAACAGAGAAAGAAAATTACATAATATAATGTCTTTGTTGAGAATCGTGTAAATAAATGCTTACGCGTCGTTATTGTTACGTTTGTTGTTTTATAAATTCATCTGTTGCTTTTGAATATTTGTTATTTGATGTAAAATGTAAGTGTGTAACATGTAACGTTGAGAGAGCAGTATGTATTTAGTGTTATCGGCTTTTTAAATTTGGATATTTGATGTATGAGTGTCGTTATGACTGTTTGTTGTTGTATAAAATGATGTGTTGCTTAGTTATCAAAGTTTTTTTCGCGTTCCCGAACGAAGTGGAGGAATGATCTATTATAGAGAGAAAGAAGAGCGACGGATAGGGTGAAGCTAGTGTTAAACCTCGAAGCATGAAGAGAGTAAAGCAGTTAAATTATAGAGAGGGTGAATAATATATTGTAGAGAGAGGGAAGAGCGACGGAGAGAGTAAAGCTATGGTTGTTGTATAAATCGATGTGTTGCTTAGGTTTCAAAGTTTGTGTCGCGTTCCTTCAAAAGAAGTTTTGTCGTTGTTCTAAATTGTAATGGTGATAGGGTAGTAGCCGGAAGCAGTAACCTTTTAAAGGGAGTTGCAGAGAAGATTGAGGGGGGAGTAGAGAGAGTGATGAACCTTTTAAAGAGAGTTGCAACATGTATGTAGTTTCATATATTTTTTATGGTAGTAGTGAGAAGAATGAAGCTTGTAAGAGAGAGGGTTACAGCATGTATTTAGTTTTATCGATTTTTGTTTCATAGAAGCAGCAAATTTTGGCAAAAATAATTACGCGTTGATCTGCCCTGGTAAATTTGGAACACGTTGGGAAAAAATTCATCAAAATCGGTAGAGAAATGTGGAAATGCATAAAAATCATACACACACAGACAGACATCTACCGTTTTATATATATATATATATATATATATATATATATATATATATATATATATATATATATATATATATATATATATACAGAGCGTACCCACAAAAGTGTATTCACGCTTCAACAGCATTTTAAGAAATATTGCCTGTACAGGTAATCAACGTGTGTATACATTTTTGTGACACCTTGCATATATATATGTATGTGGGGGGGGGGGAGAGAGTAGAGAGTGGAGATAAAAGGAGGAGGGAGGGAAAACGGATGTTAGGGTAGGGTTCCAACCCATTGCATATTTTTGTAGACATTTCTTAAGCCATGGTCTCGTTTCCTCGCAAATAGGAAAACGGTAAAAAAGTGTTTTACGACAGTTTCCAAGCTTTTTACACACGTGCGCGTGTACATACATACACACTCACACAAACATATACTAACACACACACATACACACATGCATCAAATACAACTTTGGTTTGTGGTTTTCTCGTGCACGGACCACAGATATATTCATATATATATGAACAGATTGAGAACGACGACGGCTGAGCTCCGGCCGTTTCGACAGCAAGATCCGTACGGCCGGAGCTCAGCCGTCGGGGTCCTGAATCTTTTCACATTACCCACTCTACTGCCCCAAGTATCGAGTACTCTGGTGGGTTATGGTCTAGCTGGTTTTTACCACACCCTATTTGTTCATATATATATATATATATATATATATATGTGTATTTTATTATTATTATACTTGGGGAGGGTCATATTGTTGTAATAATATTGCCAGAAATAATAACAGAACCCACTCACTGTTTGGTTGGTTTTCGCTTCTGTATCTTTTATATCTCCATAGTTAATTTATTTGGCAAGCCACGTCTATCATTGATTGACCAACGGTTAAAAATACAGATATAAATATATATATATATATATAGTCTATCAAGGTTCTTTCGTTGCACATCTGCAACTTCATCAGTGGTACTATTATGTTTCCTCCTGTTGTATTGTATGTCTACGCCAGAAAAATGACATAGACGTACAATATGTAACACATTATATATATATATATATATATATATATATATATAAATATATATATATATATATGCCGATAAGCGTACTATAAAGTTGTATCTGTATACATACAGAGTGGGTAACAGAGACTGCACCCATATATAAATATATACACATATCTAATGTGTAGGTATGTAAACATGCCAGAAAATACGAATTTCCCTGTAAATTGAATAACTTTTATACATATATATTCATTTTATTATAGAAATGACTAATGACTTCTCCATGACTAGAACTGTTTCAAACGTAAGAAATCATCAGGAAAGCCCATATATATATATATATATGACCAACAAAAACACACACACCGTTACATTCACTTTCACAGCTCTGTACGGACCAACAACTAACACACACACACACACACACACACACACACACACACACACACACACACACACACACACACACACACACACACACACACACACACACACACACACACACACACACTTATATTTACATATATACACACATATATACACACATATCGTCTTAGCTTCGTACGTATACAGACACACGCACACACTCACACATACAGCTCTATATATTAAATATTTTTTCCCTTCAGATAGACGCACCCGATCACCACCTTTTAAAAGAACTTTATCTTACACAAAACGCCAGCATCAACAGTTTTCCTAAAAAAAAGTTTCTCTAAAAAAAAATTCTCGTTTTCGCCACAGCCTATCTAGCCATTCTTTCTATTTCTTCTTAATTTCTATTTTCTGATGAAGGACGAGTGTCCGAAACGTTAAGACACTTTTCCTGGTATATCAAGCGTAAAACTAATAATATATTTCTTCATTGTACTGTGTATTTGACAAGTTCTAAACCCCACTATCAGGCTAAATTTTCTTCAGTCAAAAATACGGCGAAAGCTTCTTTTTTTAATTTCAAAGTCACTCGCTATTTCAAAACATACTTACTTATATATGTTTGTGTGTGTGTGTGTATATATATATATATATATATATATATATACATACATAGATACATGTATATATATATGACCAGGCATGGCTGTGCGGTTAAAGAATCCTATCGTATATGTGTGTGGTGAAGGTAAGAGCAGGAGGAAAAAATTGGACGAAGGAGAGAAAGGAGTGGAGCTGTTCACGGGAGAGAGAGCTGGCACCGATACAGTCGTCGATATAACGTCCATATAGTTCAGGGGTAGGTCTAGTGTACTGGGAGAATATTTAGACTTCAACGTAGTCAACAATCAAGTTGGCATATTTCAGGCTCATTCTGGTTCCCATGGCTACCACCAGAGACATGTTGGTAAATTTCTCAGGAAAAAGAAACTGATTTAAGGTGAAAACGAGCTCAGCTATACGGAGAAGCGTATAAGTGCTCGGTTAAGGTGTAGAGCCTAAGTCCAAAATGCGTCGGCGTAAGCTTCAAGGGGCAGACCCTTCCTCACAATGGGATCTTGTCCATAACATATTCTAACAGCCAGGGGCTTGTGTGTATCCCCATTCTCACATGTGCTGTTATTTCTGGCGCCACATCTGAATAATGGAGTTTCCATCCTCCATACAAAACTAAGTACCAGAGCCACGGAACTGTTGAGGAAACCCCGACTATATCTAGCCGGTAGTATCTGGCCTCCTCCACTAGTTCCTGCTCCTTACCTGTAAGTGTTCCAAAGGTTACGGTTTGTTCCTTTCCGAGCTCTCTTTAGGGTCTCGGGATAGGCAAGATATGCCACGCCTCATGGAACAGGTCGTAGGACCAGAACAGCTCTGAAGAGAATCAACATTTTTCAATTCTTCACTTTTTCCAATGTTAACATGTTACACATTTTACATGCCAGGTCCGTTGTCTATTTATTTCTAGCCGTAATGTTATACGTCTTTAACATTGTTTTTGTTGGAGGACACTGCTAAATGTTTATATTCATTCTTTATTTGATAATGGTCTCACATTCATCATGCCAATTGCAGTTCTTCAATCTGATGTGAAAACTGGTATTACAAGTGCAATATCACCGTTATGCGCGAAATTGCACGCCAGCAAGGTGACTGACGAGGTAACGATGCAACTATCGATCCGTCATATGTAACTGTGTACATTATATACACGTATATATATATATATGTGTGTGTGTGTGTGTGTGTGTGTTCTGCAAGAAGACCATCCCCAAATATATATATATATATATATATATATATATAGTAATAATAATAAATGTGAAGACTAAAATCCGAAGAGGGCTCGATAAGTATAATATATATATATAAATATATAAAAACCGTAGAGCAAATATTTATTAAATCGCTGCTTCACTCTTAACGGATAAGCTTATGTAGGAGGTATATCCCTACCAGTTACCTCTCTTGACCTGCTGCAAAATCAAAACACGCTATTTTTGCGAGCAATGAACCTTGACGTGAACTTAACCCCAAAAACTCTTTCCGAGCAATGTAAGGAACACTTTTGGTTATTTATGCCCTTGAGAAGCCCAACTGGGCGAAACGTACGTAGGTGCTGTTTTAAATAAACATGTTTTAACGGTCTATTCTCCGATTTCTTACTTTTCCACGTATATATATATATATATATATTATTATTATTATTATTCGGTGATGCCCTGATTGACTTTTTCAAATTTCATTTGAAAAGGAAAATCAGAGTAGAGAGGGAAGTGCTCTCTTCCCAGCATTTTGTTGAAAGATGGGTGAGAGAAGGAAGAATGGCCCGAGTGAATGGGCCTACTCTGAGTACGTATCTGTAAATTAAAGGTGGAAAACTAGGAGAGGGCACTTGCCTTGGTGGTCAGGGTCACTGTGGCCTTTTACTGGGCTTTCTCCACAAATGTCCCTCCGAAGACTCCCCCCCCCCCCCTATTGGGGAATTTTTCATTGTTATTTTTTTGTTACATCCTCTGTTTTTGTTTTTTACACGCAGAAATGCCCATTTGTACCGTCCTGTATTGTCCTGCACTGTCCTTAATGTCTACTTTATGTAAACCCTTGTGGTTAATAAAGAAATCATTATTGTTATTGTTATTCCTTGAATCTCAGTCATTGATGTTGGTTAACTGGAAAGTCCGTTGGATTGAATATCAAGCCACTACCTGCAGCCTCAGATATTCAGGACGTATCGGAGGGTTCTTGCCGTTCCAAGCAAGCATGCCTTTTGAAGCGTTCCAAAAAGCGTGAAGGGGCCGATTTTCTTTAACCATCCCTGGAATTATTATTATTATTATTATTATTATTATTATTATTATTATTATTACTTTCAAAGTAAAGGGTGTCATGAATGATACAAAATGAAACATGTTTTGTCTCTAAAAACAGCTCAAGATAGAATTCAGAGAATAAAATCGAGCCTTAATCATTATAAGAAAGTGATTGAAATATATTCATACACAGTTAAGTGTACACTAAGACATATCAAAACATAGAAGTAGAGACAATCTACACTGAAAGTAAGTCTTACTTTCAGTGTAGATTGTCTCTAGTTCTATGTTTTGATATGTCTTAGTGTACACTTAACTGTGTATGAATATATTTCAATCACTTTCTTATATATATATATGCACACACACACACACACATATATATGTGTGTATATATCTACAGCTATCTATTTATATATGTGTGTGTGTGTGTGTACATTTGTATATATAAAAGTGTATATATATATATATATATATATAAAGAGAGTGGGGAAGAGAGAGACGGGTGATGGCCACTTTTTTCGACTATAGGGATATTTTACCCAGTTTCCTAAGCTATTAATTATAACAGCCTACTGTTTTTCCAGTTATTTTCTGAGTCAACGCACACGCACACACACACACACATACATACACACATACATACATATATCTATATACGCTTGTATATATATATATACAATATATATATACAGTATACATATATACAATATATATATATATATATATATATATATATATATATATAACAGACATTCATCAGTGATATTCACTGACATTTGTGATGAGTAAACAATATGATGCGGGGGTGGATATTAGTAAACCATGTAGGTGGGTAGAAGTGGGAGGAGGGGTGGCTATTAGGAAGACATGTAGGTGGGTAGAAGTGGGAGGAGGGGGTGGCTATTAGAAAGACATGAAGGTGAGTAGAAGTGGGAGGAGACAGCTTTAAATATGGTCGACATATTTTGATAGATGGCTAGGGTAGTGGAGAGTATAGATAGATAGATTAGTGTAGTGGTGGTGGTGGTGGTAATGGCAGTTGTTGTGGCGATGGTGGTGGTGGTTGTAATGGCAGTTATGGTGATGGTGGCATAGAAGTTTGTGCTGGTGGTATTACTAACGTCGATATTTGTTTTTGTTGTGGTGGTGGTGTTGGTGTTGGTGGTGGTGGTGGTGTTGGTGGTGTTGGTGTTGGTGTTGGTGTTGGTGTTGGTGTTGGTGGTGGTGACAGTGATATTGTTTACTCTCAGGTCAGCCATTATAGAGCTGAATAATCTCACATACCTTCGATCGAATCGCTTACTGAGTGGAACTTGTCCAATCGGACCAAAGAAACGATGTTTCCATTGGTTTTTCCATTACTGATACTATCTAACAGTCGCAGCCCCTGACAGAAAGAGCAACGTGAAATAAAGTGTCTTGCTCAAGGACTTAACGCATCACCTGGTCCGGGAATCAAACTCACAATCTCACGATTGCAAACTAAATTCCTTGACCACTAAGCCACACGTCTTCACATAAGTAATACACAGTAATACATGTCAAAGTTCGATTGTCAGCAATATTTCGTCTACATGACACCTCCCAGTACTTCATGTAAACTTCAACGTGCAGTATGTTATAGTATTCAGGGTGTTATGTCTTTATCGATAAACGAATACACTGCAACAGTGTAATAACAATATAATCGAAACAAACGGCAATAACCACACGTAACAGAACAACAATCTTTTAAGATCCAACAACCCAACACGCTAACTTGAACTCCAACTTCGACTATCAATACACGAACTGTGGAATTAGTACCAACCTCCCACTTACTCAGGTCGCTACTATTTATATGTTGTGGTCCAGCCCACTCTCGCCAGAGGGGCGTCGTACTCTCTCACAACAGAGGGCTATGCAGCAGTTTAACTATATTGCACCTTCGGTAACCAGCCCAAGTTTCTTTGCACTCCGTACCGATGAGGGCAAACTATCAAAGTATTGGCTGCTTTCCGGTAGGTTTGTGGTAGAGCCTGTGGCAGTGGAGACTTTCCGTGTTCTTTAGCCCCAAACCACATCTCTGCTCACTTTTATCGGAATAGGGTTGGCTGCCCGTAAATGCGAGCCCCAAGGAGTGGAGTGGCTGTTCCAGCGCGTCTCCCTCGCCCCCATCCGGGGCAATGTCTTCTCCCTCCTGTTGGCCGGGACCACAAGGGGAATTGACCCTTAAGATATATTGTTTGTTTGAAGTTTAAACTATCCAATCTATTTGAAGACCTTCAAAACAGGAGCGGCATGGGTGGACTCTGACAGATGGTGACAGTTATAGTTCATAAAAACCTGAGTTACCCAAACTTATTTGAACCACCCTCACCTTGTTGAGAATAGCGCCCACCCATCAATTTTAATATTTTTATTTTATTTTATTAAGGCATTTATTATATAAATAAGGGTTTTGCCGCAGTTTTACCAACAACTATTAATTTGTATTGTCTACTCCTTTCCTACCTCACAGCTCTTTGCCTTCCAACGACCCTCTACCATCACCTTGCATTCCAGTGCCCCTCTTCAGTCACCCACATACTCCCAAGGGGCGGTTGAATTCACATTATGTATCGCTGGTTTACACCCCAGGACATTATGTATCGCTGGTGAACACCCCAGGACAGTTTTTGGGTGTAATGAGGCTACTGATATTGCAGCTATCTTTGTGACTGTCGTTAATTTGTTTTGATTTTTGGTGTTTGTCAGGGACTAAGATGGCACGTAACTTAGTAGTTAGGGTACTGGGATCATGATCGTAAGGTCCTGAGTTTCTTTCCCGGACCCGGCGGCGCGTTGTTTTTATAAGCAAAAAAAAAATCACTTTATTTCACGTTGCTCCTGTCCACTCATCCAGAAATCATGAGTTTTGCCAAGCTATATCGGCCTTTCTTTTCCTTTGGACAACATTGGCGTCATGGGTGACTGTTGGTCTTCCACAAAACACCACACCTATGCCAGTGTATAGGAGAAGGAAGTCCATGGTCAGTCAGTCAGCCATGGTTACATAACCCATAGCCAGTCATGACTAAAAGGGGCCCTTTAATTCCTTTTTGTTAAGGACTTAGCATGAGATATATATTGTGGTAGTGTTTTCATGTATTGTAGTAGTCACAGTGCTGTGTATGGAGGGACATAATTTTGTTAGGATGGGGTTGTAGTGGTGTCTGGACTAAGTGGGGAAGATAGTGTTGTGAGGACAGTGGTTAAGTATTGACCTGGGGTGATGCAGTATTGTTCTGGGATTGTCGTATATGTATCTGGGTGTTTGGTGATGGGTTGAATATATAGTGACAGAAACTGTGGAGACTGTTTACAGCAACAATCTGAGTCTTGTTACATGTCTATGTAGTCTTTTAGGCGATGAATTGCCAGAGTCGTTAGAACGTCGGATAGAATGCTTTGTAGTATTCGGTTCTCTGCTCTCTGAGTTCAAACCCCGCCGAGGTCAACTTTGCCTTTCATCCATTCATGTTCGATAAAAAAGTACCCGTCAAGTAGTGGGGGTCGATTCTTCCTCTATATCTCTTTCTCATTTCCTTTCTCTCATCCTCTCTATCCTTCTCTGGAGGAAATCTACTGTATTCAGGCCTGGAGAGGAGATGGGCTCTGCCAGGTTGAACAGATGCCCTAGAGACGCCGTATGTCAATATGGCGCCCCTACGACTCCCTCGGGAGTTACGGGTCCATACCATACCATACATGTAGTCTTTTATTATTTCTTTTGTTTTGTTATTTAGCGACTCTTCTGAGTATAATGGAAGACAGAAAAGGGTGCCCACGGCTGACTGCCAAAAGGTGTATAGAGTCACCCTCAAAGGTGGGATGCACCTTTTACGGGAAGATGAAGATAATAATGATGATGGTGATGGTGGTGTTTAGATTGTTGGCTGGTTGTTTGGTTTACGGAGGTGGATAAGAACGTGTTGATATTTTGTCCTTTTATTGGATGTCAGGGACAAGTGGCTGGCGTTGAGATGTATTGATGGAAATGTCAAATGTTTGGGAGGAGAGAAAGAGAGGCACAGGTGGAGGAGAAATAGACAGAGAGAAAGTGGGAGAGCTGGAGAGAAGAACAGTGAACGAGTGAAAGAGGGAAACGCGCTTGCTCAAATTTATAGAGAAATTGAGAAGGTGATAGAAAGAGGAAAGAGAGACATAATTAAACGGGGAATGAAAAAAGGGAAGATACAGAGAGACAAATAGATAAAAAAGAGAGACACTGACATAGAGGGAGAAAGGAAAAGAGTAGAAATGTATAGCACGTTTGAGTAAGATTGAGAGATTATGAGGGGGCACACACACACACACTGAGCGTATGCCCATATATAATCCACGTAGTTACAATAACAACACTGACAACGGTAAGGCATGGCAGTATTGATAAAAAGTTTGCTTTTCAATCATGTGGTTCCATGTTCAGTGCTAATACGTGGTTCATTAAACGGGTGTCTTCTATTATAGCTATGGAATGACCAATTTCTTGTTAGTGGAATTTATCTACTTAATATTGTATATTCGAGTTTCTTCTATTTTCCGTCCACTTAGACCCTGTCATTGCACCAACTAATTTATCTGAATTATTCATTATGTTCTTTTGTGACATTTTTTTAGGAGATACGGTGTTCCGCATAGGGTGTATGTGTATCTATTTTCTATATATGCACTCTGAGTTCAAATCCCATCGAGGTCAATTTTGCTTTTCATCTTTTTAAGTTTGATAAAAAGTAAGTACCCGTTCAGGGCGGTTGACTGGCAGAATTGTTAAAGCATCGGATAATATACCTTCCAGAAGTCGTTCTGGCTCTTCTATTTTGAGTTCAAATCCCGCGGTTGCCTACTTCAGCGGTAAATTCTACAACTTTAGCCAACAAAATATGGGAACGGGAAGAAAAAGGAACTAGATACGTGATTTCTTGGTCTGTCCTGGGATTCACCGACCAGTACAAACAGCAGACCGATAATTGCAATATATGTATACTAGAAATGTACTTTATAATAACCGAAACGTATATATATGTCATAAATACACTGAGGATATAATCCAGGCTATGCAGGCAGTCGGTAAGATATTCTTCTCATATTTTTGGTCAGATGAGAAAAGGCTACAGACCCGTAGCCTTTGCAGTCCTTCAGTCTGTCAGAACTGAAGTATTTTCCGTGACCTCACTTGGCAGATTAAACTTTGGGATTCAGATTCAGCTGTTTGTTTAAGAGGTTTGTTTCTCAACAACGTTGTTCTCAATCAGCGTTATAATGAGTGTGACGCGACCGATCGTTTGAATTACAGGTAGAGTACATCCTGTTTTATAATGTAAGTGGCTGAGTATTCCGCAAACATTAACATAATCCTTAACATACTCTTCAGCCAAAATCAGCATGGCATATTGTGTGATGTGACAGACCCTTTGAATTACAGGTACAGTACATCAAGTAGATTAAGTTCTAAAATTACAAGCACTACCACCACTTCTACTACTACTACCACCATCACCACCACCACCACCACTACTACCACCACCATCACCACCACCACCACTACAACCACCGCCGTCACCACCAATCAATTTACCGAGGGGGAAGAAAAGGAGAATAAGCACTCCATGAACCCCTTCCCCAACCGGAAGTATCTCACCCACTTAAGTTTTTTACAGGAAATAGGAATACCATTTTGTTTCAAACATACATACATACATACATACATACCTACATACATACATACATACATACATACATACATACATACATACATACATACATACATACATACATACATACATACATACATACATACACTCCTGCAACGCGCAGACACACGCATACACATAATTTAAATTCAAATGTCAAGAATGAACATTCTTATAAAATTAATATATGTGTATGTATGTGTGTATGTATGCGTCTGTATATGTGTCTGTGTGTGAGTGTGTGTATTCATACACGTATGTTTATGTGTATGTGTGCGTAAGTGTGTACTGTACCATCCTAAAAAAAAGAAAATATCGAATTATGTTCTTGATGCACTGCTCTCTATACTTGAGATAGAGACGAGATCGTCACTTAGAAAACCCTTTTGATCATGGGCCTGTCCCATCAAGGATGGCCTGGGATCGAAGCAACAATTACAAATAGTTGGAACCGACGAAGAATCCTTCACTAAGGTCTGCAAAACTAATACTGGCGGAGGGGCAATGAACTAAGTTAAAAATGTTAAGTACTTTGTAAAAGGTATAAGCCCTTGCTATCTGATATCCATTCTTCTCTCAGTATAAGCGGTTCTCTCTTTTCGATCGTTATTGCCGCTGTATAACAATCTGAGAGGGAAATAAAGCGTAAAAATATGTCTGTCAAAATATTACAGTTGTGTTATTGTTTGCCACATGGGCTCGTTGCATTTCGTGGCAAAAATTTAAAAAAAACATTTAAATTAGCGGTTAAGTTTACTTGTAAGCCCATACCAATGTCCTGTGTAAAAGGTGTTGTTTGTATTGAAAAAATTGGGAACTACTTCTCTACATCAAGTTACTCGACGTAAAGTGGTCGGGGACAACAAGAAACAAAGCTTGAGGTAAACAGAATTAGAATAACCAAAAGGTGAAGAAGCACATGGAGTAAAGATTGAAGCAGAAATATTGAAAATTTCTGAAATATACACCATTATTTATTACGGGTACTGCACTAGTATATATGCACAAACACGCACACACACACACAAATATATGTATGTATGTGTATATATATATATATATATATATATATATATATATATATATATATATATATATATATATATATATATATATATGCGTATGTGTGTGCCTGTGTATTTGTGTGTATATATACATATAGAGATGTAATCTACGAGATTAGTGAATAGATAGATAGATAGATAGAAGAAGAAGAAGAAGAAGAAGAAGAAGAAGAAGAAGAAGAAGAAGAAGAAGAAGAAGAAGAAGAAGAAGAAGAAGAAGAAGAAGAAGAAGAAGAAGAAGAAGAAGAAGAAGAAGAAGAAGAAGAAGAAGAAGGATGGTGGTAACGATGTGGATGGTAGTGATGGTGATGACGACGACGGCCATGTTGATGATGGTGTTGATGATGGTGGTGGTGACAATGATGATGATGATGATGGCAACGGTGAGAGTGATGATGAGGTTTAAGAAGTAGAAAGTGTTTTGAAGAAACGGAAACCGTTAATCCAACGTCTGTGATTCTAAATATCATTTCATGTTTTATTTACGTCTCCAATCCATGGGCACATTACACCGCCACCAGTACTATCATACGATACACGTGACTAACTCCAATCAATGGACAGATGCCGTCACCAGTACTATCATACAATACACGTGACTAACTCCAATCATGGACAGATGCCACCCACCCACCACCTCCCTGCTATCGCCAATAAAGCTATACAGTACCAGCATCACCGCTACACCAACCACTCCCTCTATCATATGTGGCGAAATGATTTTGCGTCTGAATACACCACAGACAGGCAGGACCGGTGCTTGACAACTTCCCCCCTGGGGTGCAGAACTCACAGGGGCCCATTCTGGAAATGTATGTATGTATGTGCCCGTAACTCCTGGTGAAGTTGTAGGGGTTTTGTTGTGACATACGGTGTTCTGGGGGCATTTTGTAAACCTGGCAGTATCCATCTCTTCTCCGGTTCTAAACACAGCTGATTTCATCCAGAGAAGACAGGAAATAGGAAAGAGATATAAAGGAAGAATCGATACCAGTACTTTACTGGTACTTTTTTTATTGACCTTTAAAGGATTAAAGGTAAGATAATTTGGGTGGGGTTTAAACTGAGAACGCTGAGTCGGAATAAATATTCTATTCGACGTTCTAACGACTTTACCAGTCCGTCACCTGACTGTTTTATACAAATGTAATTAAATATATAATAATTTCCTATGACCAATTCCTCGTTGTTAAGTTGGCAGTATCGGTAGAGGGTCGAACGTCATGCTTTGACCCATAGAGTCACGGCCCTTGCCATTCTGAGTTCAAATCCCGCCAAGGTTAACTTGGGCCTTTCATCCTTACGGGGTCGCTAAAATAAAGTACCAGTAACGCACTGGGTAATTGCTGACCTTGTGCCGAAAGTAGAAACAATTATTAAGCTGAAGTGTATCAAAATTTAACGAAGATTTTTGTATAAAATAATAATAATTTTTGGGTTTTTTTTTTTTTCAGTAAATTCAAAAACTTTCAAACAAACTGATTAGAAGCTTTCAACTGGCAACAATTACACAGCACACTGTACACGGCTACCAGTCACAAACCAGTCACCAGCCTGACAGCCAGACAGCCAGACAGCCAACAATCAGTTATCAAGCCAGCCGGCCAGTCACCAATCAGCCACCTACGCAGGGCTGAACTTCCACCTGCTGAGGCCCTATACAATATAAAATTTGGGTAAAAAAAATTTTTAAATCATACATGATTATTATTTTTCTATATTAATATTAATTATAAAGAACAAATTCTCTCTCTCTCTCTCTCTCTCTCTCTCTCTCTATATATATATATATATATATATATATATATATATATATATAGTAGAATAATCGAGTATCGAAAAATCGGCGCACGAGTTCACGATAAACAAAATTCGAAATGAGCGGCAGAGGGCTCAATAATTCAGATAAATCAGAGCTATAACTATCGTTAAAAACCGACACACATAGAACATGTCTAAAATCAACCATACGACCGAAAAATTAAGATCTGGAAGATTCGGGTCACTCAGATAAAATATCAATAAATCAATAAATCAAATGAATGTAAAAAGCATACCCGGACCCGCTAGAAAGATGGTAAATCTAGCTTCTTGGGTTTCTGTAAATCCTTAAATCGCCCTCTATCAGCCCACATAAAAATATATAAGACTTCTAGAAAGCGGCGGACAGGAGTTACTTTCTCAACGAGCTTTTGTCCGAACGAATAAAAAGGCACAACCCAAGTTGAAAAAACGCACATGGAATTCAACAAGGGAGATAACCTCTATATCCGCAAAAAATATTCGGGAAAATGTGGAAATTCACAAATCGAATAAGAGTGCTCAATAGACATGTTAAAATAAACAGGAGCTATTCATCATTTAATAGAATCGACAAAAAATGAACAATAAAATTAACTGGTCAATAGCTAAGTCTAGAGCTAAATATAGTAGAATAATCGAGTATCGAAAAATCGGCGCACGAGTTCACGATAAACAAAATTCGAAATGAGCGGCAGAGGGCTCAATAATTCAGATAAATCAGAGCTATAACTTATATATATATATCCGTATGTGGTTGGCGCCTGAGAGAAAGGAGTACTTAATACCGTAGGAGTACTTAATAAAAGTGCCACTTGGGTCCAGGTCTGTTTATATATTTATTTTGTTTGACTTGTTTTTTGGCTTAGGTGGTTAATGCCTTCTTGACCACTTTTCAGTTTGTATGGCGTTTTAACATATTGTTTAGCTCTAGTTTTTCTTAACTATTGGAGCGCTTGCACGCATTTCTACGATTTTGCGTTTCGTTTCGCTTTTTCTACCAGCCGAAATACGATTCTCGCTGATCTGGACTGAATTAGCCGTCGAAACGGCTTGAGCTCAGCCGTCGGGGTCCTACTCGTTCCTATTACCCACTCTACTACTCTAAGTATTGAGTACTTTGGTGCGTTATGGTCCACTTGGTTCCTTACCACATTTCCTTCGTTATATATATATATATATATATATATATATATATATATATATAAACCGAATTGGGCTCCAACGGCTGAGTTTATGCCGTTTCAACATCTAATTCGAGACTATGATATATATATATATATATATATATATATATATATATATATATATATATATATGTATATATATATATATATATATATATATATATATATATATATATATATATATATATATATATATATATATATATATCATAGTCTCGAATTAGATGTTGAAACGGCATAAACTCAGCCGTTGGAGCCCAATTCGGTTTTGTTTTTTTTATATTTCCTTCCGTGACCTTCTCTAACTACTCTTACGTATCTGTTCTCTCCTTATCCGAACTTTCCTGAAGAAGGACTTCTGTCCGAAACGTCGAATCTTCCGCCACTTCCACCAAGCGTGAACCTACTATAACTGCGTAAAAATTGCCTCCTATTTTGTTTGTTTCATTTATTAAATGTGTGTGTGTGTTTGATGATTTAGTGTCAAAGAATAAAAACTAATGATAAAATAAAATTATATATTTTTTTTTTATGAAACCCCTAGTGTGTGTGACCCTAAGCTATAACTTATTTAGCATATAGATAAATCCAGCACGGCACCCACCAGTCTGAGCGATGTTTCACTCGCGGACAAAATGGCCAGAGACACCCGCTGTAGCAGCCACTCTAATTCCGGGAAAAAAAACATCATTCGGTACAGTTGAAATAGATGAAGTGTTAATTACGAACAATCTAACTGTTGTATCCCTTCCTCTCCACTTGAATATGTCTCGCTACTGGCGCCATTGTTGTTCACGGCTTCATTATTGTTCTATTAGTAGTGGTGTTGGTGGTGGGGTGACAGTGGCGGGGAGGGGGAGAAGGAAGGCAGTAGGGGGCGAGGGCCGTGGTTTAGGCGGAAGCTGATAGTTGGTGGGAAATAGTGTAGGGGGGGGGGGAGGGGAGAGGGGATGTCACCCATCCCACTTTTTTTACACCAGTTCCGTCCATACCATTTAACAGAAAATTACCTAAGACACAAATATACCCCACACTCATATATATATATATATATATATATATATATATATATACAATACATAAACAGAGAAAGCCTTAAGCGATACTCCGACCAACTCCATCTCACTCAACAAACATTAGGATATACCTAAGTATTATCCCATTTTAGTGTTTAGGGTGCTAACTAATCAGTATTGCGTGGATAACTGGTTGTATTATTTTATATGAGACATTATTAAATAAATATCTCTTTCCTTCCAGACTTTATATATATATATATACATACATACATGTATATATAGCAGTGAAAAGTCAGAAGGTTATATCCAAAGTTGGTGGAGCACTCAGTCCAAAGGACGAATTAGTATATATATGTATGTGTATGTATGTATATATATATATATATATATATGTATATATATATATATATATATATATATATATATATATATATATATATATATATATATATATATATATATATATATATATATATATATATATATATATATATATATGTATATATTGTTATGCTTTGGGAGGTTCATGTTGCCAATAAGAAACACACGCACCAGTTGCTTTCACTCCAATTTATTATAAATTAAATTTATAAATTTAAGAATTTATAAATTTCCGGTTGGTTGGTTGGTTCCACAACCGGACGGTTGTTCATACATTGTCAAAGTTCTTTCGTCACACATTCTGTGACCTCTTCAGTGACTGGGGATTCTTTTCTTTGTTTTTGTGCCTTGATCTCAATATTTAACTGATTAACTAAACATCTTATCATATTTAAACAATGGTTAAATTTCTCATATTATATATGTATATTCCATTCATGATTATTAACATTTCTAATTTTTATTTATTCATTTCATCTCAATTGTTAAGTTAACTCAACAAGATATGACTTAGAGTTTTTCGTTCTCTCTCATTTTTTCCGTCTCCTCTTTCTCTCCATATTTCTCTCTCTGTTTATTCTGCTCTCTCTCTTTCTCTTTCCTTCTTTATCTTTCTATTTCTCCGTAACCCAACGGCTTATTTTAAAAATATCCAATACTAATAATTAACGCTATAACTCCACTATTCGGGAGCTTCCAACAGTAATGGTTGCATTCTTTAAGGGTATGTCAATATTTATTTATAAAACTGATCTATATTATATTTTATCTGATGAAAGCACACCATAATTT
Organism: Eledone cirrhosa; assembly: GCA_964016885.1. Lineage (NCBI taxonomy): Eukaryota > Metazoa > Mollusca > Cephalopoda > Octopoda > Eledonidae > Eledone > Eledone cirrhosa. The sequence goes on from OZ024741.1 coordinate 296,019,433, forward strand.
AACTTGGTGTCCTTGAAATATGTATAATGGAATAAATATGGTTTTATAAATATAGTTTCCATTTGTTAATATCGTATTTTTACTCCAAATATTTGTTGAGTGCTTTATATCAGTTATAAAAATATTTGCTTGTTGTATCCCAACAATTTAAATAGAACTCTTACATATATTCTGCTCCTGTATTGTCGAGCGCTTTATATTATAACTGGAAAATGGAATTCTGTAAGATCTCTTCTTCTCTAAAGGATATACCTTTACCTAGGAATAAAGATTTTATTAAACAATTAATAGAAAAATCAGACTCTTTTATAAGAAGAATCAGGTGGCGTGCTTTCCACTTCGATAAATCTAATCTAAATGAAAATGTCTCCAATCTGGATAAAATCTTCAAATCTAAAAAAAATCCACCCCACAACAAACTAGTAATGGATTTTGAAAATGAAATCATATCTATCATCCAAAGCATCAAATTCAAAAACAACTTCAAAGGGCAGGATTACTTAAGAAATATTAAAAATAATATTGAAAACTTGGAGAAAACGGAGAAAATTCTAGTCAAATCTGACAAAACCAATAATCTTTACGGAATACAAAAGGACACTTATAACGATCTTATATTAAAGGAATTAAGGTAGAAATACAAAGTAGCAAATAAAGACGACCTTGAAAAATTGAATACAGATGCCTCTTATATAATGCATGAACTAGGCATTGAAAATAGGACACAACCCTTCATGCCAAGGAAACCTAAGATTAATATGAAGGATCATAAAAGGAACTTCGAAACTGATTTACCAGTCAGATTAATTGCACCATCTAAATCGGACCTTGGCAGACTTAGCAAAAATATTCTAGACAGAATAATACCACAAATTAAAAATGTATCTTATTTAAAATTATGGAAAGGAACTAGTGAAGTTATCGATTGGTTTAAAGAAATTAAATATAATTATAATAATAAGTTTATTCAGTTGGATATTGCTAACTATTACTCATCTATCACTCCTAATCTACTGAATAAAGCACTAACTTACGCATTTAAGCATACAGACCTAACTAGCAATGAAATGCACATTATATTATCGGCACGGAACACGTTAATAGAATTTAATAACCAACACTGGACTAGGGCAGATAGAAATAATAATTTTAATATAGCCATGGGATCATCCGATTCCGCTCAGGTAACGGATCTTGTGGGCCTCTTTATAATTAATTCTCTACATAGGAAAATACCTGAGATAACCGGAGGTTTATATCGTGACGACATGCTTTTACTTATAGAAAATAATAACTGTGAACTAAATAGAAAAAGAAAACAAATTATACAATTTTTTAATTACCTTAATCTAAAAGTAGAAATAGAGAATAACCATAAAATAGTTAACTTTCTAGATGTAACACTAAATCTTAACACATGTCTTCATTATCCATTTCACAAACTAAATAAGAACTTAAACTACGTCAATTTTAACTCTAATCACCCAGATCCGTTAAAAATGCTATAGTGAACTCTGTACAGGAACGAATTTCGAGAATTTCAGCTAATAAGAATATATTTGATGAAAAAGCACATTATTACAACGAAGCGTTAGATAGAGCTGGGTATAGAAATAAA